>JANIVJ010000007.1:0-323593 GCA_030555785.1 Yamadazyma kanchanaburiensis | reverse complement strand
TTTGAAGGTAGAGCACGTTTCGATTCTGGGTCGTGACGAGTGGAAGGCCTAGTCCGACCAGTGATGTGGCGCATCTGGCCACGGTCTTGTACTATCTCTAGTCTCTAGTCTCGTCTCTAGTCTCTAGTCTCTAGTCTCTAGTCTCTAGTCTCTAGTCCCTAGTCTCTAGTCCCTAGTCTCTAGTCCCTAGTCTCTAGTCTCTAGTCTCTAGTCCCTAGTCTCTAGTCCCTAGTCTCTAGTCTCGTCTCTAGTCCCTAGTCTCTGTCTAGTCTCTAGTCTCTAGTCTCTAGTCTCTAGTCTCTAGTCTCTGTCTGGTCTCTTCCCCTGGTATTTCATTCTCCCTCCCTGGTATACCTTCTAGCTTCCCCTGGTATACCTTCTCGCTTCCCCGGTTCTCCTTCCCCTTGCTCAGGTTCACCGTTATCTCATTCCTATCTCCTCCCCGGTTCACCTTCGCTTCGCTCAGGTTCACCCTTTGCTCAGGTTCACCGTTATCTCACTCTATCTCACCCTCGTCATGGAACCTAATCAAGACCAAAATGCTACCATACTCCTAATGGGACTAAGGCGAGGTGGTAAACTGTCCATATGTAAAGTAGTCTTCCACAACATGCAACCTTTGGACACCCTATACCTTGAACTGACAAGTAAACCAACCAGTGAAACTTTTTCTTCATTAATCGACCTTTGCGTAATGGAATTACCAGGCCAATTAAATTATTTTGAACCAAGTCTTGATAGTCAAAGACTCTTTGAAAACATCGGGGCTTTAGTCTATGTCATTGACTCACAAGATGAGTATTTAATAGCCATCACCAACCTCTGTGTTATCATTGAATTCGCTTATAAAGTTAACCCAAAGATTAATATCGAAGTCTTGATTCATAAGGTTGATGGATTGAGTGAAGATTATAGAATGGATTGTCAACGTGATATCATGCAAAGAACCGGTGATGAACTCTTGGATTTGGGTCTTGAAGGAGTCCAAGTATCTTTCTATCTCACATCAATTTTTGACCATTCAATTTATGAAGCTTTTAGTAGAGTTGTACAAAAACTCGTTAATGAGTTACCTTCGTTAGAAAATATGTTAGATAATCTTGTAGAACACTCGTGTATTGAAAAGGTGTTTTTGTTTGATGTAAATTCAAAGATTTATGTAGCAACAGATTCTTCACCTGTTGATATTCAAACTTATGAAGTATGTGCTGAATTTATTGATATTACTATAGATTTAGATAATTTGTATGTAGATGAGCTGAATGATAAAAACAAACTGGCTAAACAGGTTAAATCTGTTAGTCATCTTAGTAATGGATCGGTATTATATTTACGTCAAATGATTAGAGGGTTGGCATTAGTTGCGTTAGTATCTACTGAGAATGATGAGTTTAATAGTTTAGCTGTGATTGATTATAATGTTAGTTTATTTAGAGAAGCTTTGAAGAAGATGTGGGAGAGTTCTAGACTTGATAGGATACAAAATTGAGATAGATTAATAAATGAACTGTAAGAGTGATAGAGGTTTTATGGACGTAGGGGCATATGGCCTATGGCGTATGGACCTATGGATCTATGTCCTATGTCCTATGGCCTATGTCCTATGGCCCATGGACCGATGGCCTTTTGTTAGGCTCACATATGGTTTAGTAGGTCCACTTATCTCTTTTGTTAGGCCCATCTCTCCCCTTTGTTAGGCTTACCTTTTCTTTTGTTAGGCCCATCTACCTATATAAACAATATATCCCTTCATTATCTCTAAAATGGTCGATACTCAAAACAACTTTTATCAATTAAAATCTTCAGATTCTGACTTCCTTCCTCAAATACCTGGAATGTCAAAAAAACTCATTGATCCTTCGATTGACCCGGAAAAGGACTTCAAGGATAAATGTATTGCTATAACTGACAAATCAAACACTAAACAACAAATCCCAAATTCTCTGGATCAAAATCTTTGGTCAAACCAAAATTTTGCACCCATTTTACACAAAAAGGTCCCTAAACAATATTTATTATTTAACTACTGGAAACCAAAAGGTTTCACCTATATGTGCTATAAAGAAAAGTTTATGGTTATAATAAACACAATTTTTCACGAGTTTCGTTTCCTTATTAGTGGTGACCATGATTCATTAGATTTTTATGATGAGGTTTTTTTATTTTACATCAGATTTCATGATATATATCCCACAAAATACAACGATCCAACCGGTATAATTACTTGGATCAGTAATTGTAAGGAAGAAAAAGACCTTCTTAATATAGTTGCTGAATACAAAAAGGCAATTTTTAAAAATATTGAAAGAACATGGAGAGAAACAGGTTGGAAGTACTTATCACCTGATTCGATCGATGATGATTATGACCCATTTGACTTCTTGAAAAATTACAAACTTGATGAAAAAAGGAAAACAATTTCCCCTATTACTTCTCTTGAGCCTGTAAAAAGTAAAGATTTCGATACTACCAGAGCACTTCAAGAAAGAAAACTTGAAAGGATTTGTGTTTCTACGAACCCAAAAACAATTTCAGATATTGCAACTAAGAAAAGATTGGAGAAATTGTTTGAAGAACCTAATTTACTGAAATCTTTGATTTATAGAGATAAACTGAAACAAAATGGAAGGGTTCCAGGAACCCAGAAAATCCCACCTCGAGTAATTCAAGTTCCACATTCACCTGATGGTGTATCACCTCCTGTCCAAGAGCTCCCTCCAGTTGTTGTACCACCTTCACCAAGTACAACACCCCCAAAACAGAATAAATTGATTAATGGTTTTTATATAAATAGATATGAGACCAACCCATCTGTTAGTAATTCTTTTATAGAGTTTCCATGTGATACAAAAACCTTGGACTCAGCACTGAGTCCAGCATATCACATACCAAAAGACAATCACCAACACATTGGATCTACTGATTCGGTTCAAGTTGAAGGTTATAAGATTCATCATGATACCACCCAAGACTTTTTAGATGGGGCCCAAAGTAGAACAAACAACTTGAAAGGCCAATACTCTCTGACCCATCAAACAAACAACTTGGAAGACCAATACTCTCTGACCCATCAAACAAACAACTTGGAAGACCAATATTCTCTGAGTATCCGAATGCTTAACAGTCTTGAGAGGTATGTTCAGGAATTAGAAGAACAAATGAAAGAAGACCAGAAACAAGAATCATCAAGACAAGAGTCAACATCAATAACCCCAATAACACCAATCAACCCAACCACAAAGAATGGAAAACCAATAATTACAGGAAACGGAGAAATGAATTGGTGTGGATTAAGATTATCAATTATTGATTCAATTGGGAAATTCGTTAGACCAAAACCAAGTAGATTAACACCTACAATTGAAGAATGTAAGAGTCAAATGAGACGGATAGACCATCATAGAAAAATCGGTACATTTCAAAGTTTGATAAAGTATCCAGGAAAAATAATTCAAATTGTTAGAAATAGAAATGTTGGTAGATTTGAAATCGATATAGATCCAAGAGTTGAACAATATGAACCGCCCAAGATTGAAAGGGTTAGGATTATAAGAAGAGAAGAACCAAAATTAACAGGAGAAGATGCAATTATAGTACCAAATGAACATTTTTCAGAAGAAGATTATTATACACCTGAGTTTCATAAGTTATCAATAGAAAACAATCAATTAAACACTAATAAATATGGATTATGTCCATATTGTGAAGAAGTAAAGTTTTTCTATTTAAAGACTAGTGAATATGGACAACATTTATGTAGGGTGCATGGGGTATTGACTAGTAGGATTATACCAGATCCGATATTATACGGGACGTATTATTTTAAGAAAGGTAGGAGAGTAAAGGAAAGACCCGGGGTGGTGTGTCCTAAATGTTTTGAAGTAGTAGAATTGCAGTGTAGTAGAGCTACAGAGAGGTATGAATTTTTGCAGTATTTTGAACATTGGAATAGGCATAAAGAGAGGGGGAAGGGGAAGAGGTCCTAGGGAGAGCAGATAGCCAGGGGGAGTAGAGGCCAGGGGGGTAGTTAGTGTGTAGCTAATGGATGGAAGTAGTCGACAATACTAATGTAGACCCGGAATCCAATCTAAAGCAATCTCGGAGTTATTTGACAGATTCTCGGAGTTGTTCGGTGAATTGGGAGAATGCTCGGAGAAAGTCCGAGACCTCAGCCTTTCACTCTTCCCTCTTCCCTCTCTACACTCTTCCCTCTACACTCTCTCTACAGTACTCTTCTCATTATTTTCATTATCTATACATTACCAACATTCGTATCCCCCATCAACAACTAAATTATGTCCAGTTGTATAACTACTAGCACTATCACTAGCCAAGTATAAAATACTACCAACAAACTCCTTTGGTTCAGCCATTCTACTCATTGGGATCTTAGACTCCCAAGCATCTTTCATTTCACTATGACCGGAAATAACATTTCTAGTTAACGGAGTTAAGATGTATCCTGGACTTAAGGTATTAACTCTGATATTGAACTTAGCCCATTCACAAGCTAAGGATCTTGCTAAATGAATAACACCAGCTTTTGACATGTTATACATACATTGTGGTTGTGGGTCATTTACAATAGTACCTGACATTGAACCAATCAAGATGATTGAACCTTTAAGGTTATTTTGAATCAAAGGTTTAGCAAAAGCTTGAGATACATAGAAAGCTCCTAAACCATTTACCTTCATGATTCCTTCAGCATTTTGTGCAGGGTATTGTTCTGCTGGGAAGTTTTCACAGTAACCAGCAGAATTGATTAAAAGGTCTGCAACTTTGTTATGGTGAGTATTGATGGCTTCAAAAGTCTCATCGACATTTGCAGCATCTCCAATATTACAAGACCAGGCACTTACAGTACCGACTTGGAAACTTGCACCTTTTAATTCTTCTTCACCCCAAGCAGTGACATCTTTAGCTGCTTGTTTAGTTCTTTCTAAGTTCATGTCAATTAAGGCAACATCAGCACCTTGAGCTAATAAAGCTCTTGAGATGACTGAGGCTAAACCACCTGAACCACCGGTTAAAATTGCTAATCTTCCGTCTAATCTGAAGTTTGGAACGACGTTTTGGTATGAGAAATCCATGGTGATGTGTTTAATGTGTGAAGTTTAAATCTTTGGGGAGGGTTGGGTTTATATAGTTTTTGTTAGTACCTGCATATTTACCCGAAGACCTTGAGAATTTCGGAAGAACTGAAAAAAGCAAATCAAACAGGCGGGCATATCGGACTCGCTGGTTTAGACACTAATGTAAATAGATAATCATTTCCCCGGGAATAGCCCCACACTAGTGGCCCACACTAGTGGGGCCTTATCTAGTGGGGTGATACTGAAGACTCAACTCAATTGGTTGTTACTGGGCTGAAGGAATTACTGGATTGACTGCTGTCTAGTGTTCTAGTGTGTTCATTATGGTGGTAGGCCTTTAATTTCTTTTTGTTTCAGTAATCGATTATGTAAGCGGGAAAACGGTTTATTTTAGGGGACCCACTGTAATCTATGAGCTAATAATAGTGTGCGAACCAACTTATGATGTAACCGATGATATGAAAGATCTAATGTGATGTAATAAGGTGTAATAAAGTGTAGTATGTTGCTAGTATGTGTGTGGTTTAGTAGGCGTTTAGTAGATGGTTCTAGAAAGAGAAAGATTCGGACCTAATTGGGAAGGTCCGAAAATCTAGATTCTAATGGGATGTAGAGGTAGAGTGAGCCATGTGGACAAGGTGTCATTAGGGAAGTAGATACAATAGTGGGTCATGACAGAAGTACACACAGATGTTGACCAGAGATGCTGGACTAGAGATGCTGGGCCAGAGATTGGATTAGGTTAACATGGATAGAGGGGATTAAACCATGACTCGCTGGCTATCAAATCTATCGATGACCCTCGTCATGACTAGTACCAGCCGTTGGGGCCATCGGTTGCAAATCTCGGTCAGTTCGCACTAGTCACTTTTCTCTGCTGAACCCCCACAAATCACCCCCACTCAAATTTAACCTCTCACCTTCAGTTGCACATTAGACTACGCAAGGCTGATTCTATATACTCTACCTACTCTACCTATTCTACATCTACTACACTTCTTGACTACTCAGAACCCCAATATTGCCCTAAAAATCACTTGTTTCTAACTCACCTGCCCAACTGACCTGTCCCACCTTCTGAACCATTGACCTCTTCTGAACCATTGACCAAATATTTCTTCATATACGAATGAGAATCATTTAGTTAGACTCACTTCAACAAGAAAAGGAATTGAATATACGGCACCGGAAAGAAGACTTCTTACCGACCCGAAATGAAGGTCGTATTTTCATCAGGTGTTGTACTTAACGCCTGCGACATCCGTATTTTAAAGGTTATATTCGGAATTATTCCCTAAACGGAATTCAATAAAGACAATATTGAAAAATTTTCATGCATATGAAGGATTTGATCTTGGCAATGTCGTGCTAGCTCCTGTCTGAATGTGCAGATCTCCAATTTTTATGTAGATCTTCGATCTTTGTGTCAATCGAAAAGAGATCTACAGTCTTATATACCAGTAACAGATGTGCTTTACACTATCCAACTTTTTCAAGTAAAGTCGAATTTCTTCTTTTTAAGAATTCCAAAAAAAGAAAAGGTAACATGCAGCAGATGTATCTGATAATTTTTACCCTCTCTAAACAGGACCGGGGTTTGTTGATTAAAATCCGAAAGCTTCAGAGTTTAAAGCCGAAAGCCAGTGGTTTCCATTGCAGCCATGGTGTACGTGTGACGATAATAGACAGCAGTAGATAGGGGTAGAATATATTAGATAGTAGACAATGGGCAAACTTTCACAGTAATTATCAAATTTTGACAGGATACCCCAATTCTGAAAAGCTAGGCATAATTGGCTTAGGAAAAATCTCGGAATTCATCACCAAACGAACCCGTAGTGTATACGTGCCATTCTCGGATGTTACCGTAACAACGGCTCGATATCGGTCGAGTGAAAGGACGGCTTACATTAGCCCTATGTATCAACATCGTTCTCTGATTATATATTAATTAAACACCCTAACTAAATAAAGCTAAAAACTTCTCCTTTCTTGTAGTCAACTCTTTCTTCTCCTTTGATGGATCAGTTGGATCTCTACCTTCTTGTTCTTCAATAGCATTATGAGTTTCACCTAAGTAATAATTAGTTTGGAAGAAACTGATAATCAAATTCAAGAATTCTAAAGCAATTGGTGGAGCATAAAGATATACTGCAACATAAGATAATGCCTTGATAGCACCTTGTCTAACAGGACTTTCCATTGGCATGGCATATAATTGAGTAATATCACCAAAATAAGTAAGAATTTCAGTATCAGTTGTTGATTCAGGCATAAAAGTTCTTAAATAACCTGGAAGTTTTGATTTCCAAATTGGAGCAGCAATTGCATATCCAATACCACTACCAACAGTTGCCCAAAGATATAACATTGAAATAACCAAAGACATATCTTGATGAGGAACAGAAGCTTGAGATGAAATTTGGGTACCAATAGTTGAATAAGCAGAACCAAAACCCATTAAAACTTGACACATAATACTAGATGCTAAACTTGCAGTTGTACCTTGTTTTCTTAATGGAAGACAATAAGCAATGATTCTAATGAAAATACCAAAAGATTGGGCATATTTATATCTATGAGTAATTCTACAAGTAATACCAGCAATAACACCGAAGAAACATAATGACATGGTTAATGTGTTATTGAAATAAGTCCATTCTTGGTATGTTAAATCTTTTGTAACGAATACGATTGATGAAAAATAACTTTCTCTAATACCATCAGCTAACATATAAATGAAATTGATGATGACGGCAGTAATGAAGGTTTTATTGAAAACAATTCTACGAGGCATTGAAGGGAAAGGAGCCCACCAGATTTCATAAATTCCATAAATAATTAATAAAATTGGTCCAACTACTAACATGGCAATAATACTTGGATTTTTAAATCCACCTTCTGCATAATCATAAAGTGTAAAAGGAAGTAAGAATAAAGACCAACCGAATCCCATTAAAATCAACCCAAAAGCATCAATTTCAATCAATGAAGTCCAAATAATTGATTTGATAGATTTCTTTGGAATTTCAGGTTCAGAGGTTTTGGGTGCAAAAGTTTTTTGAGCTTTACGTTCATAATAATATAATACACAAAGCATTGGAGCAATTACTACTGGCATAATTATAACAAACATACCATAACCCCATCTCCAATTATTTGCAGCCACAGCATTAACAATTAAACCAGCAAACCAAACAGTTATAAGATAAGGACTAACAGTAGCCCCATTAACAAAACCCCTCCATTGTAAATCTGTTAAATCTGCAATAATAACCGAAATCATAAAAGAAATACCATTCGACCCAACTGTTGTACAAACTGACCCAACAATATAAGCCCCGATATTTGTACTTGAAGCTGCAACAATATTCCCAATAGTATAAAACATCAAAGAGATTGTTGCACCAATTGGTCTAGAGGTAACATCAGAGATTTTTGCCATAAATGGAAGCATTACTGACCCAATAATACTAGTTGCGATTCCTACGGTGGTAATCATAGAGTGTCTACTAAAACTAGAAGTAGCAGGAACTGTATAATTATAAGTGGTTGAAGCATCTAATGAATAAACCCACATAATTACAATAATACAAGTCCAAAAAATGATTGAAACCTTTTTCCCATCAGGTTCTTTCATTAAGAGTCTAACATTTTCAATACGTTTAACACCTCTAGTTTTTGCAACTTCATCTTTTTCACCAATTTCTTGGTGATGTTCTAAATCTGAACCAGCTTTATCTTTATGAGTATCTGAGCTAGGAGCAATCAGTAAAGGATGACTTGGTACTTTTTCCATGATAATTTTTTTAGGGGGAATGTTGGGTTTTTATAGTTTAGAGGGATACAATTACGATGAGAGAAGAGGTATTAGCGAATCATAGTTAACTTGGTATTATACTGTGCATATGTATAAGGCTAAAATAGGACTCTGTTAACAGGATGTCGCAAGAAGGGTGTTGAGCGATGGAAATGTCGTAAGAATACCACAACGGATACACAACGTAGATACACGGCATAAAGCGAATGGGCATGAATTTGGATTGGGTAGATAGATCAAGAAGACGGACAACTGGGAGTCTAAATTGAGTCAATAGAGTTGATTGGTTGTGTAAAGATTTAGGAAGTCGTACATGTCTCGTTCGGTGTGTGTATGCAATTTTCCGTTTTTTGACCGTTTTCCGTCTTATTATCTCCGTTTGTATCCTTAGGTATTGAATCTGGTATGACGTACTGTTTGTGTAACCGAAGACTCTAGAAGAACGTATGGTGTGGACTCTGTGGTTGTTTAAGGGTGTAAGGATTCTGTAAACTCTGTGGTTGTGTAAGGGTGTAAGGATTCTGTAGACTCTGTAAGGTGTATAGTTTCTGTGGTCGTCCGTAATCATCTCCGTTAAGTGTTAGTTGTTTCCGTAATGGCTTCTTTAACTCTCCACAGTGCCTTTAGATCTGTCCCCCTCTACACTCTCCCCTACACTCTCCGCTACACTCTCCCTTACACTCTCCCCTACACTCTCCCTTACACTCTCCCCTACACTCTCCCCTACACTCTCCCCTACACTCTCCCCTACACTCTCCCCTACACTCTCCCCTACACTCTCCCCTACACTCTCCCCTACACTCTCCCCTACACTCTCCCCTACACTCTCCCCCACACACACTCTCTATCTCACTTATATTACTATGCTAATATGGTACATTAGTTAACCAACAATATACACACTATCTATGAATTTATTCCCTCTTCCTTCCCCCTTCTCCTTCCTACTCCCTCTTCTCCTTCGGTATACTCTTCTTTATAAACCTCAAAAATCTATCTCCATACTCTCCAGCTGGAACTGACAGAATTGTTTCCCTCTTATGACTCAAACTCCTCCAACATGTCTCCAACTTCTTCTTTAACGAATACCTCGTCAAGAAATCAATCACCCCCAAATAATATATCTCACATTCTGGCTCATTATTATCGTTAGTACTTCGTATCCCCCCATCATGTCCATAGAATATAAACTTCAGTCTACCAGGGTATACATCACTTGGTAAATCCGTTGACGTTATATTCCTTGGATTTGTGGTTATTAGATCAGATTTTTCATGAGATGGAGGGTCAAAAACACTCAACTTTGTATTGGTAGAACCTATACTCTTCTTAGTCTTGGTGTTATGTATACCCAATAATAATGAATAATCCATAGAGTTGATTTTTTTAAGAAAGTCTACATCTTTTTGTAACTGATCTATAAACACTTTACGTTTTGTAGGACCGAAATTGATCTCTTTTCTATCCTCGAGCCAATTCAAGTCTTTCAAAGGCTTAATACTTTCTTCTCCCTTTTTTGTATATCTACCCCAAGTTGACCCTTTTAAGTCGTATTTCAAATGGATATCTCTATGAGGTGGGAATAGATTATTCATCACGATGAAATGAACCTTCCTTTTGACCCCATTTCTTAGTGGCATCTTGACCCTATGTAATCCATAAATCTGGGAAATTAAGGTATTTGGATTGGCCTTAACGTGGTTATAATAATCCTTAAGAATTCGTCTTAATTGTTTATGCTCTGAATGACGAATGGTCTTTATGATGAATCTGAAATCTCTTGAATAATAAAAGAATGATCCACTCTTTCCTGGTGATCCCAACTCCGAGAGAATATACTTCCCGGTGATACTGATAAGATAATCAGCCGGATCTAATCCGAATTTACTACGAAGATCTCTAAAGACTTCCGGACAATAATCTTTGAACTTGAAATCATATTTTGATGATGGTGTTAATTGGTTTCCTTCAAAGGAAAACGTGAGCTTTTTGTAACTCTTGAAATCTTCGTCTTGAAGTTTCTTCATCATCCCTGTACACCTGGAGACCGCTACTCGGATCCCTGTAAGCATGTTATACGCCATAACGAAGTTCTCGTGTCCTTCACTGATCTTGTTCCCTACAAGAACTTTATCGTCGTCATAGAATTTTTGCTTATTGAGTTTTTTGAGAGTAAGATTTCGTTTAGTGATACTATTACGGATTCTACCGATGTCTGTGTTTAGAGATTCTACGCTTGGTCTTGGGATTGCGGTACTTGATCTTGGGGTGGTGATGATGATATTATCGAGACTTTGTCTATTTTTGAATTTCGAGAAGAACGAGTTTGTGGAGGAGATGCTTTGGTTATCGAGTTTGTACTTTGCGAGGTCATGGGTGGTGTGGCGTCTGAGGAAGGAGGGACCTGCTCCTGAGCTTGGGCCTCCTGAGATTGGACCTCCTGAACTTGGCCCTGGCCCGAGGTCTGGTCCGAGGTCTGTATCTGTGTCTGGTCCTGGTCCTGGTCCCGTCCCTGTCTCTGTTCCCCCCACGGGCACATTCATCTTAAACGTATGTATAGCCCCATGGTCCAGCCCCTTCTGATCCTCCTGTCTTATACCCCCCTCATTTAATGGATCTATCTCATAAAGCCCCATCTTAACTGTGTCATCAGAGTGATTATTATGATTCTCATGGGTCGACGATGGTGATGTGTCATTACTCAAAGTATCGTGATTCAAGTTCTTAAACGAACTTGGGGTTGATGGCGGTAAATTATTCTCTGACGATGATATTGATGATTTTTTCATTGGTTCTATATGATTTGATATGGTGGATGATGACTTCGGTATACTATCAGAACCTGAACCTTTGTGTATGGTATCTGATGTCCTTACTATTGGACTTGCTAATTCGATCATATCATTTAACCACTATGGGTGTAGGTAAAGAGTATAAATATGGTAAGATCCTTGTTCACAAATGAAATTTGGCGAGCGCAGGAAAGGGCGAGGCTAGTGAGGGCTAGTGAGGGCTAGTGAGGGATGGTGAGAAATTGGCGAGGGCTAGTGAGGATTGGCGAAGAGTTCAGTCTGGCAGTCTTGTGCGAGCACTGGCTTGGCATAGTGTAATTAGATTTGGTGAGGCTAGAGATGCGTAGAAGAATGATTGTCTACGCCTACGTCTACGCCACAAAATTTGTCTACACATTCCCTGACTGATTCATCTTCGGTTGCTTCATCTTCGGTCCTTGCTTCATTCTTGAATGTTACGGACTCCACGGCGATAACGGGCTCGGGTATACCTTTTTGGGATTAATACCGAGAGTTAACCCCGATGGACTAAGGGTATGACGGACGGACCCATATTCGTCCCCGTCCCTCCCCGTCCCTCCCCGTCTCTTCTCTCCCCGTCCCTTTCATCCTCTGCTGTTCTTCTCCACTCATCTCTTCAATTCCATCACCTATACATACACTCTTGGGGTTCCTTATCTCTCGGATCTACTCCCTCTTTTTTCCCTCTTCTCTTCTCGTGCTTCATACCCTACACAATAGATTTGAGCACTGAGGCCATCGAAGAAATCTCCCTACCGGCCATCGGACCGATCGCGCGCCTCACGATACTATAAATATAAGTCTGCCACATATTCCAACTCTCTATTCTCCACAGTATGGGTATTCTAAACTTCGTCTTGGGTAAAGGAGAAGACGTCCAACAGGAACTCGAGGCCAAATCCTTCAGTCCTGCAACGTGTGATATAGACTGTGGTTCATGTACTTTTAACTACCCTTCTTCATTACTGGTTGATGATACTACCAAACTTTGGAACTCAACAAATCCATATGACCTTCATATCGTAATCCCTACGAACAAGTGTGACTGGGAACATGACGCGTTAGGCGATACATCATTTCCTTTTGTGGTCAAGTTCAATAAATGGATGGGTGCAAATGAGAAAAAGATCGATGGATTACCTGAACACAAAATCAAAATTAATGTATCATCATTAACCTCTGAGAGTCTAGAACATGATGAAGAATACATCAAAGGTCAAAAGAATGATTTACTAATTTTGCCACAATTCGTTTGGGTCAAAAATGTCGATGTGGCTAATTTTGATCTGTTAATACCAATTTTAAGTAATATAGCATCAGCCACATCGAAACAAGAACTTAAAACAGGTGAAATAAATGACGGAATACGTGTAGAAATCGATTCCAGCCAATCATATATCTTTCTCTGTTCACATAGAAAAAGAGATAAAAGGTGTGGAATAACTGCCCCAATCATTAAGAAAGAGATTGATTTATATACGAGGGAATTAGGGTTTTATAGAGATTTAGGAGATGATAGACCCGAGGGGGTTAAGGTTGTATATATTAATCATATAGGGGGGCATAAGTATGCGGCGAATGTTCTTGTATATTTAAGAAGGAGTGGTAAGATGGCATGGTTAGCGAGGATTCAGCCATCACATGTTAGGCCAATAATTGATGAGTGTGTTTTAGGGGATGGTAGGATATGGCCTGATCATGTGAGGTTGATTCAGAAGTTCAAGGCTAATGATTGGTGAGAGGGAGAGGGAGAAGGGAGAGAGAAAACATAGAGAAGGAGAAAGGAGAGAGAAAACATAGAGAAGGAGAAAGGAGAAAGGAGAAAGGAGAAAGGAGAAAGGAGAAAGGAGAAAGGAGAATCGGGAGAGACAGGGAAACATAGAGAAACCCAGAGAGACAGGAGAGAGAGAGAGAACGGAGAGACAGGGAAGCCTAGAGAAACATAGAGAGACAGGGAAACATAGAGAGACACAGAAGTCTAGGGAAACCCAGAAAAATCAGTGACAGACTAACCTACATTCCTATACACCCCTAGTCCCTACAATTTCACCTTCTTAAAAAACTCCAACACATTCCTCCTCTTCACAATCTCATCCTGTTTCCTCCCACTTATATGATCAAATTTACTTATTAATACCTCAAGTCTATTGACTTCATCGTGTATATCTAATTTATGACTTAATTTATTAAGAACCTTTGCGTAGTACTTCGATTCAAATGTCCCAGCTCTCTCAAGTGTCTCTACAACGCTACTTACATCTTGTCCTTTTAACTTTCTTATCTCCCTCTCATACTCTTCAACTCTACCGGCATTCGAAGTCAATTTCCCTTCGGTTGTTCTTGATAATCCGACTTGGTTATTAATAAAATTAACCATATGTTCTAACTTCCGTTTACCCTCATACTTAATCGGTCTTTTTAATCCATCTCCGGTTTCTTGATACGGATCAAAAAGAAATAAAGCCGGTACGTTACTTACCCCGAATTGGGATTTAATCTTATCGGTAGTATGTCCTTCATTATCTAAATCAACTATACCGAATTGGACTTCCGGATCATTTGTATAGATATCATTTAGTCTATTGAAAATCGGTTTAACTTCTTTACAATGCTTACACCAAGATCCGGTAATAAGTAACATGGTCTTCTTATCGGATTTGAGTACTTCGTCCCAGATGTTGTAGTCATTGATCGATAGGATGTTTCTATCAGACACTTGAACTGGTTGAATCTCGGGATTAGAAACCGTATCGATACCTGTGGCGATCTTTAGAAAATTATTAATAGACTCAAAATCTCTAGACCCTTCATAGAAAATAGGTTCGTCGTCATTATGATAGAGACCAAGGGCAGGGAATCCTTCGATATCGTATTTGAGGACCAGTTTTCTACCGGATCTATCACCACCATTTAGTTTTACTACCTGAACTCCATCGACTGATTCATAAGCATCTGCGAGTCTTTCAATAGTTGGCATTAATTTCTGGCAATGTCTACACCAATCGGCGTAGAAATCAACAAGGACATAGTCGCCACTCTTCTTAACGATTTTATCGAAGTTGTAGTCGTTGATACGTTCTACACCTAAGACTAGTGTGAGTAGGAGAAAGAAGGTCCAGTACATGGTGAGTGGGTGTGAGATCTGAGATCTGAGGCATCGTGAAGGTGGCTGGACTCTGGCCTGGACTCTGGTATTTGTTTCTGGTGTCTGGTCTCGGTTTCTGGTCTCTGGTCTCTGGTCTGGACCCTACTCCACCATCTCTCCATCTACACCCCAGTTCCTTCTCTATTCTTCTTTTCCTCTATTCCCTACGTCTATATACCCTTTTCTATTTCTTTCTATTCTCTATACGTCTATACCCTTTTCTACCTCTCTATTCTCTGTCTATACCCTTTTCTATCTCTATTCTCTGTCTATACCCTTTTCTTCCTCTCTATTCTCTATTCTCTGTCTATATCCTTTTCTCCCTAACTTCTATGCCATGGTAAATGTATCACCTTTGGCACAAAATAAGAATTTTGTCTTGTACTAAGTCCAATCAATGCATTGTACCATCCAAGGAATGAACAAATTACCCCAATAATTCCTGCAGCCTTAATACAATTTTCACTTTGAACCATTTTACCTGCTGCTAACATTACAAAGGTCAAAAACAACAGGAAAAATAATGAAAAAAATGCTAAAGTAGATTTTAAAGTACAAAGTACTAACATAAAAGTGAAAAGAGCCCAACCAATAAAGAAAAAACCTAAAGCATTTTCAAATTGAACTAAATCATCACCATAAGCAGCAGCAATACCAAAAGATTCAATATTACAAGCAGCAAAAGATAACCAAAAGGCACCATAAGAACATAAAGCAGTACCTCCAAAAGTATTACCAAGAATTAAATCCCACATACCTGCAAAAAGTTGGATTGCTCCACCATAAAAACATGCAGCACCAAGAACGGAATTACCATGATGGACCCCTTGTGCACCTGCATTATACATTGATAAGATAAAGGTTGTAAAAGAGAAAGCACTAAGTCCTAATGGTACAGGATTTGCAAAATTATAAGCAGGTGGTAAAGAAAGTCCAGGAGTTAAACTACCACCAAATGCTTCAATTAATTCATCTTTAAAATATTTTTTTTTACCAATACTAATATATTGATTATCCAGTCCACTTATCGTTATTTTACCAAGTGGTAAATCATTAAGAGTATAATCTTCTGAATCTATTGATGACATTTTACTTTGATCTAAAATTTGACAGATTTATCACTATTTATTCCGGCAGTCGGACTTAAGTTTTGCCTAGGATTTATTTTTAATAGTAGTCTATAAGTGGCTGATTAAGAGCCGAGACGCAATAGGTGAAATGTCTTATTTAGAGGTTTTAGTAAAGAGGTGATGGTTTAGATAACAAGATGTTTTTTGCAACCATTAAACCGAGTGTAGATCTTTAATGGGGTAATACCGTACCCTCGTACATAGTTTATTTGAACCGGGCGGATTAATTAAACCCTGTCGGACGATCAATTAATTCGGTGTCAAATTTTAATTTCGGTCGATCAATACCCGAATCATATCCGATTACCCGTTTAAGCGATGGATATCCAGGTCACGTGAGAAAAAGAAAACAACCAAAAACAAAAAGTGAGTCGATTTTGAGTCTCCTCACGTGACTGACGCGAACCCCGACCTCCCCCCGTCCTCCTGCATCCAAATTACCCATCTCCTACATATAACTTCATTGCTTCGTGTCTATTCATTATATATCTACATAACTGCAGGAAGAATCTCATTTGATGGGATACTTCTTCTCGTGTTCAGGAATTGAATTCAATCCTCTATTTATCAAATTCGGCCTACTCTTTGATGTTCTGGATTTTGTAGATGATTTATCTCCATTAGCATTCGTAACTGTTATAGATGATACCTTATAATATGTATAATTCCCCTTACTTACTGGATTACCAGGTTTACTCTTTGTAGTTTTCATTAATACTTTTACTTGGATCTTATCCATATTATATATTTTTTACCAACGAAAAAGAAACCCCATACATTTAACAATCTGTATTGTATATTGAACAATCAGGGTCGTGTGAATGAGATATTATTTATCTAAAACGGAAAAATTTATCTCTATTGTAGTAACAATCTAACCATTTTGGTCATTATAACCCTGCACATGTAAAGGGTCTATTTCTGAAATTTGGTGTTGGTTATTGTATTAATTATTGTATTTGACCGTGATTGTTCTATGATTGTTATTTCTTCTAGAACCAACATTCTTCTAGAATCTGGTAATACATCAAGCATCACCACCCCCCCACCTCTCTCACCCATTTTTCATTCCCTCTTCATTCCTCATTCCGCTCTAAATTCTTGTTTTAAACCACATTCCGAATTAATTGCTTGAGATACCTGATTTCTCAATTAAGTTTTCGTTTATTGATAAGAACAAACCAATTCTTAACAATGATATAATTGTCTATTATATAAAAAGTCTAGAATCGTTTTTATTTCATGCATAGATATTCGTTTAATAATCTCAAATCAATTAAATATCCTATTTAGGTATTCTCATTTTTAAAATGACGTATTTATTTGCTCTATATTTCTATAAACATTTTAGGGGTATTAGCCTATAACTAAAGGTCATTAGAACCGAGTTAAATCCGTTACAAAAATTCTTGGTCACGTGGATATCGTACCATATATTTGTTTCAACTTGATATCTTTAAAATAACTGAACGGCGTTTGGACAATCATACAATATCTATTGTCTGGTTTCTTCTCATCTCGTCTCAATCTCGTCTCTTCTCGTTTTCTTATGGTTAGGCTTCTTCGATTTGGCTCTTGTAGATTTTATTCCAAGATTACTCCGGTCAACTTGAAATTATTCACAAAACAAGGGTGTATGCTTTGTTATCATGGTGGTGAAGTTGTTAAGAGTGCTATTAAAGCTGCTAAGATTCCGGTCTCATTGGAAAATATAGACATCACCAAAAATGAAAATGTTGAATGGTGGGATAAATATTGTAATGATGTGCCTGTTGTTCATATTGAAAGGGCTGGAGAAGAGCCTACGATTTTTATGCATAGATTTTTAAAGAATAGGCTAGTAGATGCGATTGAAGGGAATCCAGATCGTTCACCGGACGAGAAGCCTGAAGTGAAGGTGTTTTGGTGAGGGGAATATAGATGAGTAACGAATAACATGTATATAATTAATAGACTTTAAATATATCAGAATCTGTATTTTGGTCATAGTTTCTTTACAATTCTTTTTAGTATTCTCTGGATCTCGCAAGTATTATGAATCTCACCAAAATGGCTGCAAAATATATCAATTAATTTGACTAAGAAAAACAAGTAATACAAACAAGTAATACAAACAAGTAATACAAACAAGGTTTAAGATAGGTAATAATACGTAAAGATACAGATTAAACATTTAAGGAATATTTCTAAGACAAATAATCAAATAATAAAAATAAATACAATAAAGAGTAGTGAATATAGTTTATCTACTTATATATGACAGTGTTCACCATCTGAAATCAGACGTATCTTCCAGTTTCAGTACATGCCATAATCACAATTCTTATCTCTCCCCATATCACCTCTCTTTCGCAGGTACTTAATCTTCTTTATACCTTTGCGAATGGTTGCAAAAATGAATTATTGTTTATTTATCCTTTTATTACTTGTCCTGGTTTCTGCTAGGAAAGTATCTGAATTTGGAAGTTATATGAACCCTAATCCACGTCCTTATGAAAAATGTTCAGCCCCAGATCTTATCAAATTATCTGGTTGTTGTAATGATGTTTTAAGTAAATTAGATCACTGTAAAGCAGATGATTTGGCATGTGAATGCTGTGCATTACAAACAATGAAACAGGAATGTTTTAATTTGTGTCCAGGTAATCCATCAAACAATTTTTTAACAGTTTTGTATCAAGATTGTATCCCATTAAATGATATCAATGCTTGTGCACTACCATTTAAAAAGCAAGATGGAGTACCACAAAAGTTTTCAAAGACCAAGAGTACAGAAGAAGAGAAACTGGATGTTGTAGTCAAGTCCAAGTTAGGAGAGAAGGAGGAGAAGGAGAAGAAGGAGGAGAAGGAGAAGAAGGAGGAGAAGGAGAAGGAAAAGGAAAAGGAGAAGGAGGAAAAGGAAAGGGAACAAAATGAAGCAGACAAACAAAAGGAACAAGATCCTAAAGAGGCTAGTCCAATGTTGACAGAAACAACAGATCTATCTAAACCAAGTTCCATAATCAACCCTTCTAATAGTACAAATGGGTATAAAATCAAAACCAATCAAAGTATTAAACTAAGTCCCCTTTCTTATTCGATCATTTGTATCATTTTAAGTATATTTATAGAATTGTATATCACAGTTTAATAAAGATTGTTTATTTATTTTCTATCTACTCTAACTCAGCTCATTCATCCAATCTAAAGTATATCTGATACCATCTTCAATACTAACAGCAGGTTCATAATCTAATAATTCCTTTGCTTTGGTTATATCATGATAACGATAAGCACTGGAAATCTTTACATTGAAAACAGTCAATCCACCTTCTTTACCAGTTAATTTAGCAATGTTTTGACTAATAAATCCAATCACTAAACCTAAAGGACGATTAATAACAATATTTCTTGAAGAAATATAACCATCTGCTTTCCAACAAGCTCTTGCCAAAGTCCAAAAATAACATGGAGCATCGTTTGTTATAAAGAAAGTTTGACCAGATATTTTACCAGAATCTTTCAGTAAAATTTTTTTTGCAGCAAGAACATGTCCATCAGCAACATTACCAACAAATGTCCAATCAAATAAATTATTATTATCACCAATTTGAAATTTATATTGACCTAATTTAGCAACTCTTCTAAGACCTGGTACTAATTGTCTATCACCAGGACCAAAAATTCCTGCCGGTCTTAAACAAACAGTTAATAAACCATTTGGATCATTTGCATCCATTACGGCTCTTTCAGCGATCTCTTTAGTTTTATTATAACCATCCATATGAACCTCAGGATATGGCCAAGTTTCATTAGCATTCTTAATATCTTGTCCATTAAAGATAACCCCAGCTGACGAGGTATAAACCAAAGCTTTAACTGATAATTTTTTTGCTACTTTGATTAGATTTAATGTACCATCTACGTTAACTTTTTGATAGATGGCATCACTTTGACCATGGACAGGAGAAGCAGAATGGACGATAACATCACATTTAGAAGCTTTGATAGCATCTGATACATCAGTTTCCAGAGTTAAATCACCTTTGTGAAAAATTATTTTTGATTGATCAAATGTGAAATACGATGAGATTGAGTCAGGAATTGGACGAATGTCGAAGATATGGATGGTGGTGTTTGGACAGTGTTTGGAGAATTGTTCAACAAGGTGAAGACCTAAGAAACCAGACCCTCCTATAAGGAGAATTGAATCGAGAGACATGGACGAGATAAACGAGGGTGAGAAAGAGATGGTGATAGGATCGAGATCAGTAGGTCAGAGGGGTGTATAGAGTTTTTTGGCGATACATTATATTATTCATTGATTATACAAATTTAAATAAGTTCTTATAATTTTCGACTTTTTTGGAGTCGAGTTGAACAGCAGAAGATTTGATTTCTGGGAAGTTGAATGTGGATTTTGGTTCTGAGTCTGACGTAAGAGTGGGAGACGACAGGTTGAATGAAAAGGCAGGTTTTGAAACAGGTTTTTCAGCAGGTTTTTCAGCAGGTTTTTCAGAAGATTTTGAGGCACTGAAAGAGAAAGTAGGCTTTGATTCAGACGATCCAAAAGAGAAGGCAGGTTTGGCGCCTGTAGACCCAAAGGAGAAGGCAGGTTTTGATGCAGGTTTTGGTTCTGGTTCTTCAGGGTTTGATTCTTCAGGCTTCGATTCTTCAGGCTTCTGTTGTTCAGGTTTTTCAGAACCGAATGTGAATGGTTTTGATTCCTTAGGCCCTGCTCCAAACGTGAATGGTTTTGGTTCCTCGTGTTTCGTTTCTTCAGGTTTTGACTCTTCCGGTTTTGAAGCAGTTTGCGTTGACCCAAAACTGAATGGAGTCGATTTTTCTGCTCCAAAACTGAAAGGTTTTGAAGCTGGTTCAGCTGGTGTTTGTGTAAAGCTGAAAAGATTTGAAGACCCCTTTTCTTCAACTTTGGCTTCTTCAGGTTTCGTGGATCCCGTGGATTCAGTTGGCTTGAAGGAAAACATGGGTTTAGATGTTGAAGGTATAGATTCAGCCTTTTCTTGTGTTTCCTCTTCCTTTTCCTTCTCCTTTTCCCTCAAATCAAACTTTGTGACTTCATTATCTTGAGGCACTGATACTGATACAGAAGGAGTTGTGACAGAACTTGAGGCAGTTTCAGCCAAATCAGTAGATTGATCAAACATTATACTAGCATTGATAGCTTCAGCGGTTAAAGGCTTTCTCTTACCATTATATGGATTAGAAAATTGTTGTAAATAATCATCTTTTGAACTATCTAAAACAGATAGTAAAGTAGAAGCAGCTTTGTTCATTGGTTTAGGGTCTCTTTGCTTTTCAATATGACCAATTCTTTTAGTTAATACTGGGGCTTTAATTTTACTTCTATATGGAGATGCTAAACCTGAAAATTGATAGACTCTTTTAACAGGTACCAGTCTGATCTTCGGTTTAAGAGATAATTCATTAGATGATGTAGAGAATGAGGCATTAGTTCCTACGGATATACCAGAAGTATCAGCAGCATTAAGACGTCCTAAAACCGTTTGTGGAGTTGCCAGGATTGATTCATTGGTTATATCTGGGTTTGTTATATCTGGATTGGTAATATCTGGGTTTGTCTTATTAACAGATCTTGGTATGAAGGGAGCCGGACTTTTGTATTTCGAAGGAGATTCATATTTCGTAAAAGATCCTGGCATAATTGGAGAATTAACTTTCTGATGACTTTGAGAAAGCAATGATATGACCCCTTCATACTCCACAGGTGTTAAAGGTTGGTTTCCTTTTTGTTGAAAGAATTCGGAAAGTAAAACATTAGGAGTTTTATCACCTTGACTTTCAATTGATTTCTTTGGTGTTTGAGTTGAAGTTGAAGATTTCAAATTTATTGGTTCAATAGTTACATTTGTAGAATTTGGATCTTTAAAATCTGATGACGTTGGTTCAGTATCTTTTGACCACAAGTTACTGACCAAATGCTTGACCCGGGATAAAAGATTACGATTGACCTTTTGTGGTTTCTGTTTCTTATACACTCTTCTATTATCCATATCGATGAGATGAACAAATTGCGAAATAATTAAAAGGTCAAGTGCGACACGTCCTTAGAGATGGATCACATATCTGATTCTGAACCTGAAGATATACTTCCAATTGGGAAGGTATCTATAGATAGATTGGATGTGTTGATAGAGAAGATTCCTGGGGATCAAAAACTTCAAACTTTGTCTGGGCTTCGACGGAGAGGTTATGGGCGGTTAATCGATAAGGTCAAAACCTTAGATCATCCCAAATCTCCTAGTCCCGCTATACCAGAAGATGAAGAATTAAACTCAGCTTTAGTGTCACTTTTACCAACCACAAATAGAAAGTTTCTACGGAAACGTAAATTTGCTAGTACTCACCCATACCTTGCTGACCAAGCACATTGGTTAGACCTAGCCAATATAGATTATTTAAATGATGTATACGAAGAAAATCAAGACTTAGAGGTTATGTTGAAGTTCTTGAATCAACAGTATCTAATAAAAAAGAAAAGGTATCCCCAAGAAGATAGGTACAAATCGAAATCTTTTTATCGTTTTTTAGGTAGAAGTAATCCCAATGCTTTCAATGGACTGTATTCACAAAATGATCCAGATGTTCCAGATCCTGAAAAGAAAGATCTTGAAAGAGAAGATTTTGAAAAGAATAGAACCAGACCACCAATGATTGAGGAATCAGAGTATGAAAGTGATGATTCTATAGATGAATTAAGACTTGTAGATTTGGAAGAATTAGGAATCGAAGTAAACAAACCCACCCCGGTTTTATCAGACAGTGAACGAGAATCAGAATCTGAATCAGAAACAGAAGTAAGAGTAGGTGGTCGTATAAGAAAACAAAAGAATGTTCTTCGAGGAGTTTTACCAGAATCAGCAAAAAGATTGGATATCTGGAAAGGAAACACAAAAACTCATCGTTTAAAAGATAAAAAGACGTTCGAAAAAAGAAAAGGTTTAGCAATGAAAAAGACTAAGAAAGGTGTAACCAGTGAACAAGATTTATACGCTAAAGATCAAAGCTTAACGATGGACGATCTCATAGATGATAACCCAGAGAGTCAAGACGAGACTTATATAATGAACAGAAACAATGGGTTGGATGATGTATTAGAAGCAAGTAGAATGTTTGAAGCAAGGTATCAGGATTATATCTCTTCTAGTGGAAGTGAATCAAGTGAGATAGAAAATGAAATAGATGAATACCCATTGGAAACGGAGGATAATCCACAGATAATAGCAGAGCATCCACAAGTAGACCAAATGGATATAGAAGTTTATTCGAACGATTCTGATGATGATTTAATGGATCTTATATCGAAAGCTGATGAAAGATATACGTCAGTAAGTTCAAGACCATCCTTCAGAGACGAAGCAGAAATCGATCATGATATAATACGAGACGAAGCAGAAATAAATCCTGATATAGTACGGAACTCAAGAGGAGAGCCACGGAAAAGGATTGGACTGAAAACGAGAACAGGAGCAGGAGCAGGAACAGGTAAAGGAACGAGAACAGGAATAAGTACAGGCTCAAGAACAGGTTCGAGAACAGGCTCAAGAACAGGAACAAGTCGAGCATCATCAGGAACAAGAACAAGAACCAGTGACTCCAAGCCCAGACCCGGTCTGTCCTCAACTAGCAAGAACAAAATCGTGAAACCCAAACCTCGTAGAACAGGCGTCAACAAAAGAAGTTTATCATTAAAATCAAAACCATTCAGTAAGCCTGCACCAACACCCCCACGTAATGATTCCAAGAAACCCGAAGACTCTAAAGAAAAAGACCAGAGAAAAATTGGATATGACCCAAACAACATCAATTACCAACCACCAATTGGCCAATTTTATAAGAAAAACCCGTCTTCATTCACCACTACTATTGAAGCAGAAAGCACTAGAAAATTCATTAAACAAAGTAGATTAGAAACCTTCACAAAACCTAATTCAATTTCTCCTACTCTTTCCTTGACCACAGATGTTTCGAGATTTCATTTATTAAGTCAAGTTTTCGTTCCATCTGAAACTAGTGATCCCGTAGTTGTGACTTTTAAAGGGAAAAGATACGTTCTTAGTTTAGTGAACAAAAAGGAATCTAAAGAAAACTCGTTAATATTATTTAACCAAATTTCTAGAAGTGTTCAATCCCAATCAGGAATTCAAGAAGAACTAGACTCTTGTATCCAAGGTCTTTTGAATTGGTATCTCCTGGTACAAGAAGTACCGAATGATATCGAATGGAAACATATTACCTTCATAATAAAACATTTACTCCAATCGCATAATGAGTCAATGAAGTTGATATTATTCAATCTGATATCTTTACAGTTTGTCATGTTGAAATTGTATGAAAGATATCATTCAGTCAACCAGCTGATGAAGAAAGAGTTCGAGCAAACGTGTAGTGATTTCTGGTGGATTGTTTTTAAAAAGGTAAGAAAAGATACAGAAGAAGAATTTATTGGGAATGCAGATTATTATTTTCAATATATGTGGAAATTGCTTGGGTTCAATGTGAACTTTTTCTGGGGCACAGTAATCAACGCAGTAAGAAGTACTACAGAAAAGGATTCTTCAACTTTATCAACATGTCTTGAAGGTATTTTCTACTTAGCCAACCAAGTAAGTTCAAGGTATTATGATTGGAAACCGTTTTTATGTTTTCTTCAATTAATAAATTCGGACACACCAAGTGGCATCCATAAAGATTTCCTCGATATTTGTTTCTTATTAAACCAAAGAAAATCATGGCCCTTAGAAGATAAGTTGATTGTTAAATTTTATTCTCTCATAACCTCTAGAAGATTTTTTGATTTAGATGATGAAAAATCTCATATATTTATCCTTGAAAATATCATGACTAATCAAGACATACCAAATTCTACAGTATTTGAATCATTCTTACAATTTTTGTATTACTATGTATCATCATTAACTGATATAAACTCATCAAAAAAATTAGCAGCAAAGCTTTTAACATCAAGTCATTATCAGTACGACAAAGGTAGGAAATACCAAGCAGCATTTATCAATAGATTTAATTTCATTATAATGATGACTCAAATTACTAATATTACTCAAGAAAGACAAATTGTTGATTTAGTTAGACTGGTTTTAGATTCTAAGGATATAGAGATTTATCAGTATACGATCCAAGGGATCCAAAGTTATATACAAATCATAAGATCAAAAGGGATTCAACAGGATTTAGAACCAGAAGATGAACCTTATGCATTATTATTGAACAAATTAGCCCCTTTATATATGATGGTACCCGGTGTGTCTAGATCAGTGATTCAATTATTTGTAGCGATTAAAAAGAGCTTTGAATTACAACCTGGTGGTAACCCTTTATTATCATTGGATTTCATGAAAAGCTTTAGACTTGTCAATCTTAAAGATTTACATGATGATGTATCGAGTCGTTTTATAGAATTTTTTAGGATAAGTTCGATCAACATCACCAATGATTTAGTAAAAAGTAACGAGGGGATTGTTGTTCAAACAACTGAAGTACTTAGATCATTTATAAGTCATAAAATGGGAGGATTTCCCATGAAAACTCGTATCAAAGAAGAGAAGATTATTAAGATGATTGAAAACGGAATATTCATTTGGGTTAATCTTTCAAGTAAATTCGAATTGAATTGGAATAAAATAATGTTTCAACAATTCCCATATATGGGGAATTCATATCTGAGAGATTTCTTTGGAATGGAATTATTTAGGAATATTTTAGAATATGATCAAATTCCAAATCATATAGATATAGTATTAGAAAGCGTAGTTAAACAATTAGCTAAGTTTCATATTTCAAAGTATACCAACGAGATAATTAATAGTTTAAGGAAACAAAACCTCAAGATTTTAAACCTTTCAAATATTCATCTTGATAGAAGATTAAGTGGATTAGAATTGACTAATAATAGAATTCCAATAACCAAACAAATCTTATCAAATATAGTTGATACCAATAAATTGAACCTTTTAGAAACTTTCATGAATAGTTTAAACGAAGAATATGATAAATATTTCAAATCTTCAAAGTATACAGAATTTTGTAAAAAAATCAGTGAAAGTCTTCAACTTTATTCAACCGATTTATTAAAAGATCTGTTAGTTTATCAAGAGTTATCGAATAAATTGAATATCACTCCAATTTCTACTAATTTGATTAAATGGAAGAATTTTACAAAGGCAGAAAGACTTGGATTTCTTCATAATGAAGTGTCTTCAGCAATTATTTATGAAAGAAACGTCTTTGAAATATTTGATCAATATAATGATAAAGATTCTTTATACCATTTAATGGGGATTTATATGCAATGTATAACTCAAAAACATAATGAATATTGGATATTGATTTCTCTTATTCTTGATTATATAACTGATAAGTTAGACAACCTCAAAGTTCAAGTATCAACTAGAGAGTTTGCTAGATTTGTTTTACTGATTGGTGATATTTCAGCTATATGTACATATGAAATTAGTAGATTCAGTACTGTATTAAGGAATTATAAATTGAAATCTTTATGTAAGTGCTATATCATCTTACACGATGCGTATATAATGTTTGATGGGTATAAAGATCAAAAGTTGATAAGAGAAGTTATAGAGGAGGTTTGTTTTAATGATTTGATACCTGTAGGAGGACCTTTACCATTAAAGAGACCATATTCGTCTTTCACAATTGAAGATATTACTATACAATCTAAGGATTTTGTACGTGCAATAGAAGATAGATTATTGAAGCCTGATGAGTTAAAATATGATCCAAGCGAATATCTTGGGATGTTAAGAAATAGGATAAAAGACACAACAGAAGTGATGTACCAAACTATAGAGTAACGAATAACGAATATATGATATTTATATTACACCTATTTACTGTAACCCTCTTTGACTTCTAATCAATTCTATCTCAGCCTCAAGCTTATCTCTACCCTTTTTAACATCCAACAATGCAACAACAGACCTTATCAATTCATCATATTTGGTCATTGTATTTCTTGTAGGCATAATTGGTTTAAAAGAAGTACCACCACCATTTGGTATATCAAGTTCAGTTAAAACACTTGAAACAGATTTAAGAACAGATTGTCTTTGTTGTAAACCTGGAAGTCTTTGATTCGAACGAAGAGTAACTCCTGGTGTGAGTCTTTCATTTGGATGATAATGAAGTCCAAAAGCTTCTTCTTCTTTTGATGTAAGTCTTTTTAATAAAAGTTTATGAACAGCTGTTGGTTCTTTTATACCTTGAGATTGATTTTGTTTAACTAAACCAGATAAATATTGTTGGAGATGAGTTTGGAAGGTACGTTCTTTACGTACTGATGAAGATGCAGCAATTGGAATAGATGGAGGTATTGGTTCATTTTGTGTTGATGATAATTGTCGTCTTTTTTGATTTTTATCCATTATCATTAAGTTATTATATAAATTAGTAAGACCTTGTGAAGATTGATATTGTTGAACTGATTGTGATGTTTGTGGAGAATCAAGTAATGTAAGTAAATTTGATCTTTCCATAAGCATTTTTTTAGCAGCCAATTCGAATCTACGTGCTTCAATAACCAAAGATTCTTCTTCTGCTATTTCTGCTGGGGTACGTTTAAGTAATCTTTCTAAATAAATCTTTCTTTCTGATTCTTTGGTTTTTGAATAATTTCCAAGTGCTTCACTCAAAGCAGGATTACTGTTAGAATCGTCTAAATAAATTCGTTTACAAATGGAATAGTATTGATATTTCAAATCTTCAAGGCTTCTAGATCCTGGGAATCTATCATGAATAATAGGCCATTTAAGTTCGAAAGATTTACAAATTTCAAAGAGATTTTTTGTTTCTTCAAATGTCCATGGTGCAGATACGATTTTGGCTGATGGTTCATCGACCGATGGTTCAGGTTCTGGTTTCTTTTTGGAATCTTTTTCGTCTTTTCCTTTTTCCTTTTCTTTTTCCTTTTCCTTTTCCTTTTCTTTTTCTTTTTCTTTTTCCTCTTTCTCTCTTTCCCTCTCTTCTGCTTCTTCTCTTTCCCTCTCTTCCCTCTCTTCTCTCTCCTTCTCTTCATCTTCCATATACTTCTTAAAAGTCTCTTCATCGACCATCTCAGGCAAATCTACATTGGTATCAAACTTTGTAAAGAAATACTCTTGTTTTTGAGATTCTAAAAGTTCTTTAGATCCACGAGCCCAATGATATAGGACAGGACCATCAGGTTTTTCAGGCTTCTCTTCCGATTCTACTTCCTCTCTCTTTCTTTTCCTTGGAACGAATCCAATTCTGGTCCAAGGAGTTGCTTTTGATTTCCACTTATCTTTAACCCCCGCGTTGTTGGAAGTATTTACAAGATTAGCAGGTGGTGTATTTGGACCAAGAAGATTAAATAATTCTCTTGCCATACCAGACTGACGAGCTAGGGTAGCATCAGAAGGTTTAGCTTTTTTCTTGGTTGGTTTATCATCTCTTTGGATGTTTAAGACGTCTAAAACATCGTTAGCAGACATGTTATGGTTGAAATTTTTTCGCGGACCACAAGAGAGTAGTCTTGTAGAGTGTTGTAGAGTGTTGTAGAGTAGAGTAGACTCTTGTAGAGTGTTGTAGAGTATTGTAGAGTAGAGTGTTGTAGAGTCTTTTCCAGTCTTTTACAGTCTTCTACAGTCTTGTATAATCTTTAGTCCCGTGTAATCATGCCGTCTATTCCTACGCTATATAATGATAAAGATTCCTATTCTCTTCATCCCTCTTTAAATACTCCTTATCAATCAAATCCTCTAAATGTCTCTTGATTTGTGAATTGTTCGGTAAGAACCTCGCCTGTAATTGTCTAATAATCTCCGATACAAGCTCATTATGATAAATCAGTTGACGAGATTTTAATATCCTAACAATTGCAGCATTTAATTCATGTTTTCTTCCCTCAGATATTTGATTATTTATATCCTCTTGTTCAGAATCTTGTTTCTTTGAACTAGATACTGACACCGTTAATACTTTAACTTTTGGTGTTGAAGATTTGAATTTTGAATTCAATTCAAATACATCATTTTCATTAACATCTTTTGACATTGGTGTCTTTGTTAATAATCTCAGTCTAGATGCAACAGCTATAGATTGTAAATGACGTTTTAATTCTCCTTCTGGTATACCTGTTAATTCTTTAATTTGGGTATATGTCAATGTTTTCTTATCTTCAAAACAAAAATCGTTCTTACCATCCACCGTATAACTTGGCCCAAATAATAACATTATAATCCCACCATATGTTGGTATATTTATATCATAAGTCCTTGATGGATAAGAAATTTTCAAATCCATTGACCCAAATTTTGGACTCCAATAAACAGATTTATTACTATTTTTTTTATCACTAATCCAAAATTGTTCAAATTTTTGAATTGTGTTTTTTAATTTTCTAGGCCAAATAAATGAAGTATCTTTTCCTGACATTTTTTTATAATCTTTTGTCATGGAATTTGGCCAATATGATACATTACATATTTTAAGATCCATATCAATCATTGATTCTTTATTTTCTATTAAAAAATTCTTCCAATCAGAAGTTGTATCTCTTGAAGATTTAATATCCATATTCATTTTTATGATACTATCCATTGATGTCATACCAAGCTCTTGACTAAGGCTTGAAATGACAGTGTCTTCAATATCAACCCCTAAACCTGATGAATCTTTTGAGTTTAAGAATCTTTTAGCAAAATGGTTTTTATAATATGCTTCAAATGCATCTTTATCAATGATGAATCTAAGAAATTGTATGGCTTTATCAACAAATTCTAATTTTTGTTTTTTGCTTTGTTTGATACAACTATCAATATATACAGAGAGTAATTCTGATGGATTTACCACCAAAAAATCAGTTTTCTTTTTTGGATTTATATTAATGAATTCTCTTATACCATAAGTAATTTGTTGTTCCATAGATAAATCTCTATGGAACGATTGTTTTACAATATGAGAGAATTGGGTTTGATATGAAAGAATTGAATTGATCCATTTGGTAGCAAAGATTGATGAATTTGTACTGGTCTTCTTGGTAGGATCTGTTGATAAATGTTGTTTTATTAATTGTGCAAATTGTTTACCTTCGTTAATGATGATTTCTTTTAAACGGATTTTTAAAAGTTCACAATTTGGATCAATTCTTTGATTTAAATCATACAAGAGTTGTAAGAATTTTATAGAGAAAGGATCTAAGCATAATATAGAATCATCTAAATTACCAATAATTACTTTGTTTTTAAGAGGTTCTAACCAATAAGAAAGTCCATCATTTGGGAAATTTATAATGTCTTCTAATTGAGCTTTCACCAAGACATTATTCATCAATTCTTCAATTTTTGGAATAGTTGATTCTGGTAAATAAAAATTAAGTCTATCCAATTCATCCTTTATGAATTGACTCGTATCTACAAGATATTTCGAAGCACTTCTATGAGTCCAAAAAGAATCTGCTAATGAAGTAAAAAAATCATTAGAATTAATAAGAAAAGCAGGCTCAAAATATTTTTGATAATAATTCTCATAAACTACTACATCATTAGAGTTATCTTCATGTAAAAGCTCAAACATATTAATTACATTTGTAATCAATGATTTTGTACCAATAACTTGACCATTTCTATTACGTTGAATCTCAGAGAATAAGATATCTCTAATCTTATTACCAAGGTGATTATCATTATATTTGACTACGTTTTCTTTGAACAATTGGATACCTAAATCATAGATTAAGAGTTTTTTCTGTTCTTTAACATATACACGATTTAAATACATTAACACGTCTCCAATAAATTTCATTGATTGAAGATGTTCGTCCCATTCAATTAATACGGCCTTTAGGAATTCTTCATCATCTGATATGGCAAGGAGGTCATTGCGACGTTGTAGAAGGTGTGTTTTGATAAGTTGTGATACGTTTTCGTAGAGTTTATTCCCGAATTTATGAAGCACTAAAGTATAGGCTTTTCTATAAAGTTGTTCATAAGATAAATTTGAGACGTTTTTGTGTTGGATTTGGATGATTGCATTGGAGAGAATTTTCCATGAGCTTTCAAAGTCAAGGGCCAGGGAGGTGGAAGATACAAGGGATTTCCTTGGAGGTTTTATCTTTGAAGTTCTACTACCAGGAGGTAACATGGGTAGTCTCACGTGATGAGCGCGAGAAAAAAAAAGAATTGGATATAGGATATGAGGAGTCACGTGAAAAAAAAAAAAAAAGGATTGGATATAGAGTCACGTGAAGAGAGCGGGAGAGAAGAGAAAAAGAAAGATCGAGATCGAGAGGAGAAGGATCGAGAGGATCGAGACTCACGTGATAGATCATGGGACGAAGGGATGATAAATGACTCAGGGATGGAGGCAGGGATTGGTGACTCAGAGAGAAAGGGGAGATAATAGATGGAGAGGAGATAGGGACAGAAGAGGAGAGGAGGATGGACGGGATAAATGGACACCAGAGGTGATAGATGGGACAGACAACAGAGACAGTCTTATCGGAGTACTAGTAGACAGAGCGAAAGAGTACTATACCAGTTCACCATCGCTTCGCTCTGGTTCACTGGACTGTCATGCATGGTCGAGCGGAATTTGTAAAACCCATTTTATCATTGGACAAAATCTCACCGGCCCGCTAAACCGCAACCGGCGAAATCCCGTTACCGGTGTGCGTCCATATATATATTCTCTCGACACCCACATCTAAATCAAAAATGACAAATACTGCTAAAACCCTTTACGATAAAGTATTCGAAAATCATATCGTACATAAAGATGACTCAGGTAGTTACCTTCTTTATATCGATAGACACTTAGTCCATGAAGTTACAAGTCCTCAAGCTTTTGAAGGATTGAAAAATGCCGGTAGAAAAGTTAGAAGAGTTGACTGTACTCTTGCAACAGTTGATCATAATATCCCAACCACCCCAAGAACAAACTTTAAAAACGTCGAAACATTCATCGAACAAGAAGATTCAAAATTACAAGTTAAAACTTTAGAACAAAATGTTAAAGACTTCGGAGTTACTTATTTTGGAATGTCAGATGCTAGACAAGGTATTGTTCATATCGTTGGACCAGAACAAGGATTTACACTTCCAGGTACAACAGTTGTTTGTGGAGATTCACATACATCAACCCATGGAGCTTTTGGTAGTCTTGCATTTGGTATTGGTACGTCAGAAGTTGAACATGTTCTTGCAACTCAAACAATTATTCAAGCCAAATCTAAAAACATGAGGATTTTCATTGATGGAGATTTAGAAGATGGAATTACTTCTAAAGATCTTGTTTTACATGTTATTGGAGTTATTGGTACAGCAGGTGGTACCGGATGTGTTATAGAATTTGCAGGTAAAGCCATTGAAAATTTAACAATGGAAGCAAGAATGTCTATTTGTAATATGGCCATTGAAGCCGGTGCAAGAGCTGGTATGATTAAACCAGATGATATAACCTTTGATTATATTAAAGGTAGACCATTAGCACCAAAAGGTAAAGAATGGGAAAAAGCTGTTAAGTATTGGAAAACTCTTCATTCAGATGAAGGAGCTCATTTTGATTATGACATTCAAATTAAAGCTTCTGATATTGTACCAACTATAACATGGGGGAATTCTCCACAAGATGCATTACCAATTACTTCTAAAGTACCAGATCCATCAACTGTTTCAGATCCAATTAAAAAAAGTGGTATGGAAAGAGCTCTTGCATATCAAGGATTAACTCCAAATACACCATTTGTTGATATTCCAATTGATAAAGCATTTATTGGATCATGTACCAATTCAAGAATTGAAGATTTAAGAGCAGCTGCAAAAGTTGCTAAAGGTCATAAAAAAGCTGATAATGTTAAAGAAGTCTTGGTAGTTCCAGGATCTGGTCTTATTAAAGAACAAGCTGAAAAGGAAGGTTTAGATAAGATCTTTGAAAAAGCAGGATTTTTATGGAGAGAAGCAGGATGTTCAATGTGTTTAGGTATGAATCCAGATATTTTAGATCCTGAAGAAAGATGTGCCAGTACTTCAAATAGAAACTTCGAAGGTCGTCAAGGTGCTAGATCAAGAACTCATTTAATGTCACCAGCCATGGCAGCAGCTGCTGCTATTAAAGGTCATTTTGTTGATATTAGAGAATTTGATTATATTGATGTTGATGAACCAGAAATGGCTATTGGTAGTGATGAAGATAAAGAACTTCAAGATGCAGTCTATGAACATGAAAAGGAAATTATTGACGATACCCCAGAAACTGTTGAAGAAAAACTTAATGATATACCAAAAGAACCAGAATCTAAAAAACATAAACCAACTGGTGGTGCAGGTATGGGTAAATTCACAGTTCTTTCAGGTATCACCGCTCCTTTAGATAAAGCAAATGTTGATACTGATGCTATCATTCCAAAACAATTTTTGAAAACAATTAAAAGAACAGGTTTAAAAAATGGATTGTTTTACGAACTCAGATTTGTAAAAGATGAAAATGATAAAGACGTTGAAACTGATTTTGTTTTAAACGTTGAACCATATAGAAATGCCGATATTCTTCTTATCACAGGTGATAATTTTGGATGTGGATCTTCAAGAGAACATGCTCCATGGGCCCTTAAAGATTTTGGTATAAAATGTATGATTGCTCCATCTTTTGGTGATATTTTTTATAATAATTCATGTAAAAATGGGTTATTACCAATTAGATTACCTCAAGAAGATATCTTGGAAAAATTATACCCTGTTGCAAAAGCTGGTAAGAATTTGACCATTGATCTTCCAAATCAACAAATTAGAAATGGTGAAACTGATGAAGTCTTGATTGAACATTTTGAAATCGAAGAGTTCAGAAAACATTGTTTAGTTAATGGTTTAGATGATATTGGATTGACCTTACAAAAAGAGGAATACATTCAAAAGTATGAAGAATTAAGAAGAGATATTTATTCTTTCTTAGAAGGTGGTAGTAAATTGGTTAAACCAATTAGGGGTTCTAAGAAGAGTAAGTATGGGTTAAAGACCCAAGAGTGGTAGTGGTAATGGGAACGGGATACTCTAGACCTTTTCCTGTTCTAGCCAGAGATCGTTTTGCTGGGTTACTATATTTAGCCTAACGGCATTATTTATGTAGTATATATTCTATATTTATTAATAGTTATGACATCAAGTAGTTAAGTATCTGTACATTAAAATGGCTCTTTTTTATGGCTTTCTCTCGTGGTTCTTTCTAATGGTTTCCTTTTGGCCTTTTCCTTATCTATGCTTTTGTTGCATTTCCATTTATAGTTACATCCTCTCGGCCTTACATTTTCTTTAGTAAGCATTTTCCCTATTCTATTATGTACCCCCCACCACAGCCTCGTTTATTTTCGTCATTTACGCCAATGTGCATTCTAATTATTCCCTCAACCCTCATAACATGTCGGGTCTGTAGCTGTTATCGGCTTTGTATACTTATCTATAACCTTAATTGATAATCAACTTGTCTCACCATCTCATCTCTTACATCACTTAATTCGTTTTATTACATCATTTTCCCCCAACCTTTTTTTTTTTTTTTTTTTTGCAAACGCCGACACCGCAATTGTTATATACAGTCCATGCATAATGACATTAATGTTGTAAAGCTTATGAATAGTAAAATCAGTAGATAACTTAAAGTTTAGATAACGAAGATGACTTTGAGGCATCTCTAATGCAAAGTAAAACCATCGATTTGATCAAGAGATTATAAAAAACAATTTTGTTAAATCGATTTCATATCTTATTTATCTCTTCGCAGCCAAATGTACAAATCATTATTTTATGATAATTTTCCCCATTTCTATTCTTAGATCAAGCCGTATCAGTCTCCACCGTATCTAACATTCGGTGTTGACTCTATTTGTTGACTCCCTTCTATTATTACCACGATTTCTTCATGCGGCGCTATGGCCTAGATAGTTTTTTGCGCACATCTTCATACACTGAATGTTACAACAAAACTATGTCTGACTTTGTAGATTTCCAGCCTATTAGTGTAAAGTCTATGGGGAGAACCCAAATGGCATGCTTGAGATGTCGTAGTCAAAAAATGAAGTGTTCAAAAGGTATGTAAAGCAAAAAAAACAAAAAAAAAAAACTTTTGATTTTTCATAATTTATAAATCTTGATTTACTAACGTTAGATCACCCAAGATGTGAAGGTTGTGAAGTAGCTAACAAGCCTTGTGAGTATCCATTAAGAGAGAAGAAGGTGGTTTTCTTAGATAGCCAGTTTCAAAGAATGAAATCAAGAATGAAATATTTGGAAGGAGAGAACAAACGTTTGAAAGAAGAAAAGTCTGGAAAAGTTGGGAAAAATGATGTTAAGATTGGTGATAATATAATACACAAATCGGAAGATGACCCCAAGTCAAATGATGAGTTGAGAGACCCTCCAAGTAAATTGGTTAATAATATAATGAGTGATGAAGAGAATGTCGGGGTTAAAATCGGTCTAGAACAAAAACAAATTTTAAACCAACAACATGAGAATTCTTCACCAAATTCAAGTCAATTAAAACCTTTGAATAGTGAACAAATCAATAAATTCTTTGGACCTTTGAATTCTTCACTTTTTGATGATTCCTTACATCAATTTTTATTTCCCTCGTATTTGAAAAATTTTGGTAGATTTTACTTAAATGATGTACTACCAACCACCACGATTCCTCCCAAAATACTTTTACCAGAGAAACAATATGCCCTTTTCTTATCTAAGAAAGTATTAGATATGTTAGGTAATGAATTTTACCTAATTGATACAACTACATTTTTCAAAAATTTAGATTTGATTTATGAATCACGTGACGATGACATAAATACGGCCGATCGAAAAAACCAATCTCATGTTCCTCAGCCTCAGCCTCACCATCCCCAAACTCAAAACCAACTTTATTCACGTGATCCCACCAGCACATCACATGACCCTGCATTATCAACAATTCATCTTTGTCACTTACTTATAGTATTAGCTGTAGGTGAACAATATTCAGATGAAACAAACGAAGAGTATCCTGGTATGAGATACTTTACCGCTGCTAGAGAACTTCAAACTGTATTTTATGAATCTGTAACATTAGAATCAATTCAAACATTACTCTTATTTGCATTTTATAATCAAGGCCTCAATAGAGTCAATACCGCATATGGATGTTATGGTTTAGCTATAAGACATGCATTATTATTAGGCTTAAATAGAAGTGGAACCGATTCAAGAGATCCATCCAATGGAAACCAAGTTCTTCAAGAAAAACGTAAAAGAGTTTGGTGGACTTGTTTTCTCTTGGACACCTTTTGGTCGACTAAAATTTGTCAACCAATTCATGTTAAATTGATGGACATTGATGTTGAATATCCTTCTAAAAACCCCGTCAATTTAGGTGATCGATATGATATAGAACTTGTTCAAGTTAATATTAAACTCTCTGCTATACTCATTTCTGTAATGGATAATGTTTACAAAAATAATCCACAAATAGGTTTCAATCCAAATGTTGTTCTTAAACATTTAGAAGCCATTGAAAACTTACAACAACAAATTCCAAATAGAATAAGAAGTTCAATTTTATCAACAGATTCTCGTGCTTCAGCTAATCTCTTTCTTAGATTTAATCATGCTATTATAATAACTGCTAGACCAATTGTACTTCCATTACTCAAGAATGATTTTACTCAAAGTCCTTGTACACATAAAGTGAAACAAACATGTATTAATTCTGCAAAAACATCAATTGATATTCTTTCACATTTAAAGAATAGTGGATTAATTTCAATTCTTGGATATTGGGATGCACAATTTTTATTTACATCTTTAGCAATACTTATAATGGCAGCATCTAATGGGAACGATCCACATGTTTCTATAGGTAAAGAACTTATCACAATAATGAAAAATTCTGGTAATTTTACTGCTGCAGAAAATGAAATGAGATTAAGACAATTGGAAGAAATGATTGCTGGACCATTCCCATTACAACAACCAATGGTTCAACCAATCGTTCAACAACCAGCATCAAACAATCAAACTCCTGGAGTAATGACTCCAAATCTACTTTTTGAAGGTATAATAGATGAAAGTCCCCAGATTGAACCTTGGCATTTACAAAACTTTCAGTTCTGGGATAACCAACCTTTTGAATATAGATGAGCAACCATGTAACAATATACACTGTACAATGTAAAATTATGATCTCTGGATTGTTCGCTTATGATCTCTGACTTCAGTATTGTTCGCTAATGTATTATGACCACGTACCGGTGTGAATCACTATTTCTCAGTACTCTCAATTGGTTGCAAAATTAGAAATAATCCACAATCATTGGTGAACCAGAGGGTATTTGTTGAAACTCCACTAACAAATATTGTTCTAAATACTTCGCCCTACCCATCCATTGAAATTCAAGTCCAACAAACGAAAAAATCAAAGTATCATATAACAAGAATGAAATTTGTATAAACTTGAATCAATGCGGGTCTTACTCAATAATATATTGTACTACATAATAATCTACGCTAGAGGACCCGCCTACCTAGCGAGTCCTAGTCTTACCCCATTGTCTATTCTACCCTCTCACTCATCACCTGTTTTACAGGCTCCGTCTCATTCACATACAATTTATGTTCTTGAATATACCTTATCACACTATTCGGCAACAAATACTGTACACTCATACCTCTTCTTATAAACAACCTGATCTTAGTAGACGAAATATCATTATAAATCAATTGCTTAATAACCAATACATTCCTTCTATGTTCATACATTATATCATGTGATAACAAGAAACTTCTAACATCACTACCAGTTCTTTCAACAATTAAACAACCATATTTACCTAAAATATGATGTAAATCTTGGTCAGCCCAAACATCAGGTTCTCCCATACTTTCAATAAGATCACCACCGGCAAGTAACATGATTTTCACTCCCTTTTTCTCTCCACTGGCAGTGGTCACACCACCTCTTTTAATATTTATCTCTTCATTAAAATGATCCAATACTAATGCTGTACGAGTATATTTGGGTTGTAAACTTTCCCAAGCATCAACCATTAACCATGAACTAGTTCTTTCACATGCCAACTCACACATTCTAACACGATGATGTGATGAGGCTAATCCTTGCTTTTTATAGTTTGATGATACTGGGGAATAATATCCTCCAACTACTTCGAATCTTGTCTGTTCATTAATTGCATCTAATGCCATTTCAAACATTCGTAAATGAAGATATGTGATTGGAGAAAAGGATCCACAAGCAACTATTACAAGAGGATGTTTTGTTGAGTCATTAAGCAGAGCTAAACGATGAGTCGGGAATTCATAATCTTCAAGAGTTTTGGCTTGACGTTCAACACCATGAGGAACTTCTTCAAGGTCTGCAACTGACACCAAGTCAAGACCTGGTGATGATTGACCTGACGCGAGTGGTTCAGGTGATTTGGTTGGAGAAGAATCTCCACTATCTGAAGATACTAAATCAGTGTGTTTAATTGGGATTTTTGAATGTTTCTTTCTACTAGTTGTATAAGAAGGATGAGGAGGTGGTGCATCTACTGGATCTCCCATATCTGCTAAAACGTAAGGTTGGATAGGGGCGTTTTGGGGGATCTTTGAAGATGGTGCCGTTGGTTCAATGTCGGGATTTAACGACGGTGGTGTAAAATTTGGGTCGTTAGTTGGATCCATGAAGATTTTGCGAGTCGGTGATGGAGATAAGGCTTCCGCGATATTTGCTATGGCTATAAATTAGTCAAATCAAGACTATTTAGGTAAATTTACACGACAATTTACCCGATAAGAATATGGTCTTGGTTTTAGAGGATTTCTAATTGTATTTATATTATACCGCAATAATTAACGGATTAATTAGATTGTTTGTAATTATAAACTTGAGCAATATACAACTGTTGTCACACGCACGTCAAACACTCACGTGAGATTGGAAATGAGGTACAGTTGGGGGAACGACAGGGTGACAGAGTGGGGGTGATCTAGGGCCAGAGACTAGAATTTGGAGACTAGAAGCTGGAGACTATATACATGGAGTATAACGTTAGAGGGCAAATGTATGGAGTTAGGGATTATGTTTGGTGCAGGACTCTATTGATCTCGATGCCCCACATTGTGATATAAACTCCGATGATGTCACCGAGAGAAACCAGAAAGTGCCGTGTATTCAATTTTTTATGTTTGGAATTGAATTGGGCATGACGGGATAGTGTTATGAACACGATTGAGTGTTCTAAGTTTTCTCTGGGCTCGTGTACCTGGGATGGTCCATCAAGAAGGTTGTTCCAAAGCCCGAAGTAACAAAGTCCGATTCGCAGATCAAGTGTCCAAACGACACAGAGGGGCAGAGACTTAGAAGCCAGACAAGCCGCCGCAGGGAGAGAGTACACCTACAAATCACTCAGATCTTCTCAATAAATTACATAATAAATAACTACATTACTCATACCTTCTCAACTCTTTCAACCCTTTCTTCACTAGCTTTACTTCCAAGACTCTCTAAGGTTTCAACCTCTTCAACTTGATCATGACCTCCAATACTTAAATCTCTATGGAATCTTTCAGGACCTAAGAATGTAATAAATACCATATAAGCAAAAACTGCTCCACTGAAAATCCCCATAACTGTACCGTAATCATAAGCATCAGCAGCACGTCCTTTAAGTGGGAATTGTACCCCCAATTCAGCTTCAATTGTTGAACTTGCAGAACTTGCAAGATTACCTAATTGATAAACAACACCAGAAAGGAAAGATCTATGATTGGCATTAACCAATTCAAGTAAATGAATTGGTGCAACCCCCCAAGCTCCCATCACACAAAAATTAAGAAAGAAATAACCTCCCATAATAGTTGGAACTTTAGAAGAGAAAAATGATGGATAAAGGAAAGCAGCTGCCAGGATTTGACAAATAATAATTGTTAATCTACGACCTAAAACTTCACTTAATTGACCAAAGAAAACTCCTCCAATCATAGCTCCAAAATTGGCTACAATGATAATAATTGTTCTTGTATGGGTAGAGATGCCATGTTGTTTATCAAGCATAGCATTAAATAAATCTTGAGTACCATGAGAGGTAAAGTTAAACCCGGCCATAAGTAAAACAAGGTAAACAAATAACATCCATTCGGTTTTAATAGTGGTAAGAATAGTCTTGTCAAAGTATTTACTAATACCAGTTTTGACATTGCCAATTTTTTGATCATGGTCTTTTAAGATTTTCTTTTGCTCTTGTAATTTGATGAAAGCAGCAGTTTCAGGGAAAAATAATCTCCAAATAATAAGTAAAACTGGTGGACCAGCAGAGAACCAAAAAAGTGATCTCCAACCTTCACCTGGTTTATAAGTATGTTCAAAAGCTAAAAAGAATGCCATTGCAAAAGTATACCCTAAATTATATCCTGGTAAGAATAACCCTGATAAAATACCTCTTGCTTTTGTTGGTTGATCTTCTAAAGCTGTTGTTGCACAAATAGGATAGAACCCTCCCATGGCAATCCCAAACAATGCACGAACACCAAGGAATTGAGCGTATGTCTTTACGAACCCAGTACCGATTTCAATAACTATAAAAATTACACAAACAGTTATATAAGTCCATTTTCTACCGTAATAATCAGACATAAGTCCGAAAATAGTAGCACCTAAAGATCTGAGCATCAACACTAAAGTAATACCCCAAGTAATGTCTTTGATCCCAACACCTAAAGATTCAGCAATTTGACTTGCAGATGCTGAAACACAAAAAAAATCCATGGCATCAATAGTCCACCCAAAGAACCCAAGAAAGTAGAAATTCCACCCTAACCAGTCCACTTCTTTTAAAGCGGGAACTGGATTGTACACTTCAGAAAGTTTTAAATTTTCAGTTTTGAAAGGTACTTTAAAAAGGGTCTTTGGTCTATTAGCGAAATATCTTCCTATAGCAGGACCTGAGAGGTCTGGTTTCTCATTAAAGATATTGTGTTGAGCTTGAATAACATCGATATCGTTAGACATGATTGATAATAAAATGGTGGTAATTAGCTGATTTATATAGAGATAAGATGCCCCACTTAAAATTTTGTGGGGTTAATTTCGGACTTCGTAAATCTTCGCGATGTCGGGTGGTAGCCTAAGACTAGCCAAGGGGTGAGTTAAAATATGATCTATGAGATCTTAAAGGTTCAACGGTTTTTTTACTTTTTTCATTCCCGATTTGTTAATTGTCCCACCATAGATCGTTTTTAATGAGTTAGCCCCTCGTCGATACTCTTCTTTGCATAACTCCACGGCTATCTAAAGATATACCAACTTTATCACCCCGCGATCTTGCTGGGTTAACTCCGACTAAAGGGTACGGCTTTTTCTTCCCCACCATTTAAGGACCTTTCTTAAGTGGAGTAAGGGAGAGGACGAGGGAGGTAGGACGAGGGAGCAGGATATAGAGGATATAGAGGACAGACGACCTAGACGACCTAGAGCCCAGACGACCTAGGGACCAGAATAGAGTTACTAGTCTGGATGACCCATATCTACTCTTACTACATTTCTATACAACATAATTAAACACACTCTCTTTTCTCGGGAAACTTTACCGTTTTGTATTATTTAACTCTTTAAGCTTACGTGCGTCAAGGACAAGGAAAGAATATGGTACGAGCACCCGTAGAAAATGTTCTATCTGGTTGTTCCATTTCCTTTCTATTGTCTTATTCTCTTCAAAAATTTTCATAATTTGCACCCATTTATCTAATAATCTCAAAAGACGTTGGAGATCTTCAAAGGAAGGCTTAGGATCTGGATTTAATCTGTACGATCTTTGACCCCACTTCAGATATGTACAGTCGAAATTGAGTCTATACAGTATTTAGCCAAGAATTATAAGAAACTCTGTGTTCTCCGGACGTCTCTGTTTCAATAGGTCCAGTTTTATTGGTTGCAAAAGAGAATAAGCTGGTTGGTGACTCTTCTATAGCTTGGCCATATTGTAGGGAGCCTGTTTCCGTATTTTGATAACTAACTGAATAGAATTTGGCACTCTAATTATTTGATGAAACGTGAAATACTATTCTCGTAAACATAAATTGGTTTAGCAACAGCGACAAACATAATGTGCCAGACTGCCACTGGTTTTGTCTTTCCCATATCTTCTGTCTTCTTCATAATCCCATATATCTAACATGCTCCATAAGCCTCCATAAGCACTCTAAAAAGTCTAAAAGAAACTTTAATTTTGAATACATAAACCCCAATAAACTGTTGGGTAGTCTTCTTTTTGTTAATAGTGTATATGTGTCTAGGTGGTATCCGAATGGTACTGTCAATAGAGAAATAGAATAAGACTCTTTTATGCAGAGTATCAAGGGGTTTACAACGCAGACTATAAAAGGACTTTTTTAATAAAGAGCATAATAGGGCATTATAGTGTCAAGTACCAAATAACTATGATTCATTAAACAATAGTATACGAAGACGGAACACAAATTCCTGAATCTCCTATTACTAGTATGTTAAGGTGTATGATGTTGAGTTATACTTAATCTCTCTTTTACCATTGTGTCATTCGGATAATAGAGGTTTCCTGGGTTTGTCGGTAATAAGTCCGGTCAACATTTTACCCCACGAATAGACTCAGTCCAGTGTATGTAACCATGGATTATTAATGAAATACAAAACTTTTATTACATAATATTGCTATCTACTACACTGTTCCACCCCTCCCCCCTCTCTATTGTATTGAAAGTCTTATCGGAATAATAAACCACCTCATCCCCACCATGCTTGTATTCGCCCTCCTATTTTACAGAACTCTACTCTAGTCTTCTCTCCTATCCTCTCCCTTGTCTAATCTTCATACTTCTCTAACCTATCCTCTCCAGCATCTTCATCCATCTTAACACCTCCACTAACACTGAATTGACCACCTGCACCAATCATTTTAATATCATGATATTTAGTAGCGGTATTAATAATAACAGTTGGCTTTTCAACATCTTCATCTAATGGACCAAGACCAGGACCATAAGTATCAGCAAAACCCCAAGCATAAACCATACCGTCTTCAGTAACAGCAAAAGAATGATGAGAACCTGTACCAATTGCTTTACATTTACCTAATTTTAAAGAAGTTGGAGTTGGAACAGCTCTAACATTACCATGTTGATCTTTAAAAACCGATTCTGGTAATTCAGACTTTGGAATTCCAACTTCTTTCATATCATATCTACCCCAACCTAAAACATCACCATCATTTGTAAGACCTAAACTATGATGTTCACCTCCTACAATTTCTTTAATACCTTTACCACTTAATGATTCAATGATTGTTGGTTTCATAATTAAAGAACCATCTTCCAACTCTCCTTTATCATTTGTTAAGGCACATTGACCAAATTGATTTAATCCCCATGCATAAACTTGATCATTATGATCAATTGCAAAACAATGGAAATCTCCACTTGCTATATACTTTATATTATATAAACCAAATTGTTGTGGTTCAAGCGCTCTATATCTATGTCTTTCTAAAATCTTTCTACCTAATTGAAATTGTTGTCCATTACCCCAAGCATAAACAATACCTTTATTATCAAGTGCAAGAATATGATCTTTACCACCAGCTAATTGAACGATATTTTTTAATTGGGTCATTTTAAAAGGAGTCTTTTGAAGAGAAATTTCATCTCTTAAAAATCCTAAAAGTCCTTCATTATTTCTAAAACATCCCCATGCATAAACTTCACCAGTATCAAATAAAACTGCACTTAAATTATCAGTAGCACAAAGTTGAACAATACGTTTATTTGGTAAGTTTTCAACTTTGGCTGGGGTACTTTCTGCTTCATTAAGATCACCATCTTCATCATCTTCACTATCTTCACCATCCATATCTTTTAATTGAACTTTAGCTTTGGACGTGTCTCTACCCAAAACACCAGAATCATTACCACCCCAAGACCAAAGATTATTTTTATCATCTAAAGCTAAAACATGCATACCACCAACAGCGAAATCAACGATGTTTGCACCGGTGACAGAGTTTACAAGTAAAGGATTTAATCTTGGTCTTTTAACTTCTTTAGTTTTTGCACTAGGCCCGAGTCCCAACTCGCACATCAGTCCAGTTCCCCATACAAAAATATCAAGAGGTGTTGATTTTGCAGAGGGGAAAGGGTTGATGGTGTCGAGCTTTGAGTAGGAATGGAGAATAGACGATGAGGTTAATTTAGTCTTTTTGTGTCCATTTGGTTGTGGACTTGATTTACGTTTAAGTGCAACCATGAGTGTCGAGAAGAGTAAGTGCGAAGAGCAAGAGTGAACCAGAGCAGAGCGATGGAGTGAACCAGAGCGATGGAGTGAACCAGAGCGATGGAGTGAACCAGAGCGATGGAGTGAACCAGAGCGATGGAGTGAACCAGAGCGATGGAGTGAACCAGAGCGATGGAGTGAACCAGAGCGATGGAGTGAACCAGAGCGATGGAGTGAACCAGAGCGATGGAGTGAACCAGAGCGATGGAGTGAACCAGAGCGATGGTGAACGTACTCAAGGGCAGATGGTCACTCCATGCTTAGAGATGAGATGGTGTACTCAAGGGCAGATGGTCACTCCATGCTTAGAGACGAGATGGTGTACTCAGAGGCCAGTGATGCTGTACTCAAGGCCAGTGATGGTCTTACAATCTCTCACAATATCTACCTCAAACTACATTTTATTCATCTCTTACAATCTACCTCAAACTACATTTTATTCATATCTATTCAGTACTCATTCTTCTAATTCAACTTATGTGCGTTGGGCATATTATACCCCTGTCTCTTGTGCATCCATTTACTCTTTGTCTCAACCAAAAACCTAGCGTATGTTTGTAACAAGTATCCCATACTACCAACAGCTCTAATCAAGGCTAAAACTGCAACGGACCAAAGAATAAACCCTAAATAATAATTCGATTTAGTTGCACCAGCTTTGAAAATTTGTAACATGGTCATTATAAACACCAAATTTGCAAGCATCCAAATCAATACAACTCTTGTTCTAACATCTTTTGCATAATCTTCACCGTCAACTTCTTTTGGTCCTTCATTAGTACTTAAGACTTTTCTATTTGACCTTTTAGATCTGATATTATAAAGGGTATCTAAATAAATTTCGTCCATGTTGACATCAAGAACAACAGCTTCAAATTCCCCTTCTTCATTTTTTTCAATGATATATTGATTATTCATATCTTCCTTAGGATTATTATCACCTTTTGTACCCCAAGAAACATCATGAGTATTACAAAATGCAAAGATTTGTAAAGTACATGTATATGAAGGAATCATTAAAAAGTATTGAACTGAACAGGTTAACATATGCCATGGATCAAGATACAAAATTGACATTAATGTATATAATCCATAAGTTGATAATAAGGATACAACAATACTAACAAATACATAAGTACTAGAATCTTCCATACCATATTGTTTTATAGTTTGAACCACGAAAAAAATCCCAACAATTAATGCATATAATGCACATACTGTTAATAAGATAATAAGAGTTTTAAATATACCTTTTGAACCTTGTGGTCTATTACCAATAGATACAATAAACATCGAAGTTAAGGTACAAATACAAAGATAATTAAAGATTGTGAATATCCAAAATCCTCCATTATGATCAATTGTATCAATAAGTGAACCTGTTAAGAAATAAAAAGTTAAATAAAAATTACTAAGAGAAAAAAATGAAAATACTAAAACAATAAATTGATAAAGGAACTCAAAATGGAACCAAAATTTTCTAACAACTGAGTGATCTGTGTACCAAATTTTTTTAGAATTTTTTAAAGAATATAAAGCTGCAAAAAATGCACCATTAATCCATCTTCTTCTTTGTGATAAGAATTCAGAAATTGATTCTGGTACATCAGTTTCTGCAGTTGCAGATTTAACAAATTTTAATACCCAATTTTCATTTTTTTTAGCAACTAATTCCCAACATAAAATTCTATCTTCTGCTAAGTACATATTTGCTTCGAAAAAATTTGTTTTTGTATTTGAATGAGTTTTTGATTGATTAAGAAGATCTTCACCTTTGAAATATGAATTTAATGGTCCGTTACCATCAACATCATTGGTTAATGCAATATATCTATATGCTGATAATGCACCTGGTAAAACTGATATATAACCAAATAATGATTCTAATGGTTTATCTAAAATATTTGACATTTTATATTCAAAATTTTGTGATGCAACTAATGGGTTAGTTAAATTGATCCAACCTTTACCTTTCATGGCTTTAATTTCACCTGCTGCTCCTGCAACATTTGAATCTCTATCAAAAGCTTTCCAAAGATTATAAATCGCATGATTATCAGGTTTGGTACCAACATCTAATAATACTACAACATTTGGATCTAAAAGAGGACAAAAAGCATTAAATAACCATCTATGAGAATTAATTTTTTTTTGATTTTTTTCTTTTAAACAAAACATAACTTGAACTGGAGCAAGAGATTTTTCATCTCCTTTAAATTTAAGATTTTCATCAATTGAAATTTGAGTAGTATATTCAAAAATATGGGCATTGACTTTCTTATTATTAACATAAGGACGTGCTAAATTTCCTTGATAAACTCCGGTGGCTGTAAGAAGTTGTAATACATTTTCATTAACTTTATTTCTACCATCTGCAATAATAATAACTTGGATTTTTTTCCAACTATCTTTACCCCAAACAGCACTTTTATTTCTTGTACACAAATGGGCAATATTTTTCATTATAGAATGCATTGTTCTAGCAAATGCATATTCATCTTCATTATACATTGTAACACAAATTACAAGTTCTGTTTCTCTATTATATTTATTAGCTCTCAATGTAAATCCATCCCCAATATATTCATCAGGTTCTGAAGTACATGCAGTATATGTCATATGAGTAAATTCCCCAAATGGACTATCAGTTCTTGATAAAACCTTCTTTAACTCAGTTGGAATTGGATTTTCTAATACTAAATTACCTGATTGTCCATCTACTAATCTAACTTTACGTTTTGTGGTTGTCTTTTCTCTATTTGGAACATAACCTTTTGATAAATTATCCATCATATTACCATCAATTGATTCTCCAAAATAATTTTCACTACCTCCAGAATAACTACCTCCATAACTACTTACAGTTTCTGCTTTGGAGTTGAAAGCAGTAGAATCTGAATATAAACTACGCCCTTCTAATTCTTGGGCCTTCTCATAAGATTCATAATCATAACTATCTCTACCAATTGTTTCATCATCTTCCTCATATGGATTAGCTTCTGCATAAGTTTCTGGTGAAAAAATTGGTTGAGGTGGTTCAAGGAATCTTTCACTTCTATGACTACCAGTGTTACTATATCCACTACGACTAAATTCTTGTCTTCTTGGACTACCTGTCAAATCTATACTATCACCTTCATCTTGATGTTCAAGGGTATCATCAACTAAAATTTCGGTTTCCTTTTGACGTTTTGGACTTTCTCTACTGGTAAACTTAGCTCTGGCTGTTTGTGGGGATGTTTGTCTTTCATTGACTTGATTGAATTGTAAATTAGGGGTATTATTTAAAAGAACATTATTTAAATTGGAATTAAATCTTCCACTTCTTGTAAAAATATCAGGAGATCTATTAAAGTCTTCTGAATCACTTGGTCTGTACCTACGTGGTGATGTGTTATCCACATGAGCAGACTTTGGATACAGAGGATCTTGGAACGGATCTTGGAATGGGTCAGACATAGTTATAGAAGTAAATAAAAACATACATTGGTGATTGTTTATGTATTGGGTGGACACGACAAAAAGATAGGTATATGCAGGAAAGCTTTGTATAGCCTATGCGTAATTAGAGCGCTTAATATTTTACTTAGGCGCTATAATGGATGATATATCTTCTGTTAATTTTAATACCCTTAAGAAACTAAATACCAACTCATCAATATCTACAAATGCAACTGATTCTACAATATCTTCAAATCCAACAAAAATCGCTCTTTCAAGGCTTTTCACTAGGAATAAATCTTCCTCAACAATTGATCAAGATATAACTCCAAATACTCCTCCTTCTCCTCCTGTTCTAGATAGGAAGCCTTCGAACGTTTTCCGTCTTGCTAAAGGAAAACGTAAGACTAAAAACGCAAAAGATTTAACGGTCCAAACAGAATTCACTCAACCTCATTTACCAAGAAGACTGTCAGTACTGTCACCAGTTTCTACTTTACACAGTCTTTTCCATAGAAGTAATAATCCTGTAGTATCAGCGGGAGTAGAATCTATTGATGAGCTGTTCCCGAAATCGATTAATCTTAGTTCCAATAATTCCAATTCTGTAATATCAGATGCCAATTTTGCTCAAGTATTTAAATTTACCGATCTACATACATTAGATGATGAAATTGAAGATTCTGAAGCGGTTAAAAAGCTTTTTCTTCCAGCTGATCAATTTCTTAAAAAACAACCGAGTTCTGCTTCTTTAAGTACTTTAGAAGATACTATACCCACTTTTGGTTCAAGTATAATAACACCAGCACCTGGTGATGAAGACAGTTTTTGGTCACAATTATTTTCAATGATAAGGCCAATTCTCCTACCTTCAAACTCAAAAAGATTACCAAATGGGTATACAACACCAATTCTTATATCTACACAAGAAGAAATTGGTTCATTTGTTAGAGATTATTATATAAGACTATTTGAGAATACTGATCAACATGATGAAATTACGGCCAGAGAAATCGAACAAAATCTTACGAATTTTTTTACAAAATCAATGACAATATTTGAAAGAGACGTATCAATGCCTAATGTATCATCCAATATGTTATTTAATAAATGGATAAGATTACAAAAACAATGGTTACATTTTAGAAATAGAATCTGGTACTTTTTGTTGATGTGTTTCGATTGTCTTGAGGATATGAATATTCAAGTAGAGAAGATCTTGTTAACGAGTTTTAGAGATGTGATTGTATTACCATTTATTGGTAGTAGGAAAGGGTTAGATGAGAAGGAGTGTGAATTCTTTGATGGGTATGATAATGGGTATTTGTGGGAAACGATGAATCATTGTTTGGGGGTAGTAAATTGTTATGGAGATGGCGTGGGGGAGTTGGTTGAATTTTTGGGGAGAAAGAGGGTCACAGAAAAAGGTGTATTATAGGGTGACAAGGAAAAAATGACAAGGGTGACAAGTGTGACAAGGGTGACAAGTGTATCATGACAAGGGTATTACGACAAGTGTATTATAGATAAGTGTATTATAGATATTAGTGTATTATAGATATTAGTGTAGAATATAGGTGAGACAAGCGAATTAGTGTAGAATGGTCTGACAAGTGTATCAGATTAAGAATATAGTCTGACAAGTGTATTAGTGTATACTTCTGACAAGTATTACTGTGTCTGACAAGCAGAGATTTGATCTCGCTCTCTCATCGCTCACTTTTCACGCGTATGTCACTTCCAACGAACCTTAAACAAAATCTACTTCCTTCAGAAGTAAGCTACCTAACCGAATATGAACAAATCCAAATCCTTCCTAGATACTCTATGAAATCTATCCAACTCATTGGTACCAAAATTCCAAATCTTCGAGCCTTAAGACGTCAACATGTTCCTTTGTGGGTAGCATTAATCTTAAAGTCTCAAGGTAAATGTAATATTGTACCACCCGATTGGCTTAATTTACAGTACCTTAAACAAAAATACGATCAAGAGGTAAAGAATCCAACGGTGTTTAGTGATTTACCATTTAATTGGATAGATTTAAGTAGAATTTTATTGGTTAAAGCACCAGATGATTTATCAGATCCAACACATCAATTGAAATCAGTAATACAAGATTTAAGAGAAATTAGACAAATCAAAACACGTCAAGGTTTAAAGTATGTGAATGAATCGAATATTACTTTAACTGGGTTATCATTAATGGAGATTAATGAGGTGAGACCTTTTATGTTGAAGGTGATGAATAAGTTGAAGGATATTCACGACACTGTTGAAGCCGAGGTAGACGAAGAGATTGAGGTATAGGCAACCCTCCATCAACCCTCCATCAACCCTCCATCAGCCTGTCATCAGCCCTCCATCAGCCTGTCATCAGCCCTGTCATCATGACGTAGGATGGCTTATGTTGTCGCATCCTCATTCGTTGTCCCGCGTCGTAATTGTTCACTTGATGAAACCTTCGATCCTTTCAATTCATAAACAAAATACAAGCAACAAACGTAACCTTATCCTTTCTATCTTGCGAAGTACCACCACAAAAAGAGAAACTAAAAACTTCTTAAATAAATATCAAAATCAACAAAATGATCAAACCAGAAGTCAAAGAAATTTAATACTAGATAGATTTTTAAATCATAAGAACCCGTTTAATAATATTTATAATGATGATGAAAAAGTCCCTAAGATTCCTTTGAGAATCGGGATTTTCAAATTACGATATTCAGATATATCTGAATCCTCTGACCCACCTGATAAATTATGGCCAGGGATTCAAGAAACATTTAAAAGAGCTATTGATTTAGGTGTCAATCCAATTATTATAGTAGACAATGATCAAGAAATGATTAACGACTTCAAACTCAATGAATTGGCTTTACTCAAACAAGGTAATAAGCTCCTCAGTCATCTTAAAGATATTAAACCAAGACTTATAAGAAGTCTTTTTTATAGACAAAATGATGATATAAAAGTAAATACTTTACAGCAACTTTTGATACCTATGTATCAAGGATGTGTTCCAATTATCCAACCTCTTGTATTTAATACTTCAGGTACTAGTCAAGAATTACTCTTATCAAAAGATATTTTAACTCATCTTTTAACTGAGCTAAGTCAAGTACCTCAATTATTATCCATAGAGAAAGTCGTGGTCATAGATAAATATGGAGGAATTCCTTCTATTGAAAGACATAAATCTTCTCATGTATTTATAAACCTTTCTCAAGAATATACAGATATTGTATCTGAATTATATATAGGGTTTTTAGATCCAGTTTTAAGAGATATTCATATTCAAAATCTTGATATGTTAAAGGAAAGTCTTGAATTAGTTCAAGAGTTTTCTAAAAACGATGATGCTACAGGGATTATAACTACCCCACAAATCTTTTCTGTAAATGATGATAATATGAATCCAATTCTTTATAATATTTTAACTGATAGACCCGTAATTTCTTCTTCATTACCTCTGGCATTTAAAAGAACTCCTTTGGTTTCAACTTCTGTTTTCAAAAAGGGTATACCTGTAACAGTTCTTGATCCAAGTGATTATACTAGAGAGTTCACTTTACAGAATTTAATTCAAGATAAATTCTTAGATGAAGAACGGTTATTCGATTTGATCGAAGATAGTTTTGGTAGGGAACTCGATAGAGAAGAATATGTAAAAAGGATTAATAAATCCATAGCAACAATTATCATAGTTGGAGATTATGATGGAGGCGCTATAATAACCAATGAACAATATAAAGATCATAATGTAAAATATCTTGATAAGTTTGCAGTAGCTCGTAAGAATCAAGGATTACCAGGATTAGCAGATGTTATATTTAAACTCATTATCCAATCTAATAGAGATGAAATTATATGGAGAAGTAGGAAAAACAATCCTGTCAATAAATGGTATTTTGAAAGATGTGTGGGTAGTTTAGCACTGGATGATTCTCCATGGAAGATCTTTTATACTGGTGATGTTTTTAATAAGCAAGTTCAAGTTAGAAGAGGAAGAGCTGGGGTTGATATTATGGAGAAATTGAGAGTATATAGGGAAGTAGGAGAAAGTATTCCTGCTTCTTTTAAGTAGAAAATAGAATGTACGATGCTATGATCTGGTGATGTTGGGGTATGGATCCGGTGATGTTGGGATCGCATTTCTCATGCTAACTAAAAGATCCCAACAATCTGAATCTTCTACAATACCTCCACCACCATCGGTATCAGAGGTATCACCTCCTCCTAAAACCCATTTTTATCATAAAATCCCAATTTGGCAACAGGATAATCATTTCATTCGCTCTGGTTATGTAATTCAAACCAATTCTTATTCCTCAAGTATTAGCCTGCTCTTTTATATTCATAATGAGACTGGTAATATTTATTCCCACCTTTTACCATCATTAAGCGTTGTCGTACTTCTTGTTTATTATATTCTTCAATACTTGGCACCACTTTCAATCTTTGAATGGCTTAATTTCCTTCAATTTGGAATGGCTGCAACTTTTTGTCTCGCAATGTCTTCAATTTTTCACTGTTTAAAATCACATAGTCCAAAAATTCTGAAATTTGGTAATCAACTTGATTACTTTGGTATCATCATTCTTATCACTTGTTCACTTAATTCAATTGTTTTATTTGCTTTTGATGAACCAAAATTTAAATATGGATTTTGTATGATATTCATGATTCTTGGAAGTATTTGTACATTCTTTACTTTAGATCCAAAATTCTCTTCAAATGTTTATAGACCAATAAGATCTACCATGTTTATAATATTTGGTCTTTCTGGAGTGTTACCAATTATTACTTCCATTTACACTTTTGGAATTGAAGAAACTTATGATAGAGCTGGGTTAAAATGGTTAATTCTTGAAGGTGTCTTTTATATCACTGGAGCTGTTTTATATGCTATGAGAGTTCCTGAAAGGTTTACGTATATAGAGCAAGACGAAGAAGAATTAGAGAGAAACCCATTGGTTGGTATGTTTGATATTTGGGGACATTCTCATCAAATATTTCATGTTTTAGTTGTGGTTGCAGCTTATTGTCATTGGAGAGGGTTGTTACTGTGTTACGAGTACATGAAGAATGGGAAATAGAGAAACGGTATCCAAGAAAGTATATAATAATAAAATTGTTCACACCCTTCTCTTCTGATGTCTCTACTCATTTCTCGCACATGAACCACCTTATCATAGTTCCATGTCATGGGATCTGGGACCCATTAAAAGATGATTCGACTTCAGTACCCCCAGGTGAACTGTCTTCACAATGGTATCTCGCCCCTTTTCAATTCGAGGGAAATGACCATCTTTGCTTCAAGCACCATTTACTTCAAGCCTATGAGATTCTTCAATCAGATCCTAAAGCTCTTTTAGTTCTTTCTGGAGGTAGAACCAAAAGTGACATATCCATTAGTGAAGCTGAATCTTATTTTAATCTTTTGAAAGCTTGTGGGTTAAATCAAGACTTTGATAGAATTGTTCTTGACAATCATGCTAGAGACTCATTTGATAACGTATTATACTCAATGTGTAGATTTTATGAAGTTGTTGGGGAATATCCTTCCATGATTCTGGTTACTGGATTTGAATTCAAAAGGCATAGGTTCATCGATACACATTTCAGTCAAGCATTAAATTACCCAATTGAAAATGTCAAGTATTACGGGAATCTGCCAACTCCACCAGCTGAACGAGCTAGTGAATATTTTAAGGAACTTGATCAAAGTGAATATAATCATGCGGTTAAACATTTTGAAAAGGACTTTTATGGAAGAAGGGACCCACTCAAGAAAAAGAAGGAAACAAGGAACCCGTTCAATGATGAATTACCATACATAAAGACTAATCCTTTACTAGATGACTTTTTCAAGGCATTGGAACATGAAGATGATGAAAAGGTACGTGAAAATGTTCCATGGAAGGTTTATACAAAACAATAGACAGTTAAATAGAAAAGAATAGAGTAGAATAGAATATAGGAAAAATATAGAGCAGATTGGGGTGTTACAATTGAAGTATATAGAGAGTGTCCCATAGAGAATGGTTGTAGTGTGGGGGCTGTAGAGTAGAGGCTGGAGATTAGAGGAAGGTCTACTCGTGCCTTATCCCTATATATTTAGAACCAACGTCTTTCCAGGTCTCTATAGATTTTATTGAAATCAATGGGTGTTGGGATTTTTGAGAGACCTTTATAGGGTGTAAGGATGTTCCACTGTGGTTTTGTAAACCATTTATGTGGATTAAGTGAAATCATTGGGTGTTGGGATGTTTCAAAACCCTTCATAGGGTGTAGGGATGTTCTAGGGTCTTTGTAAACCATTTATGTGGATTTTAGTGAAATCAATGGGTGTTGGGGTGTTTGAAGCGTGTTGATAGGGTGTTAGGGGGTAGAACTTTTGTAAACCATTTTTGTGAATATTATCATAAGAATTTGTTTAGACAAAGAGAAACGAGTTAAATTAATTTTGTATTTTTTGCAGCCAACACAAAATTGAAATAAATAATAATGAAAGAGCGATTTTTAGACCAACTTAAGACACAAGAGTCGACCAGTTCGAATATGACCTACAGTATATATCCTTTTCTTTTATATTTGTGATTGTTGCAAAAAAATTCGCAATCACTATATACAAACTATTTAAGCAGAAGCCTTTTTAGCTCTTCTTTCTTTAACAGCATTACTTAACTTCTTTAACATATCAACAGTTGATTCCCAACCAACACAACCATCAGTAATTGAAACACCATATTTAAGAGTTGCTTTATCAGCACCTTCAGCTGGCATTGGTTGTTTACCTTCATTAATATGAGATTCAATCATTACACCAATAATTGCATCTTCACCACTAGAAATTTGTTGAGCAACACTATCTAATACTTTTGGTTGGTTTCTGTAATCTTTTTGAGAATTATCATGAGAACAATCAACCATTAATTTAATATTTGGATTTGAACTTTTTGCAATTGCATCTTTAGCAGCTTTAACAGATTCTGGATCATAATTTGATAATTTTTTACCACCTCTTAAGATAACGAAACATGAATCATTACCTTTTGTGGTTGTAATAGCAGCCATACCATTTTTAGTAACACCCATGAAATGATGACCTTTTGAAGCTGCTTGAGCTGCATCTAATGCAACACCAACACCACCATCAGTACCATTTTTGAAACCAATTGGGAATGATAAACCAGAAGCTAATTCTCTATGTAATTGAGATTCAGTAGTTCTTGCACCAATAGCACCAAAACTTAATAAATCTCCAAAATATTGTGGAGAAATTGTATCTAACATTTCACTACCAATTGGGACTTCAGCTTTGGTGGTAAGATCTAAGTATAATTGACGAGAGATTCTTAACCCTTTGTTGATATCATAAGTATTATCAACATTTGGATCATTAATTAAACCTTTCCAACCAACTGTAGTTCTTGGTTTTTCAAGATATGCTCTCATGATGATGACTAAATCTTCTTCTAATTCATCACTTAACTTCTTTAATCTAGCAGCATAATCTAAAGCAGCTTCAGTATCATGAATTGAACATGGTCCAACAACTACAAGTGCTCTATCATCATTACCTTTTAAGATTTGTGCACTTTCGTATCTTGCCTTTATAACAACATCTAAGGATTTTGCGGTGGCTCTAACTTCATTGGTAAGAACGAGAGGAGAAATAAGAGGATCGTATCCTAAAATTCTGGTATCGTCGTATTCTTCTGGGACTGGGGTTTTACTCATAGTGGTTAGTTCTACTTTGTACTTGTAAAATTTTCAGTGCGAATGAGTCAGGATGAGCGGAGTGGTTCCGTGGAAAAAAAAGCACTGCCAGTGCTCGTGCACTGTCGTTCTATTTGACACGTTGTCTAGGTCGAACAAGAGTATTGGTACTAGAAAGTGGGAAGTATTTGTGGTATTAAATTTTCCTTCGAGAAATATCTTCACCCACCTTAACTCTATCGAATCCCACCCTTTCACTCCGTCAATATCGGAACACACTCTCCCAAAGGTAATCTTATAAGCCAAGTATCCTGCATATTCCTGGACATTAATTACATTGTATTGGCACGTCAAATCTGATACCTTACACGACGATCTTGATGAATCTACACGACAATCTTATCCCACTCACACGACTCGCGCTTATCTCTATCCTTATGCACTTGATGATATCTAATCCTCATTTGATATTCATATCATTCTTAGGGTTTGGCCTTTTGAACAATATCTTATATGTAGTGATTCTCTCTGCCGCTGTAGATATTGTGGGGAGTCAATCTCCTAAAGCTGTAGTGCTTTTATCAGATATTGTACCAGCTTTTCTTATAAAATTACTGGCACCCTTTTTTATTCATTTAATACCTTATCAAAGTAGAATTTGGATGCTTGTAGCGTTATCATCTCTTGGTATGATGATAATCAGTTTATCTGAATCAGAATCAATTGGTCATAAAATTGCGGGCATTTGTATGGCATCTTTAAGTTCTGGTCTTGGTGAATTAACGTTCTTACAATTAACTCATTATTATACTGACATTTATTCTATTGGTGGGTTTTCAACTGGTACAGGAGTTGCAGGTCTTGGTGGTAGTTTTGTATTTATGGTGTTAACAAATATATTGGGTCTTGAAACTTGGTTAACACTTTTAATATTTTCTATTCTTCCATTTGCTTTTGTAATTATCTTTTATAGTGTTTTACCACCCCCAACAAATGATTATCAACCAGTTGTAGATTTAGACGATGAACCTGAACAAAAGACTTCTTTTGCTAATCATGTTTCTCGGACATTTTCCCAAATTAAACCTTTATTAAGACCTTATATGATCCCTTTATGTTCTGTTTATGTATTTGAATATGTGATTAATCAAGGGGTATCACCAACTCTTTTATTTCCTTTAGAAGATTTACCAACTTGGTTATTTAAGTCTTTTAGAGATTTGTATGTTGTTTATGGATTTTTATATCAATTAGGTGTTTTCGTATCTAGATCATCTGTTAATTTTGGTATAAGATTTAGAAACCTCTATTTATTTGGAATCTTACAATTTATAAATCTTATAGTATTAATTGTCCAATCTATATACTATAAACCATTTATCAGCGTATGGCCATTACTTGTTCTTATATTTTATGAAGGGTTACTTGGAGGATTTGCTTATGTAAATACATTTGTTAGTGTAAGTGAAGAAACTCCAAAGACAAAAAGAGAATTTAGTATGGGATGCGTTGGAATGAGTGATAGTTTAGGGATAGTTATAGCGGGGTTGATCAATTATTATTTAGAGAAGAAGTTATGTGGTATACAAGTAAGTAATGGTAGAGATTGGTGTAGTAAATAATATATATATCACGTGAGATGACTCACATCCAAATAGCGTACACTTTACCGCTAATTCTCGGTAGTATGAATTGTCTTATCTTTGAGCCGCGATCCACAGTTTATGCCCGTAGTAAAATCTTCAAAATCTTCAATATTTTCAATTTTCTACAGACAATTAAACAACATGTCACTGCAATCTCCAGCAAGTCTCCACAACCCATACTTTCATAAAAAAGAAGGTGAAAAAGATATTTGGTCTCTTATTAATGAAGCTGCTCAAGAAGCTTCTTCTTCAAATCCTCAACGTCAAATTTATAATTTAGGTCAAGGTTTTTTTTCATATAATCCACCAGATTTCGCCTTGGAATCAGTTGTTGATGCCATCTCAAAACCTCAATTCAATCAATATGCCCCAGCAAAAGGTAATGCTAATTTGTTAAATAGTTTAAAATTAAAATACTCAAAAGATTTTGATTATCCAATTGAAACCGATCAAATTGCTATTACTACCGGAGCCAATGAAGGGATGTTATCTGTTTTCTTTGGTTTCTTAACTCCTGGTGATGAAGTGGTTGTGTTTGAACCATTCTTTGATCAATACATTCCAAATATTGAAATGACTGGGGCCAAAGTTAAGTATGTTAGTTTTAAATATCCACAAAAATTTGATAATGAAAATGTTTCAGGTGATGATTGGGAAGTTGATTGGGATCAATTGGAATCTGCAATCACTTCAAAGACAAAAATCATTGTTATCAATACTCCTCATAATCCAATTGGTAAAGTATTCAATGAAAAGGAATTGGAAAAAATTGGTCAAATTGCTATCAAAAACAATATCATTCTTTTATCTGATGAAGTATATGAAAATTTATACTTTCAAGATAAATTTGAAAGACCTGCTACATTAAAGAATTTACCAGAATTAAGAGAAAGATTATTAACAGTTGGTAGTGCTGGTAAATCTTTTGCAGCTACTGGTTGGAGAGTTGGTTGGGTTGTAGGACCATCAAATTTAATCAAGTATGTTATTAATGCTCATACAAGAATTTGCTTTTCAACTCCTGCTCCTTTACAACAAGCAGTTTCTGAAGCTTTTGTAAAATCTGATGAAAAAGATTATTTTAAAACCACTAGAGATGAATACCTTAAAAAATATAAAATCTTTACAAAAGTATTTGATGATTTAGAATTACCATATACTGCTGCTGATGGTGGTTATTTCTTGTTAGTTAATCTTTCAAAAGTTAAAATCCCTTCAGATTATAAATTTCCTCCTTCATTTGAAGAAAAGACTAATGATTTCAAATTAGCTTATTGGTTAATTAATGAATTTGGTGTGGTTGGTATCCCACCAACTGAATTCCTTAGACCTGAAAGTAGAGAAGGTCATGGTTTAGAAAATTGTATTAGATTTGCTGTTTGTAAAGATGATGAGTTTTTAGAGAAAGCCGTTGAAAGAATAAGATTATTAAAAGATTATTTATAGATATAGATATATTATTTATGTACCGTTATTTTCGTATAAATTTTTTGAAACAATATTCTACATCACCAAATTCATCTGGCCCAACTTTTGTTTTACTTTCTATTTCTTTAAAATCTTCATCTAATAAGTCCCATAAAATTTGTCTAACATCTTCATAATTTCTACGTATTGGAAGTTGAATAATTATTTGGGTATTTTTGGCTGCGAAATTTTGCAACACTTTTTTTATAAGTGGTGGATGATCTGGTGAATAGATTGGATCACTTAAAATAATTGTTTTAAACGATACTTGATGTTTGGATTTGAATGACTGTGGATCATTCCAATCTAATTCATCAACAATAGCATCAACTGAATTGAGTTCAAGATTTTGTTTTAAATTAGGAAGAATAGGTTTAAGATCTGTAAGATAAATATCCAGATATCCAAGTAATGAGCAAACAATTCCAACCAAACCAGTTCCAGCTCCTAGTTCAAGAATCGGTCCTTCTATACCATACAGCAAAAGAGTTTGTGCAAGGATTAAAGAGGATCCCCATGTTTTAAGACCTAGATTATCACTAGTAAGGGCTGGTTCTTTAAGTGATATGTATTCTCTTCCTAAAGTTTCCATACCTGCCAATTTAATGTTTCTAATTAAATCAGGTTGTGCAGTTCTACCACAATTTTCAGATATTCTTAAACTAGCTTCTTTTTGAATTTGTGCTAGTTCAGACTCGTCTATCCAATTGAAGTCACTTGAAATGATTTGAGTTAACCATGCATTATACTCGTTCAGATGTTTTAAAGAAGATGAAGAGTTGGGTATGGAGCTTAGCTTTTCATGAGAGTCGAATCGAGGACAGAATACTTTAAGCCAAGGAATACTTTGGTCGACGAGATTAAAATCGATATTTTTCTCTTTAAATACAGAGGAGGTGTTAGAAGCTGATGATGTAGAAGTATCGAAATTCCATATCTGGTCTGGTGCAAGAAGTTTCAAAATCACAATAATCACACATCCTGGAGGTTTCGTAGTTAGTGAAGGAAAATCTAGAATATGAATTGGTGTATCTAATTCTTCAAATGAAGAGTCTTCTTCTGTACTTTTTGTTTCTACGATATCTATAGACGCTTTTGAAGGGTTCGGTATATCATCGGGTATTGTCGGTATTGTGGATGTAGAAGTTGTGGGGGTGAACAAATCAAGTGGATCAAACATGATGAGATGAGAAGTGAGATGAGGTGAGGTGATAAGATAAGAGAGAGGAGGGAGTAGAGAATAAGAGAGGAGACAGTAAGAGACAGTAAGAGATAGTAAGCGCCAGTAAGAGGCAGTAAGAATGAGAGAGACTAAGGGAATAGGATGTAAAGACCTGCGATCATTATACCTGACTTTAGTGCTGATTAGTTCTCTCATATTTTCTCCCACCTTTCTATTCTCTTAATTATCCATGTCTATCTTGTATATACATTATCTACCAATATCTATCTAAAAATCGGTAACTCTACCATTGAAACTCCAGTCATTATATTTTAATGGATCTTGCTTTGGTCCACCACGTTCACCAGTTTTTGGATTAACATCCCCCTCAAATTCTGGAATCGTCTTTAAATAACTTGTGGAGAATCCCCCTATATCAGTCTTTAACTCTGGTGATTCTGGTGCACTTCCTGAAGGTGCACTCCCATTTGCATTAATCTTACGATTATAATCATCAATTGCTGCTTGAGAATTTGCAATTCTTTGTAATCTTTCAAATTCTTCTTGTTGTTCCTTTGGAAGCTTTGGTGGAGCTGGGGTATGTTCTGGTTTGAATGAGTAGAATCTGGTACAGCTCAATACTCTTGGTGTTCTAGTATACTTTATAGATTGCCTTAACATATTCCGTGAACGGATTTGAGAAATAGTCTGAGATATTTGTGAGTAAGGTGGATTGAGATGTGTCTAGGGCAAAAGAAACAGGAAAAGAAATCAAGTTAAACGTCGTATGATTTTAGGATCTAAACTGACTTGATTTTAATTGGTTCTATTAAAGTTTTTTTAATGCACGAGATTTTATTTCTAGATCAAAGAGATGAGATAAATGGGTAATTCTCGTCCGTGAAGATTCCGGAGATAAGACTTACCGACGAAGCTACAAGAAAAATATTACAAATGAATACAACGTATTTAAGGCCACTTGACGTGTCATGTTTTTAAAATGGCCTTATCTAACACAAATACATTCTTTTTTTATCTTTTTCGCAAGTATTCTAAATTTGCAGCCATTTCTAAGGCATCAAAAATGATTTATTAAATTATCTACCATGATGAAATGAAATCACCCCTCATCTTTATCATTTGATCTATACTATCTTTAATGGCTATTTTTACGTCTCTAGGTTCGAACCCAAGCAACTCTTTTGTTCTGCTACAATCTACAAATGGTACGTTTATATCTTCAAGTTTTATATAATCCACATCAGGCAATTCGAATTGTGGAAATTTCTCTTTTATAGTTAGTACTAGAAACCCAAGATTGAACTTATTCCCAGCAAGTAATAGTCTCTTATTTGAAGCATTGATATTCTCTATAGTAAGAATTTGACCTTTAGCAATATCTCTAACATCTATAGCTACGGTTTCAAAGATAGGTCCAACAGCTTCATAGTCACCCTTTGCAACTGATTCTAATATACCAATTGTTGAAACAGACCCTTCTTTAGCAGTTTCATCATAAGCTTGCGGGCCAAAACACCAACCAGGAGCAAACGTACTAAGACTAAAATGAGGTTTAACTTTATCCATATAGTCCCAAGCAGCTTTAAGAGCATATGCTTTTGATCCCCAATATGTTACTTGAGAAAATACTTTTGCAGTTTCATAAGTTATCAGTGAAAGCAGATCTTCATTAATGATTCTATTTCTATGTCCATAATGTTCGAATGGAGAACAATGTGCTGTATATGAAGAAGTTACAACGACTCGTTTAACTTTTGGTCCATATGAATCCACAGCTTTAAGAATATTTAGCGTTCCTTGTATTGCCGGATTCAACACATCATTTTCCGGATCTTCAGGTTGGAAAATCACAGGTGTAGCCAAATGGAAGACATATTCGATATCTGGATGATCTTGAAAAATTTTATCAAAGCAGTTTTCATTTGCAATCTCTGGAACAATCACAAAAGAGAAATTGGGATCATTTATAATTGAAGAATATTTCTTACATTTGTCTATTGATCTCGCAGATCCTATCACAATGTAATTTTTTTGCAACAATTGCTGAACAATATGAAGACCGATAAAAGAGTTGAAAGCAGAAATGAAAACAACAGACATAAGAAGAATTCAAGTTGGGGATACTAGTAGAGTTTTAAATGGGCGGCATCAAAGTTTAATTATCGTATAGCTTATTTAGTGGTGTCAAGTATACGCGAGCCAACCTTAATAATTCCGATAAGAAGGTCTGGAATCGACGAGAAAGACCAGACAAAAGAGATAACAGAGAGGAATATATTTTTTGAGTGAAAAATTTATATTACTACACCACTACATAATCTATAGCCCATAGCATCTATAAAGCGAAAAGCAAGGTAGCCTTATATTTATAATTGAATACCCTTATTTCTCAAAATCCCTTCAACAGTTGCAGTAATCGATTCCTTATGTGGAACAGGATTGAAACCTAAAATCTTTCTTGCCTTTGCAGAAGTAATCTTTCTTGACCCAATCCAAAGTGGCCCATATTTTGTTGGGAATTTTTCACTAATGTCTGAAGGTAAAATTGACTTAAGTTCTTCCAAGAAAGCCTCTGAAGAATATTCATATTCATCAACAATGAGAAACCTTTCACCAATTGCTTCAGGTTTTTCAGTAGCAGCAATGAAAGCCTTTGCAATATCTCTGGTATCTGAAAGATTGAAATAAAGATTGAGAACTTCTTCAAAATGTCCTTCAATATAAGCACTAATAACTCCAACAATACCAACATATTTAGTATATCCAATTGGAATTGGACCTGAAATACCATAAGGTAAAACAGAAGTCATTGTCATTTTTGAAGTGTTTTCATCGCTTTCAATGAATTTCCACATTTCCTTTTCAACAATAATTTTTGATTTCATATATCCATCAAGGAATGGACAATCTTCTGGAGTATAAAAAGTATCATCAACTACAACTCCTTCAGGATATGATTCTGCAAATCCTGCAGCGGCAAAACTTGAACAATAAACAAAATGTTTGATACCACTTTTTTCAGATAATTTTAAAAGATTCATTGTACCACCAACGGCTGAATCATAAAGTTCTTCAAGTGGTACCCCATTAATAAAAGGATAAGCAACATGACAAACATATTCACATCCATCAATTGCTTCTTCCCAACCTTCTGATTTACCTAAATCAGCTGGGAATAACTTAACTCTTGAGATTTCTTCAGGTGATAATTCCCCAGTTTTTTGAATCATCTCAAGAGTCTCATTGATTTTGTTAGCATCTCTTAAGGTACTGTTAACAATATAACCGTTTTTAATATATTCAATTACTGCATAAACTCCAACATGACTGGTAGCACCAGTGATTAAGATCTTTGACATTGTTGAATCTTTATGGGGGCACTTGCTCCTATAAATATACCTTCCATACGTGTCTTTGCTGAGAAATATAGGGAGGTAAGAGTTAAATCCGGCATTACTAACTTGGGGCAAGAAATAATTAAATCCGCTATTACTAATTTCGGAACCACTGTGTCCATATATAGGTAAAGCCGAGAAGGCAACTGGGTATATCGGACCTCAAATATATCCGAGAGGCTAAATCGGTATTTCAGGAATCAAGTTATCCGATAACCAAATAATCGTGCGAGTATCAAAAGATTCTTTAAGGTACTATATTACACAAAGTGGAAATGGGCTTAAAACAAGTCCGATACCAAAAATATATAAGTTCAAGAAACCTGCACACAATGTTTTGATTTTCCGTTGGGGTATTCTGAAGTTTCGGTGTTCACTTCCCTTTGTCGGGTTAAAGTACCAAAATCCCTATCAGTGCGACGCAAATTACCACGATAGGAAATATGGAATCGTAAATTGTAACTATATAATCTTAGAGATTCCGCTAATCTATAATCACTCATGACAGTTCAAAAACTTGATATAACTCCTAATAGACTTATTGAAACCATTCACCACACAGCAAATTGGGGTGCTAAAGGTGTTTGGGGACCAGAATCTACTCAAACTGGTGTTTGTAGATTAACTCTTAGTGATGATGATAAGAAAGTAAGAGATTGGTTTATTGAAGAGGTTAAAAGCTTAGGTTGTAAAGTGAAAATTGATAAACTTGGAAATATTTTTGCAATTTATCCTGGGAAGAAAGAAGGACTTCCAACAGCTATTGGAAGTCATTTAGACACTCAACCAACTGGTGGTAGATATGATGGGATTTTAGGAGTTTTAAGTGGATTAGAATTATTAAGAACTCTTAAAGATAATAATTATGTACCAGAATATCCAATTGCTGTTATAGATTGGTGTAATGAAGAAGGTGCAAGATTCCCAGTATCATTAATGTCATCACTTGTATGGGCAGGTATTAATGATTTGCAATGGACTTATGATCTTAAATCAATTACTGATGATACTCCTGTTACTGTTAAACAAGAATTGGAACGTATTGGGTATCTTGGTGATATTGAAGTTAGTCATAAAGCTAATCCTATTAAATGTCATTTTGAAATTCATATTGAACAAGGACCAATTCTTGAAAATGAAAATAAAAAAATCGGTATCGTAGTTGGAGGTCAAGGTTATATCTGGACAAAAGTAAAAGTCACTGGTATGGCTACTCATACAGGTACAACACCATTTGGTGCAAGAAATGATGCTCTTCTTGCAGCTTCAAGAATGATCTCAAAAGGTTATGATATTGCTGATAAACATAATGGATTATTTTCTGTTGGTGTATTAAATTTGAACCCAAGTGTAGTTAATGTTATCCCAGGTTACACCGAGTTTATAGTTGATATCAGACACAAAGATAAAGATACTCTTTATGAGATTCAAAAAGAGTATAAGTCCGAATTTGAAATGGTTGCGAAAAAGACTGGTTCCAAACTTTCAGTAGAGTTTGAACATATTATGACATCAGATCCAGTGTTTTTCCATGAAGATTGTATTAGTTGTGTGAGAGAATCAGCTGTTGGTTTATATGGAAAAGATCAAGTGCTTGATATTGTTAGTGGTGCTGGTCATGATAGTTGTGCTACAAGTTCAGTTGTTCCTACATCTATGATTTTCATTCCATCTAAAGATGGGGTAAGTCATAATCCTGAAGAGTACCTGACTCCAGAACAAGTTGCTGAGGGATTTGAAGTGTTGTTGAATGCTGTTTTACTTTATGATAAGAAGAGAACTGATTAGAAAACAAACACAAGAGAGTGAGTAGAGACCAGGTAGGAACTTAGCTAGGCAAGTGGCAGAAGTAGCTGGGTGACATTAAGTAGTTAGGACACTGAATAGTTAGGACACTAAATAGTAGCAGTAATATTATTTTATTTATCTTATCTCATCCGCACCTCATCTCATCTATGACACTCCCACCACCACCACCCACTCCTAATGATATAAAGAAAGATCCAAAGCTTCTAGATGCCCTTCATGAAGGTGTATCTTACGATCCACAGACATCACAATTCACACTTGTTCAAAAAGATTCCACTTACCAATTCTCCTTTATTCTCAATCAATGGATTGTAATGAACAAGCATAAACTAGAAGACGAGGAAGACGAGGAAGACGAGGAAGAAGAAAATAAACAGAAGATCAGACAACTAAAGAAACAAAGAATCAACGAAATCAAAAACGAAATTAATGAAGAAAAACAAAAGACAAAACTGGCAAATAAATCAATATTCATTTCTAATCTTCCATCAAATATCACTGCTCAAACCTTGAAAGATTATTTTGAAAAATATGGTGCTATAGCAATGGACAAAAGTAACGATTTACGTATAAAGCTTTACTATGATGATAAAGACCAATTCAAGAATGAAGCGTTAATAATTTATGAGAATTCAAGTTCTGTTGATTTGGCCATACAAATGATGAACGATACAAAGATTCAAGACAAAACAATAAAAGTTGAAGCAGCACAATTCAATTCACAGGCCAATAGACTCGATGAAGTCAAGGCAAGGTTTTATCTGAAAATAGCAGTGGTGGAAAACATGTTCCGTAAGGATGAGCTTAAACTGGATAAATACCTTGAAGAGGATCTTCAAGAAGATATACGAGAAGAATGTAAGAAAAATGGGATAGAGGATTTGTTGAAGATTTCAATATTTCCAGTTGATGGTGTGGTAACGATAAAGTTCAAACTGGGAGACCTGGCAGAACTGATGGTACGAATTTTTGACGATAGATATTATGATGGGTTGAAAATAAGTAGTAAGATTTTCACGGGGACAAAGTATAGATAGTGTATATTAGAAAGATTGAATAAACAGGTACTTATATTACATGACTATACACTCATAGAAAGGTTAGATTCTTACAGACTATACACTCTGTAAACTGGACTTGAAATGATCCATCATTAAACATTGTTGCTCCAAACTTGATTGGATATTCTTTATCTCTTGAAGGGGAATATCTGAAGGCTTATTTGGACTAGTTGTCTTTAATGCTGTAACTTGATTTTTTAAATCACTATAAGTTTTATATAACCCAGTATTACTTGACTCGCTTCCAAGAGACATCGCCATATGATTAAGTTCCAAAAACCACTTAGTTTCAGCATCACTTATTTGAACATTCTTTTCAACTTTCTTCTTCTCTATTAATAGACAGATTTTACGATGCAATTTTTGAAAATTTTTAAGTAATTTTTGTTGACGTAATTCTAAAGATTTGATTTTTTTAGAATAATCATGTTTAACTTTAGAATCTACACCAGAATTCTCATAAAGATCTATTTGATATTGTAATTCTATGAAATTTGTCTTAATTTGAAGATCTAACTTTAAAATGATATTCCCAAAACCAGAAATCATTTCAAGACTTTTACTAGAGAAATCATTAACTTTCATTAGAGTATCAATCTTTGAATCTTTTTCGTTAATTTTTGGAGGTGATAATTTTTTAAATTTTCTTAAATCATTTTGAATTTCAGAAAGAAGATTTGATTCAATCTTACTATTTACTACCACAGATTGATCTTTTAAATCGAGAGATTCTAAACCAGAGGTTATTGGTTTTGTTTCTGGTTCAGATACTAAAGCTACAAATCCATCTGTTTCAGTAGAACAAATAATAAAATCACCAGAAAACGATATATCATCTCTGATAAATACAACACCACTAGAATCTTTTTCAAAATAATCATAACTATTCAAAACATCAGAATTGATAAGAACATCATCAATCCATGAACCCAAATTCACCACAACAGTCTTATTATTTGTATAGATTAAGAATTGTCTATGATTTAATGGAGAAGGTACAATTTGTTTTTGACCAGTTAAATTACATTCTGAAACAATATCAACTCCTAAAACTTCCATACTTGATAACCCAGGTTCAATATCATCTTCAGGTTCTGAATCATCTATATACCCAAAACCAACATTTGGCTTCTTATAATTTGAATCTGATTTGATGGTTTTGATTTGTTTCTTTGTCGACATAGTTAAAGGAGTAATTTGTGCTATATATTTTACAGATAAATCTGATTTTTCATTATTAACAACTGCTAAAATCGATAAATCAGACGATGAGATATTTGAAATATCGGAGATTTCACCTATTTCAAGATCAACAAGAGGTCCTTGTAAATAAGGGTTTCTAACTGCTTTACTTAATGGGGTCAAATGATAACAAAATGTCATTTTCTTATAAAATTTTTTCACTTCAACTACACTTTTGAAGTCTAATTGACTTTTAAGGTTTCTAAAGAATTGATACTGAAGTTTACAAGATTCAACTACATCACTACTTTCGTTTTTATCGGCATATTTAACCAATTCATAGGAATCAATGTATGTAGATTCTATTTGGTCCTTATCAATTGATATCAAGCTATCTTTACTAATGAATGGATAGATAACAAATACTTTTGATGATTGTGTACTAATATATAAAGATAATCCACCTACAACATTTGAATTAGAACCGAAAGAAATTGAACTGGCAATTTCATTTTCAAAGTTTTCAAATCCCTTCAAATCAACTTCAAATAATGGACTCTCTTGAATGGATAAATCGTAATACTTGACCATGTTTTGCTCATCAAGAAGTACAAGACCAAGATCATATGCTACGAGTGGATGCCATATAAGTTTTTTGATCTTTGAATCGATACCTTTTAGTTCATAAGATTCAGTTGATTGATGAACACATTGACAGTTATCAATACGTACTGGTAAGTTTTGTACTACAACACGATGATAATCCGTGGAATATAAATACCCTCCTTGTGGACTCAAGGAGATTTGACTTATATCGAAAGGATCTTTAGAAGTGGTTAATAATCTATAACTATTTGTTTTTGATGTAATTGTACAAGCTCTAATTGTATTTTCAACTGCCACAAAAAGTTCTAAATTTTGACGGATTTGAAGTTTGCTACCGAAATCTTGTGGAGTACCATAATCCACCCATCTACGAAAGATATTTTGTGACTGTATAGATTCGGTGAAGTTGAATGTCATAGTCGTGTTGGATGAAAAATGAGAAGAGAAATGAGAAGACAAAGAGGGACATGAGACAAAGGGGATGAGGGAAGGCAAAGAGGATGGACATGAGACAAAGAGGACGAGGGGACACGAGGGACGGACAACGAACTTAGGCTGTCATCTAACTCAACACAAAGATGTATTTCCACTAATTTCTCTACCCTTACCTGGCTACTTCTATTACTCTATAAAGAAAGGCCTTCTTCCTTACTTAGTATATCCCAAAGTAAGTGAAAAGATTCCTATGACTCTTACCACTTAGTTCTATCTGTTTCTCTATCTCCCCCACCTCTGGCTCTTCTACTTCTACATCAGATCCATTTTCTGTACCAACTTCTGATCTTCTGGACTTAAGACTCACCAAATCGTATTTTGAAGCTGTGTGTCTTAACATTTGACTTCTTTCCCATTTTGCATGGTATTTACTTGGTAACTTTTCTGGTGGTGGTGATAATTCAAATGAATGTGAAAACCTGGTTGCAAATGATTCTTCAGAAGAGTTGTGTGAAGTAATACCAAATGTTTCAGTGATTGGCTTGTTTGGTTCAGTGTAACCATATGGATAATTTTCATCATTTTCAATTAGGTTTCTTTGATTTTCGCCAAAACCAAAAGGTTGGGATTCATGTTCAATATGATCACAGGGAGCAAATAATCCAGACATAGTATCAGCAATAAATGTACTAGTTGATAAGATTGTTTGTCCCATGAGATCTGTTGAACCAAGATTCAATGGGCTAAGATTTGGGGGAATGTTTGATGAACTAAGGTTCGTTTGACCCAGACTAAGTAAATGTCGATTCATGGGACTAATGCCATCAATCTTATATGGATCTAAAGTGGGATACTGGTCACTTGAAGTACTTGTGTCTACTGAAACACTCTCAACTCTTTCTTCTATCTCTACACTCCACCGTTTTAGTGAATGGAAAAAACTTCTTACTCTATCCCTTTTCCTCATTCTACTCAGATTTGAACTAGGAGCCACGGTTTCAACACTCAATGGTATCTTGACCCTAGTAACTCTACTTAATCTCCTCGATAAACTTCTATGAAGTGACATTGTAAATGGCTGCAAATGTACAATGGTGCGACACCTTAGAGTTATCGCACGTCGAATTCACCATTAATCTTAAGTATGGGAAAACAATATATATCTACAAATACCATATCAAACGCCCATGGTCTGGATGTTTTAGATGTATCCGTTAGTTCAAAGTACACTATAAGTGTGTCAAGTGACGGATATGCTAAATTCTGGGATAATAAACTTAATGAAGATCAAAACCCAAAAGAATTTGTCACCTCTTCCCTCATCGATCAAAGTGGTATTCATCATATAAATATTTATGAAAATACTTTAAAAACCCCTTCAGGCCATTCAAAAGTAGTCATCATAGGGTACGGTACCTTTGGGGGAAGTACTAAGTTCCAAACCTTTTTCAACGATGATATTTCAACTCTTGAATTTATTGAGACTCCAAAATTACTTGAAACAAATAGCTGGACACCGATTTTCCATCAAGATCCTGAGCTGGTACAAGACTATATGGTATGTACCAAGATAGATGGAAGTATTGTATTATATGATATGAAAGTTGAAGTTGATAAAAAAGTAAGTGTAGAATTTGAATTTCAAACTCAATCTATCGTTGATAAGTCCTTCCCAATTTCTGTAGATGTAACCAATTCTTTCCCTAGACACTTGGCTGTAGGGTATACCAACGGATCAGTACATCTAGTTACGTTAGAGAACCTCAAAATCATCTATAGTTTTAAATCAACAGATTTAGTAACATCAAGTAAAGTAAGTAATACCTCATCAGTTCCAAGAGTTGTAAAATTTTCACCAGGTGGAAGTTTATTAGCAGTAGCTAGAGATAATCAAAACGCAGGTTCAATAACATTATATGATGTTAAATATGGAGAAAATATCGGTAGTCTTACTAAAGGAAGTCATTCATCCAAAGCATCAATTGGTGGGTTTGCACATCAAGGATGGATCATGGGATTAAGTTTTGATGAAGAAGGGAAATTCTTAGCAAGTTGTGGGTTTGATAAATGTATCAGAGTATGGGATTTAGAATCAAGAGAAAGTGAAGCATTATTAGGTATTAGTTCAGGAGATTTTGATGATAATGAAGCATTGGATCTGGATAATAGTGTTGTTAGTGGGGTACTGTTTATAAAGAAGGGGATACGTGGGGGTATGGGAGGAGATAATAATGAAGGATTGTGTGTAGTTAGTTTTGATAGGGGAGTTAGATGGTATAGAGAAGCGGGGGGTATATAGGAGAATAAATGTAGACAGAGAGGAGGGACAGGGAGGAGGGGAGTAGGACATACTAGGGTCGAGAGTATGTCGTACTAGTGTCGAGGGAGTTCGTACTAGGGTCGAGAGTAGGGTCTAATCTCATCTCATTCTCAACACTACGCGTACCCCATGGATGATTTAAGTGTTCCGAATCCCAATTCAGATTCGTTCCAATCTGAACTACAAGACTTCTCCACCCATTCCTTGTCCAATGGACTCACCAGGTCTCAAATCAATAAAGCCTTTGATTATATCTTCGACTCGTCTATAAAGACTACACCCAAACGAAGTCTTCTCACAAGTATAATCCCCAGGAATAGTCAATCACTTGACATCCAATTAATTCCCAAAATCATCTCCAAAATAGGCCATCCTAGAGTCTACTTCAAAGATGGTCAAAAGTATAAGCACACAAGATTACCACAATCTTTACAACTTGATTTGATAGAATGGCTCTGTTCAAATCTTCATCTCTTTCAACATAAAGGATATGTCCAACTTTATCAACTTATGTCAATGATTTTAAGTCTCTTATCGTTTGAGTATCTGAGACATCATATCACCCATTTAATATTCCAAGTAATGTCATATATTAGTACTAAAGGTGGTATAAAACCAATCAAATCATGGCATATAGATATGGTAGTAAGTCTTTATACAAAATTTCCTTTAGATCCGTCTCTTAAGATTCTTTTAGTACTATTCAAACTGATAGCTAATTTAGATTATAGATTATATAGTAAAGGACATGGAGATAGAATGAATAAGCTAAAAGGAGAAGTATCTCTATTGAAATATCCCTCTCAAAAGTATTTAGATATTCTAGAACGAATCGATTCTAGTAATATCAATAACTGTCTTGGGATTTATCAAAATCAACTTAAAATCTTTCAACATTCAGAAACTAAAAAGAGAAGGACAAATCTGGTATTAATTCAATCATCAAAGATCTTTACATATTCAGGACTTGAAGAATTGATAAAGAATTTATCAGATACTGGATATGTGAATCCAAGACTTCTTTGGACAACAACAGGTCATAATCAACGTATGGTGATGTATTATTTCATCTTTCAATATATTTATGATAGAGATAGTAAGGTGATAAGAGATTTGATAGATTTGGTTCAACAAATACAAGAGTTTGATGAAGTTGGATTGGATGATAGTCTTTACCAGTTAGAGAAGATCTACACTATAGGTTTAAGGAAGGAACAGGAAGATGATATATTTGAAATGAGTAAGAAGTTACTTGAGAGTAATGATGAGATCATCTCTAAAGTGTTTGATAGTATAAATAGTCAACCTATGAATGATAAAACTCAGATCAGATTTGTTTTCTTCCTCAAGTGTCTTCGATCTATAGGTACTCAACACTTTAACTTCATACCACCACCTGTGTACTTTAATCTTATTACAAGTATAAATCCTTTAGTAGTATCGGAAACAATAAGATACTTTACACATCTTAGACGCTGTGATATGCCTTCAGAGTATAAACCCATTTATAACAGTATGCTTAAAGATACTATAAATTTTATATGGAAAGATAAAGGGTTTCAACAAGGTAATAATTATGATAAAGGGATGTATTTTGGACAAGAGTTTCTATATAAGATGCCAACGTTAAATGCATTCAACTACTCTAATTTAGTTAATGTAGAAGTAGTAGGTAATATTTTCCATAGTCCAACATGGAGTTATATTGGATCAGAACTAATAAGAAAAATGGAAGATGAAGCAGAGGTTGAAGATAGACATTTAGGCCCAGTTACTAAAGATAGTGTAGTAGAAATGGAAGGATGGTTAGGAGGATATGATGAAGTCAGAGTGAAAGTAATAGATAACATGAGATTTGAGGGTATTAAAGAGATTTTAGAAAATTCATTAAGAGGGTTTAGGGACTAGAGATTGTCAGGTCCCTGAATTGGTATACTCACTACAACGTCCCAACGCTCAACGTGTGGCAGTACCAGATCGACGCGCCCAACATTCAACATTTTAACCTGCAGGTATCAGACCACTAGTGATAAGGCGAAATAATCAAGACAAGATCTTGGATTGTATTACGATGTATTATAATAAACAATTGTAGCGAGAGATTGAGACCTGATCTGAAACCTGAGGTCTGAGATCTGACACCTGAGGTCTGAAACCTGAGGTGTGTACTACTACTGCTTCTCTACCCGTCTATTTTGCAGCAATGCGATGAGATGGACTTCTAAACACCGTACACCTCCACCTCCCTAACCTACCCTACCCTTTCCTACCCAATCTCCCATCTTATTCTCTAGTACCTCCACCCAACCACTACCCAACTATCACCAACGGTTACGCCAAAAAGAAAGAGAAATAGGAAGGTGTTGAGTGCCTGCATATAGACCGCTTCCAACAAATTTGTCAACATTTTCTTAGTAGTATAAAATACCAATTAAATCCACATTTAGACATTAAGATAAATAATGTCAACTACTAGACCATTTCAGTTGAATCATTCATCTTTGGAATTTACCGTTTTGGTACCTTCAAATTTGTATCCAAATTTTATTCAATTAAATCATGAATTTTCTAAACAATTACCAATACCTACAGAAGGTTTTAATGATTTAAATGAACCAAGTAGTCCAATTGAATTATTTTCCAAATTCTTTGGATTTGTTTGTGAATGTATTACAAATGGTAATAAAAATATTACTTTAACTACTAATGAATTACAATCAATTTTATCATATTGTATTAATGAATTTGAATCAAATCTTGATGAAGATATTCATAGTTTTGTCATTACTTTATTAAAGAATGAAGAATATCCAACCACCATGGAAAAAGTTAAAGATATCATTAAATATTATTATCAATCCAAAGAAATTCTTGGATCACAAGTTTCTTTATCATCATCATCACTTATTTCATCAAATTCCAAAATTTTTGCAATTTTTGGTGGTCAAGGTAATTCAGATGATTATTTTGAAGAATTAAGAGAATTATATAATATTTATAATCCATTAATTAAGGAATTGGTTATTGAAGTTAATGATACTTTACAATCTTTATTAAAGACTGTTGATAATGTTGATAAAATCTATACTCAAGGATTAGATTTAATTCAATGGTTAGAAAATAAAGATAAAACCCCAAATCAAGATTATCTTTTAAGTGTTCCAGTAAGTTGTCCATTAATTTGTTTAATTCAATTATGTCATTATCAAATTACTTGTAAAATTTTAAATATTAATCCTGGTGAATTTTTATCAAAATTAAATGGTTCAACAGGTCATTCTCAAGGTTTAGTTACATCAATTGCAATTAGTTGTTCAAATGATTGGAAAGAATTTTGGTCAAATTCTAAAAAAGCTGTAACTTTATTATTTTTCATTGGTTTAAGATGTTTAATTTCTTATCCAAATACAACTTTACCTCCATCAATGTTACAAGATTCTTTAGAAAATTCTGAAGGTAGACCATCTCCAATGTTAAGTATAAGAGATTTATCAAAATCTCAAATTGAAAAATATATTAATCAAACAAATGGTCATTTACCAAGTGATAAACATATTTCAATTTCTTTAATTAATGGTCCAAATCAATTTGTTGTTTCTGGTCCTCCTGAATCTTTATATGGTTTAAATTTAAGTTTAAGAAATAAAAAAGCTCCTTCAGGTTTAGATCAATCAAGAATTCCACATTCCAAGAGAAAATTAAAATTTTCAAATAGATTTTTACCAATTTTTGCTCCATTTCATAGTCATTTATTAAAAGATGCAAATGATTTAATAAAGAAAGATATTAAAGAGTTTGATTTAGAATTTCAAATTTCAAATCTTAAAATTCCAGTTTTTGATACTTTTAATGGTGAAAATTTCCAAGATTTAAAATCTTCAATAAGTGAAAGATTAGTTTATCTTATTACTCAATTACCAGTTAATTGGGAATTAGCAACAAATTTTGAATCAAGTCATATTTTAGATTTTGGTCCTGGTGGTGTAAGTGGGTTAGGTGTTTTAACTCATAAAAATAAAGATGGTACTGGTTCAAGAATTATTTTAGCAGGTGCTTTAGATTATCATATTAATAAAGAAAATGATGATTTTGGTTTCAAACAAGAATTATTTAATTCATCACCTGTTAAATATCAAATGAATTGGAATCAAAAATTTAAACCAACTTTAATAAAAAATAAATCTGGTAAAATATTTGTTTCAACTAAATTTTCTAAAATTTTATCAAGACCTCCATTAATGGTTCCAGGTATGACTCCAACAACTGTTAATCCAAAATTCATTATTGATACTTTAAATTCAGGTTATCATATTGAATTAGGTGGTGGTGGTTATTTTGCTCCAGATATGTTAAAACAAGTTTTAGATGAAATTAAATCAAATATTGTTCCAGGTTATGGAATTACAATTAATTTAATTTATGTTAATCCAAGATTATTACAATGGTCAATTCCTTTAATTAAAGAATTAAGAGAACAAGGATATCCAATTCAAGGTATTACAATTGGTGCAGGTGTTCCATCATTAGAAGTTGCTAATGAATATATTTCTGATTTAAAATTAACTCATTTAGGTTTAAAACCTGGTTCAACTGATGCTATTAATCAAGTTATTACAATTGCTAAAAATAATCCAACCTTCCCAATTATACTTCAATGGACTGGTGGTAGAGGTGGTGGTCATCATTCTTTTGAAGATTTCCATCAACCAATTTTACAAATGTATTCTAAAATTAGAAAACATTCAAATATTATTTTAGTTGCTGGTTCAGGATTTGGTAGTGATGAAGATACTTATCCATATTTAACTGGTGAATGGTCTAAAGCTTTTAATGTTCCATCAATGCCATTTGATGGGGTTTTATTTGGTTCAAGAGTTATGGTTGCCAAAGAAGCATTTACAAGTTTAGAAGCTAAAAAGGCAATTGCTAATACTTCAGGTGTTAAAGATCTTGATTGGGAAAATACTTATAATAAACCAACTGGTGGTATTTTAACTGTTACTTCAGAAATGGGTGAACCAATTCATAAAATTGCAACTAGAGGTGTTAAATTATGGAAAGAATTTGATGATACCATTTTTAATTTACCAAAGAATAAACAATTAGAAGCTTTAATTTCAAAGAAAGATTATATCATCAAAAAATTAAATTCTGATTTCCAAAAAGTTTGGTTTGGTAAAAATAGTCAAGGAGTTTGTGATTTAGAAGATATGACATATCAAGAAGTTTCAAATAGATTAATTGAATTAATGTATGTTAAAAAATCTGATAGATGGATTGATCTTACATTAAGAAATTTCTTTGGTGATTATCTTAAAAGAGTTGAACAAAGATTTATTAATAAAGATACTCAATCATTAATTCAAAATTATGGAGAATTAACTGTTAATCCACAACAATTTAGTGATAATTTCTTTAACAAATATTCTGCTGGTAAAGATCAATTAATTAATGAAGAAGATTGTGATTTTTTCCTTATTTTATGTACTAGACCAGCACAAAAACCATGTCCATTTGTTCCAGTTTTAGATGAAAATTTCAGTTTTTACTTTAAAAAAGATAGTTTATGGCAAAGTGAAGATTTAGAAGCAGTTGTTGATGAAGATGTTGAAAGAACATGTATTTTACATGGACCAGTTGCTGCACAATTTACAAATGAAGTTAATGAACCAATTAAACAAATTTTAGATAATATTCATGAAGGTCATATTAAAAAATTATTAAAAGATTATTATAATAATGATGAAAGTTTAATTCCAACAGTTGAATATTTTGGTCAAGATGTTGAACAAGTTAAAGTTCCAAAAGGAATTAAAGTTGAAGTTGAAGGTAATTCTAAATCATTTATTGTTGGAGATTCAATTCCTGAATCATCTCAATGGATTAACTTATTAGCTGGTTCTAAATTAAATTGGCTTTATGCTTTCTTAACTTCAAATAGAATTGTTCAAGGTTCAAATTATGTTGATAATTCAACTCATTCAGTATTATCACCAATTCAAAATTTAAAAGTTATTATTGAAAATTTTGAATCTGATTCAAATCAAGTCTTAACAAGTTATGAAAAATTACATGGTGATTATAAACCAGTTGTTGAAATTTCATTTGATTCAACAAAACAATTAATTACTTATAACCTCATTGAACATAGAACTGCTGATAATAAACCTGTTAGTTTACCATTTTTATTTAAATATCAACCAAATGATGGTTTTGCACCAATTGTTGAAATTATGGAAGATAGAAATATTAGAATTAAAGAATTTTATTGGAAATTATGGTATGGTACAAATGTTCCAATTAATTTAGATATTGATGTTTCAAAAATTATTAATGGTGAAGAAATTCTTATTAATGGTCAAGATATTTCAGAATTTACTCATGCTATTGGTAATAAATCAGAAGCTTTTGTTTCAAGAAATGGTAAAGAAAGTTATGCACCAATGGATTTTGCAATTGTAATTGGATGGAAAGCAATTATTACTGCAATTTTCCCAAAAACTGTTGATGGTGATTTATTAAAATTAGTTCATCTTTCAAATGGTTATAAAATGATTCCTGGTGCTAAATTATTAAAGAATGGTGATAAAGTTACTACCAAGGCAGAAATTAAATCAGTTTTAAATCAACCAAGTGGTAAAATGGTTGAAGTTGTTGGTACTATTTATAGAGATTCAAAACCTGTTATGGAAGTTACATCTCAATTCTTATACCGTGGAGATTATGATGATTTTGAAAATACTTTTAGTAAAGTAAGTGAAACTCCTTATGAATTAAAAATCACTAATTCAAAAGAATTGGCTATTTTAAAATCAAAAGAATGGTTTGATTTACAACAAGATATTGATTTATTAAACAAGAGTTTAACTTTTAGATTACAAAGTGTTTATAAACATAAATCAACATCAGTTTATTCATCAATTAGAACCAGTGGTAAAGTTTATTTTGAATTACCAACAAAACAAGTTATTGAAGTTGCTAATGTTGAATATGAAGCTGGTAAATCATTTGGTAATCCAGTTATTGATTATCTTCAAAGAAATGGTAATCCAATTGAACAAGCTATTGTTTTTGAAAATTCAATTCCATTATCATCAAATGAAGAATTAACTTCAAAAGCTCCAACAACTAATGAACCATATGCTAAAGTTTCTGGTGATTATAATCCAATTCATGTTTCAAGAGTTTTCGCTAATTATGCTAATTTACCTGGTACAATTACTCATGGAATGTATTCATCAGGTTCAATTAGAACTTTGGTTGAAGAATGGGCTGCAAATTCTGTTGCTGAAAGAGTTAGAGCTTTTAAATGTAATTTTGTTGGTATGGTTTTACCAAATGATATTTTACAAACTACTTTAGAACATATTGGTATGATTAATGGTAGAAAGATTATTAAAATTCAAACCAAAAATATTGAAACTGATGTTGTTGTTTTAGATGGTGAAGCAGAAATTGAACAACCAATTACAACTTATGTTTTCACTGGTCAAGGTTCTCAAGAACAAGGTATGGGTATGGATTTATATGAAAAATCTGATGTTGCTAAAGATGTTTGGGATAGAGCTGATGTTCATTTTATTGATAATTATGGATTCTCTATTTTAGATATTGTTAAAAATAATCCAAATGAATTAACTATTCATTTCAATGGTAAAAAAGGTAGAAAGATTAGAGAAAATTATATTGGTATGATGTTTGAAACAATTGATGAAAATGGAGCTATTAAATCTGAAAAGATTTTTAAAGATATTGATCATTCAACAACTAAACATACATTTGTTTCACCAACTGGTTTACTTTCTGCAACTCAATTTACTCAACCTGCTCTTACATTAATGGAAAAGGCAAGTTATGAAGATATTAAATCAAAAGGTTTAGTTCCATCTGATGCTATGTTTGCTGGTCATTCTTTAGGTGAATATAGTGCCCTTTCATCACTTGCAAATGTTATGCCAGTTGAATCATTAGTTGATGTTGTTTTCTATAGAGGTATGACAATGCAAGTTGCAGTTCCAAGAGATGAATTAGGTAGATCTAATTATGGTATGTGTGCTGTTAATCCAACAAGAGTTGGACCAACTTTTAATGATGCTGCCATGAGATTTGTTGTTGATGAAGTTAGTGAAAAGACTGGTTGGTTATTAGAAATTGTTAATTATAATGTTGAAAATACTCAATATGTTACTGCTGGTGATTTAAGAGCTTTAGATACTCTTACTAATGTTTTAAATGTTTTAAAAATTAATAAAATTGATATTGTTAAATTACAACAACAAATGTCAATTGAACAAGTTAAAGAACATCTTAAAGAAATTATTAGTGAAGTTAGTGAAAAATCTTTAGCTAAACCACAACCAATTGATTTAGAAAGAGGTTTTGCTGTTATTCCATTAAAAGGTATTTCAGTTCCTTTCCATTCAAGTTATTTAATGTCTGGTGTTAAACCATTCCAAAGATTTTTAAATAAAAAGATTCCAAAATCTTCTGTTAAACCAAAAGATTTAATTGGTAAATATATTCCAAATTTAACTGCTAAACCATTTGAAATTACTAAAGAATATTTTGAACAAGTTTATGCATTAACCAAGAGTGAAAAATTGAAGAATATTATTGATAATTGGGAGAGTTATGAGAAGGCGTAGGTACATAGATTAATATATTTATTGTTTTAGGCAAGTAGGGAAGTAGGGAAGTAGGGAAGTAGGGAAGTAGGGAAGTAGGGAAGTAGGGAAGTAGGGAAGTAGGGAAGTAGGGAAGTAGGGAAGTAGGGAAGTAGGGAAGTAGAGAGTAGAGAGTAGAGAGTAGAGAGTAGAGAGTAGAGAGTAGAGAGTAGAGTAGAGTAGAGTAGAGTAGAGTAGAGTAGAGTAGTAATTATTTATTCCTTATTCTATACCCCTAGTTAATGGACTAGAAATATTCACTGGTGTAAACTTCTTTGGTAAAGATACTCTGGTGAATCTTGACTTCAATCTATGGGTAACAAAATCCATATCCAAGTGTCTAGTCAAATTAATCCTTGGAATACATCCAATATAATGATCATCATCTAATTGAACATCTAATGGATCTTGTGTATGACACCCAGGAGATAAACTCAATCTAATTGAATGTTTCTTACCACTTGGACTATTTGGATCACCAGCTTCAAATAATTCAAAAGTAATTTGTGATAAATAATCAAGTTCAGGTAATGCATTTCTTGCAATTTGCATGGGTACTTGAGATTCATATAATACATTTAATAAAGTATAAATATGAGATTCCTTGGTATAATACATAGATACAGCAGGACTATCATTCTTTCTAATATCTTGAATATCATTAAGAACTTGTTTAGCTAAAGGTAATGAAGTTAATAAACCAATATCTAATTTTTCCTCATCTTTTATACCATATTCTTGTGGACAAATGAAATCAAATAAAACTTTTGATAATCTATAAAGTTCTCTTAATCTTGCATAAGTTGGATGATCGAAAGGATTTTCATTAGAATTTGTTGATTTTTTAGTATTTGATTGATTGTTTTTTGAAGAATCTTCGATAGTTTCTGATGCATCTTTAAGTACCCAACCTAATGAACCAGCACTTGCAGGAGCAGAAGAAATATTGAGTAAATTATTAGCTGAATTACTTTTGGATTGGGTTGTAGAAGTTGGCAGAGAATTTGATGTATCATTAGGAATTTTAAAATTATTCATAGCAAGAATATTAATAGGATATTCACTAACTAAACCACTTGAATTAACTGTATCACCACATGTTTCACTTAATAAAGCAATTAATTCTTCATCTTTTGGATCAAATGAAAACACATTTTGAAGAAATGATCTATTATGTAATGCATCATATTTCATTGTATCATATAATTCAGAAATTTTTGAAGGATGAGTCTTTTCAACGGTTGTAAATTCTTGAAATAACTTATCCCATCTTTCTTTAAATAACATTGAATCTTCTCCACAACACCAATTGTCTTGAAATGATTCCACATCTTTTGTTTTGAAATTATAATCCATTAATTGTTTATGGAAACTCATCAATTGACAAACTCTTTTAATAACAACAAAAGGTTGTGGCATCTTTGGTGGCCATGTAAATTGTGGAGGTGCTTCAGCTCCTTGTCTTAATAAAGGTTTTAACTTCTTTTTCACTTTATCCATTAAATCTTTTGCAGCATTTGAATCATCTAATAAATCTTTTCTAATAGTTAAAAAATCATCAGGTAATTCATCATGATCTTTATCATATCCTAATAAAGCCATTGAAGATAAATGAGCTGATGCAATAACTCTTCTTTCTGATGATGTAAATACTTTAACATCTTTTAATGCTTCTCTGTTTAATAATTTAATATTTTGTCTTAACTGTTCTCCAACATCGGTTGCTTGATATTTAGCTGAATGTGTTGGTTCACCACCCCATTTTAATATAAGTTGGACTTTTTCTACAATTTCTGGATCCTCCTTTGATAACGATGGTTTAATTTGAATCTTCGTACCAGGGAAATTCATCTTCTTTTCAAGCGCTAATCTTAATTGTGAAAGCTTATTAAGATCTTCTAAATGTTTATCTTGAGCGATTTTTACTGTTTCTAAAACTACTTGTAAATCTGGTACTTCTCTAATAATAACTTCTTCTGTATGACCCTTGAGTAAAGATATAAATAATGGTGATTTGAAAGAATATTTAAATTTTTGTTTTGGTGTTCTATCTGCATGTCTAATAACACTAACCATACCTTTAAATACCCATTTTTGTTCCTTTTCTTCGAATTGAGATTTATTAAGTAATTTCTTAGATGGTGGGATCTTTGCTTTAGTTAAATCCCTCGTCTTTTTAGCATCAATAAATAAATTCCTTAAAATACTTGCACAGCTATCATAATAATCATTATTATCTTTAACAAATGAAAATCCATTAACATCAATAACATATGACTTATTATGTACCCTTAATAAATCAAACCCACAAATTGTTTGTTTAAAAGTTTTACTGATGTTTTGTGCCATAATTTGTTCATCTTTTGATAATTCAGTAATAAATCTAATTTCTTTACCATGAGTATTTCTTCTAACAATTCCATCAACAACTGGTGATTTTCTTGTTTCAGCATGACAAAATCCCGTACCAACAGTATATGCTTTAACATCTTCAAAATTATCAGTATCCATAAAAGTCTCATAAATAAATGAACCTTCAGTTCTTGGAGTCAGAAGTTCAGGATCAAATTCTGATGATTTATTACCAATTTTTCTAAACAATCTTCTACCACCACCACCGGTTGATTTAGGATAATAAATATACACATTATGATCTTCTCCATCAACAGGTTTTTCAACATATGGCTTTTTAAGAATTTCTCCATTAACCCAAAGAGTATCATCATCTAACATTTTCCATTCAGGTTCATTTTGATTTGATAACTCATCAAGTTTCTCTTTTTTAAATCCCACACTTAACAATTGTTCATATAATGCATCTTCTAATTGTGGACCTCCATCTCTAGAAATTTCTAATCTATGAGGAGTTGGAACCTTTACATGATCTAAAACACATAAAACCAATCTTCTATCCCAAAGAGCTTTTTGAAACACTAAATCATTGATAAGGTATGGCTTTCTATAGTTAATATAACTAATAGCCTTATCTAATGGAAACCCTGTAGAGAAAAAACTAATTAAAAAATCACAAGTTGGCCAATTTTCAATAGATTCATCTAAAATTACCTTATCACCAAAAATTATTGTTTCAAACTCTCCATTTTCAATTAATCTATTAAGAATTCTTCTACATGGTTTTGACATAACTTTTGCATCCATTGCACATACTCCAATCTTTCCAATATATGGAAGCTTTGGTCCAATAACTTCTTTGTGAATAGATACTTTTCTTGAATTAGATGAGTTAGAAATGGTCTTGTTTAATATAGGAAATTCTGTACCACTTGAATTTGAATTTGATCTAGATTTAAGACTTGTACGAGATCCTGAAACTCCTGACAGATTAAGCTGATCAACATTATCATCTTCAGGGATTTCTAATTTATCACTTTCTTTATCTTCACTATCTTTTCTTTTATAACCATCTTCACTACTTGTCTTTGGTGTAAATCCTTCTAACATTGGTGCAATAGAAGCCATAGCAGTTCTAGTTTCTTGAGATGGGAACCCATTTGATAATTTTTCAAGTTGATTCTTTTGCTTAGGTGATAAGTTAAGAGGTGACATGGGTTCTGTAAGTTTTGTATCAGCATCTGATGATGAAGATATGGGGATTGGTGGAGTATCAGACATGATGTTGAGTGAAAAATGAGATAAGATAACTCCGGGACAATGAGCGAGAGAAGCATCGAACAACGTGGATGACGTGAAGAAGGTGAGGGGATGCTTGACAGGTTTTGGATAGTGGAGAGTTAGAATATGTAGGTAATGTAGAGGGGGTGTATAATTGAGTGTATAATTGGCAGTACAATAGCTTACATAATTGAGCGTAGAAACACATTAACAAGTAGCAATACAGTGTACCACGCCAGAGCGTAGAAACACAGACCCTGGATGTCATCAGAATTCTTGTAGTGGGAGAGGTCCAGACAGTTTCTGAATTAGAAACCAGAGACAAGCGAACAGAAGAAGCAAAGAAGAGAATCGAACAAAAGAAGCGAACAAGAGAAGCGAACACAAACCAAGAAGAGACTATGGGACAGGCAACAAACTGTTTGTCAAACTTTAAACAATACACTAACATGCATTATCTAAAATTTGACAATTAATATTCCAACGCTCCGTTAGTACTACCATTCACTGAAATAATGGGTACTGCAATCCAAGTGATTGCATCGTTGGTCTACAAGAGACTAATAAACCGTCTATTTCCCTACTCAACAGCAGCTAATGAATCAAATAAAACAGATATTGATTCACCAAAATGATCCCTTCTTATACATTCAGCAAAAATTGGACTTACATCAATAACACCTAATTTTTCATTCTTTTTAATTCTTTCAGGCAGAATTGGATAAGTATTTGTTACAATAATTTTATCAATACAATTACAAGAGTTTAAAATCTCTAAACAATCATCTTGAAAGATTCCATGAGTACCTAAAACATAAACCGATTTAGCACCACAATTTAATCTCAAGTGTTCAGCAGCAGCAATGAAAGAATTTGGTTTATCAATCATATCATCTAATATGATTGCAGTTTTATTATTAACATCACCAACAAGAGTAATCAATTTTTCTTGTGATAAACCTTCTAATTCATCTTCATCATCAGAATTATTAGCATCATAAGAACCACCTAAAGCATCAGAAGAAATTGATTGATTTGGAACTTCTTCAGCTTGAGTACTTAATGGATAATCATCATCAACAACATGACCTTGAACTATTCTAGCAGTTTGCATCTCACTAACAATATTATCTTCTTCTTCTTCACCATTTGGTTTTGACTTTTTCAAATTCTTACGTTTATTTTTACTATTATATCCATCATGAGTTCTTCTTCTATCAGTATGAATCATAGCAAAATTAATTTTTAAAGAATCTGCTAAAGTTGTAACTCTTTTTGTACCACCAGGGTTTTTTGAAACAACAACTGAATTTTCCCAATCTGGTATATTATGACGAATCCATCTTGCTAATGTTGGAGCTCCAAATAAATTATCAACAGGTTTAGTGAAAAAACCTTGCATTTGTGATGCATGTAAATCCATAGAAATAACGTGGTCTGCCCCTGCCATTATTAATAAGTTGGCTAACATTCTAGCAGTAATTGCACCTCTATGTTTTTTCATTTTACTTTGCTTTGAATATGGGAATTGTGGTATAACAGCAGTAATTTTTGATGCTGATCCTCCTCTACAAGCTGAAATTAAAATTAATAATTCCATGATGTGATCATTAATACTTGGACTACCACTTTGAAGAATATAAACATCTTCATCTCTAACACTTACACCAATTTGAACTGAAGTTTCACCATTTGAAAACTTTTTCAAAGTACATGGTGCTGGTTCAACACCTAATCTTTCACAAACTAGTTTCCCTAATTCTGGATGTGATGATCCAACAAATACTTTACACTTTCTCATATCTTGATTAGAAATCACAGCCTGTGATTGGTATTGAATCTCAGGAGTAATCTTGAATATTAGGACTTTTACCTCATCGCGGCCATGCGTGCCTCGACACTTCGCGAATTGTTCCGATGGAAAGAGTCAGTTGCAAATTAATGAAGAAGATACATGAGGTTCAAGCGGAGATAAGCGAAGTACTTGATAGATATTTGGAAAATGATCCAAAGGATATTGTTCATATTCATTGCCTTGCTCTTGGTTCCCCAACTCTGTCCATCCCTGCATTCTATCAATTAGCTTTCCTTGTACTGTTGAAAAATCATTATAATGCTAAAGTATCGGTATATGATCCGGTATTCACCGAAGAAGATAAAAAGTTATTTGAAAAACTTGAATTTATAGATAAACCAGATATCCTACCTTCCCAATCAACTCTCTATTTCTTACCTCATGCCGATTTAACCCTTACAAATAATATCATCCAAACTGAGAACCCGAAATTTCTATTAGGTAACCATTTAGTTAATCACACGCGAGCACTTACTGAATCTGAATTAAGTAAAAAGTATAAGTATATATCACATTTAGTAAAGAAAATTGATATACAAGGTAAGGAACCGGAATCTGATGGGTTTGTCACTGTAAAGACAAAAAAAAATAGGAAAAAATTTGTACCCCCAAAAGTAGAATATGATTTTTCAGACATGTACTTTGAAAAAGTATCTTTAGATATCATAGGGAAATTAGGGGAATTCCATAATGCATTTAACGAGTTAACTCTTCACGTTATTATTTAATAATATACATCTATAAATTTTAGCCGTTTCCCATTATTCTACTCCAATCTCTGTTTCTTCATTGCAACATCACTCAAGAATTCACCGTTTTCAATGGGTGATTGGTTCGATGGAGTATCTTCGGTCCCCAACAAATACTTTGTTAACATGGCATACAAATCCTCTTTAGTAAATGGCTTTGCAAGTATATCAGACATCCCATTTTGTAAATAATTATAAAGATCGTTATCTTCAATATTACCAGTCATAGCAATGATTGGTGTACGGGTATCAAAAGATCTTATAACACTTGTAGCTGTTGCTCCGTCAAGATTTGGCATTACAATATCCATAAGTACTAAATCATATTTTGTCTTTTCAACAGTTGAAATGGCATTAAGACCATCTGTTACTACAGTCACTTGACATCCATATTTAACCAAAAACTTCCTACATAATTGTATACAGACATTATCATCTTCTACTAATAATACATTAAATTTTGGGTTTGTAAGGTTAGTGGTGATAATACTTGGATTTGGAGGTGTTGATGCAGATTGTGGAGATTGTGATACATTACCAGTTTCTCTAGATGGTTGTCTAGTATGAGGCAGAAGTATACCAGTATCAGGAGATTGTAATTGAGACGAGATATTTGGTATGTTTGGAAGGTTTGAAATCCCCGTCATATTACCAGTTGGTATAGGTTGAGCAGGAGGTCTAGTTGTTGGATTTATATGACCAGGATGTGATTGACTTCTTGTATGAGTTCTATCATTATACATACCACCAATTAGACTTGGATCTGGGAAGTCAAGGGTTGGTAATTTAATACCCACTGCTGATAAGGATTCTAGTAAGGTATTAATACTGGAATAATTTCTTTCTTCAAATGTCTTTACTGATACAAGATAATCAGTTAGGTATTTGTACTTTGATGTAAGAGTGGATATTTGATTCTTTAAATTGGTATTTTCTTTGTGGATTGTATCCATCAGGTCTTGCATTTTATTAATTTTGGCAATTAATTGATCTTGAGATTCGGATCCTTGTAATGACCCACTTACTATATTGCCACCATTTTTCTTTGTGGTTGTACCTTTACGTTTAATATTATCTAAAGCATCCCTATCATTTATTCTAAAATCTGGATGTTTAAATTCCCACGCATCATCACCATATTCATAATTCCTTTTTGCTTCACCACTTACTTTGACTTTATGGAAATCATATTTATTTAATTGTCGAACAAAACTTGCAAAATTACTATGTTTAAAATGACGAGGTAGTATTTCTTTTGTAAATTCATTTGTATCAAGTACAACAAATGAATCACCCAGTTTTGTCCATTTTACAACAGTTTTATAACTATCATCTTGTAACATTTGGAATAATTTTTTAACAAAATCATTTGATCCACTTTGATTAGAAGATGAATTTGACATTGTATTTTCTTCTTCTTTAATATTTTTTGACATCCTTTTTAAAGGGTTAAATTAGTACGAGCAACTTGCGAAATTTTTCACTTCAGTATAAATCGCGATAGGGCGCTACAATACTGAGACCTTAGTGCTAAAAATAGTACTAATTAAAGTTAGCTCCACTGCCTCGTATGTTTGTTAATTCAAATTTTTATGGAGTTTATTTATTAAAATCTATACCAAATAAAAGATTATTTTATATAGGTTCAACACCTGATCCAAAAAGGAGATTAAATCAACATAATGGTAAAACTAAAGGTGGTGCGTTTCGTACTAAGAAACTTAATTCTCGTCCTTGGGAAATGCTTTTAATTGTTTCTGGATTTCCTTCAAGAGTTTCTGCTTTACAATTTGAACATGCTTTTCAACATCTTCATCAAACTCGTCATATAATTAATCAAACTATTATAACTTCATCAAATTCTGGTTCTACTTTACATAAAAAATTGGCTGGTTTGCGACAGCTAATTGCATCAACTTACTTTTCTCATTTACATTTAACAATAAACTTTTTTTGTCAGTCCACTTTAGACATATGGGATACTAATAAATATGGAATTAATATACCTAATTTAGATTTAAAGTTGTGGTCCTATGATGATTTTTGTAATCAAGTAAATGATTTGGATCACGTGACTGAACCCATAAAAACTTTAAAATTAAATTTATTATCAGTGAAATCATGTGATATATGTAAACAAAAGATTGATATGGATTATAAAGAATTAATTACAATGACGTGTTGTGAAACTTGTCATTTGAGATGTATATCTAAAAGAAATAATACTTCTTTATTACCTAAATACGGCTACTGTATATGTGGTGCGCAGATCTTATGGCGTAAACTTGCAGCAATTGCAACTGACGTAAGAAATCAATATCATCCTGATACCTTATAGTTCATCATGTAAAAGAGCTGGCTCTTTTCCTTGTATAGTTTCAATAGTAATTTCCCAATTTTCATCTACACGCCCTGGTTTTTTAATAATCAAATTACCTTCTTGAGTCTCGAATTCAATCTCTTGTTCTCCCTTTTTGACACTGTTTGCCAGGGTATTAAGTAAAATGATTCTTTCAATTTCTCCAACTTTGAACTCATTACTTACTCTGTTTGTTATTCTACCATTTTCGTACTCAAATTCCGTGTAAAGATATTCACCATTTTCATAATTATACAGCTCAAAATCATCTACATATAAGTATCCATTAGCTGTTCCTTTTGAACTTGGTGCAATAGTCAAAGTATAAGGGTCATTTACCATCAATTTACTTGACCTTCTATATCTCATTTTACGAGATACAATCGAACCCCCTTTCAACATCATTGGGATATCTCCAAGTTCCCCTCTAGTGACAACTCTCTTTTGGAAGTATTGATTTGATGGTATACCATTTGTATAGTTATAATATATCTCGAAATCTGGGAAATGAATTAACGTTTCTTTACCCCCTTCTTCAGTAATTGGTTTAACAAGAATTCCCGAACTACCTAAAAAGAATTGATCTTCAATATTATAATTAACCATAAATTGTTCACTTTCATAGAAAATTGGTCTAACAATTGGACTTCCATTGGTACTAGCTTCCCAAAACGCATTGTAAAATTCAGGTAATAATGAATATCTTAAATTAATAGAATCTCTTATAATTGAAGTAAATGGCTCACCTGGAATCCAAGGTTCTCTTCTTCTGGTATCTATATGTGCATGAGCTCTAAAGAATGGATACCAAATACCTGTTTGATACCATCTCGTTAATAATTCTTTTGAAGGATTACCAAAAAATCCTCCAACATCTGCTCCAATAAATGGCATACCTGCAATACCATTATTAAGTATCATTGGAATTGATATCTTAAGATACTCCCATTTTGACATATTATCACCTGTCCATGTTGCTGCCGTTTTTTGCAGCCCTGAAAAATATGATCTTGTTAAAATAAATGGCCTTTGTCTTGTGGTTGTTTCTTGACGTTTCTTAAGTGAATTAAATGTTAGTTCATGAAATTTCATTCCATTAAGATTATGTAATGATCTTTCTTCAAATCCTCCGAATTGTAAATTGTCTTTTGGACTTGAAGTTTCAGGTCCATCAAATACTGAAATTTCATTCATATCATTCCAAAGATGAATATTTTCATTATCAAAAAATACACCGTTGTCTTTACTTAATCGATGAAGATGATCCCAATATTGTTGGTTATTTGGATTAAAAGAATCAACCCAAATGGACTCTCCTGGCCAACAATGCCCACTAAATGTTTCATTCTTATTATTCATTATAGTGAGTTTATCCTCAATTAATTTATTGGCTACTTCACTACCTTTTTTAATATGTGGATCAATAATAATAACCATATTTCTTCCTGTGTGATCTAAGACATTCAACATTCTTGAAGGATCAGGGAAATTGTCATTCCATGTAAAATATTGTTTATCATCAGTATACTCAATATCTAACCAAATGGTATCATAAGGAATTTGATATTCATCGAACTTTTCAGTTATATCTAAAACATCCTGTTCATCGTTATAATTCCATCTACATTGATGATAACCTAAAGCGAATAATTGTGGGAGACCAGTATATCCAACGACATCGGCATATTTCTTATTGACTTGAGCAGGCAGTTCACCAAAGAAAAGTATAAAATCAAGTACACCATTTTCACTTATCCAATGACTATTTGTATCTTGATTTTTACGGATATTAATATAGGTATCGGCACTATTCATCCAAAATAATCCTAAAGAAGATTTTGGTCTTGATGCCATCATAAATGGAATAGATCCATACATTGGAAGATTTGAATTTGTTTCATACTCAAAAATATCAACATTATATAATCTATAAATTTCTGTCTTAAGATTAAGAGTATTAGCATGTTCTGGTATACCATAGGCATTGACATACCTTATGAATCTGAAATCCAATGCAATACTTTCGGGTCCTAAAGGAAGGGTATCGTATTTTGAGTCTGTGAAATCATCAGAAAATTGATTAAAATCAGACTCTTCTGGTAAAAGTTGATTATCTTCTTTTGTTCTATAATGTTCAATATTGAGTAGATTCTCTGGGTTAATTTCAATATGAAGTTCATCATCGATATATATTTCAACGTGGAATTTCTTATAAAGAACAATTCTCTTATTCCCCATAGTAATCGTATAAGATTTACCAGATTTTTTAAATTTGAAATTGTTTGGATCTTCTAATTCAATATTTGCAACCTCATCAGCAGCATTAAATCTCTTACTATTTATATGTGTTTCAGGTCTATTCTCATCAACAGTGAACCTTATACTTTGATCTTTCAAAATAGACACTTGGAATGGGAAATCAACTATTTTTGAATCTGAAATACTCTTCTTCATTGAACCAGATATAATACCATTTGAATCTAAATTTAACAGGTCAATTGTATAGTATTGATTCTTTGATTCTTTGATTTGTTCAGAATAGTGGATGTTTCTATTACAGAAACCATTTTGTTCACAAGTTTTGAACAAATAATGTCTTGCAGATAACACAAGAGTAAGTAGATAGAAGAATAAGATGTTCATAAGGTGAAAAATAGTGCGAGATCAAAAATGGGACGAGGCAGGATGGGGAACAGAGAAGAGACATGTGAACAGAGGAGTGTAATGGAAAGGGGTGTGAAGGAAAGAGTGTGGGAATGTCATGGCGGGATGTTAGTATGATAAAAAGTAAGCTTTCAAAAGAAAGTGGGTTCAATAGAGAGTGGTTGTATGTTGGAAAGTCCGAGAGTGATAGTATGGTTGAAAAGTCCGAGATCCATCGAATTGAGAGAAAGACTGTTGGGACAAGCCCAAAAGGTTCGTATAAGACTGATGGAGTCTGGTGCTTAGTGGGTAATGGTAAATGAAGATGGGTGTTTGGGGCACTTAAGAATGTATGAAGAATGAGAGGAAGATGGTGCATGGGGATATGTAGACAGTATTCTTGTTGTAGCTGGGGATCTATACAAGATGGTATAAGATGATATTTACAAGAGGCAGAAGATGGTTCAGGGAGGAAGAGTGTGCAATACGTCAGTTCAAGAGTGGGTCTAGCTACATATACTCAGAATGTGGTAGAAACGGGAAACATATCAGATGCATAGAAACCAGTTCACCTACAAGACAAACACCAACCACCAGAGACCTATATAACCCCAGTCCATATCTCTAATAAGATAGCCTGTCAGACAGCCCGTCAGACAGCTTGTCGGCTGACCCTTATATCTCCACGAAAATACGCGATGAAAAAATTTATCAACACCATGGAGAACCAAGAAACCTCCAATAAGAAACGGAAGATTTATGATGAATTATCAGAACCAGATGGCCCATTAACTCAAGAAGATGTCAAATACTTCAAGAAACAAGCCATTTGGCGTCAAATGAAATATTATAAATCCAAAGCAAAAGAAAGTGAAATTTCATCAAATTCAACTACAAATTCATTGAATAAATTATCACAAGAAATTGGAGAATTAAAGTCTTGGAAGAGCAATATCGTTAAACAACTCGAACCAAAGATTGAAAGTGATGAAGAACTTGTCAATACTATCAACAACCTTCTTAAGGGTAAGATAACAGAAGAAGAAATCAAAGAAAAGCTTGAAAATTTAAATGATGCACTTGACCAAGTTAGTAAACTTGAAGGAGAGAATCAAGCATTAAGAAATGCAAAGATTGATTTAGAAGTTAAACTTGATGATTTAAATTCGAGATATTATAAACAAAGTGAAAGATTAAATAGTGAACTGGTTCAAAGAGTTTATAAGAATGTTAAAAAGGAGGAAGAAGAAGTTGTTGAAACCCCTACGGGAGAAACTTCACAAGAAGTCAAACTTCTTCAAGAAACTATTGATAAGATGAATGAAAAATTTCAACAATTATCTAAAGAAAAAATCGAATTAATTGAACAAGTAAAAGCACCAATTGAAACCATTAAAATAGAAACCAAAAATAATGAAAATATTTCAATGGAAACAGAAATCAAATCTAAAGATGAAACCATCAAACAACTTACATCAAACATCCATCAATTAAATGAAAAAATTGACACAGAATTTAATAAACAAGTCAATACATTAAAAGATGTGATTGAGAAGAATGAAATCGATTTAGTTAGAATTAGAAATATTAGAGATGAAGTGATTTCTAAAAACACAATCTTAGAAAAGCAAAAAAGTAATGAAAGTCTTATCAAATTAAACAACGAACTAATTTCCCAAATGAATTATCAACAAAATCTAAGTGATAAATCATCAAATGAAATCATTAAAGAATTAGAAGAAAGTTATAAAAAACTTGTTGAAGAAATTAATATCAAAATAATGAACCAAATTGAACAAGAAAATCTTATTAAAAAGTATCAAATTGAAAAGACTAAAGCTGATCAAAAATATTTTCAAATTATGAAATTAAAAGATACACTTACTAATGAAAACAAATTACTTAAACTAACCATCAATAAGTCTAATGAAACTATTGAAAAATTCGGTGAAGTAGAAAATAAGTATAAAGAGAAAATCACCAAACTACAAGAGATCAATGATGAATCAAGTCGTCATATTTCTTCTTTAAAATTAGATAACAAGAAACTTACACAAGATAATAATCATAAAACCAATGAAATTAATAAAGTAATCTCTAAAGTTAATGAATTATCAAATGACATTAAAACCATAAAACAAACCAATTTAACCTTAACAAATCAACTAAATGAAAAGGATTTGGAAGTGATTAAATTGAACAAATACAAAAACCATACAATCAATGGGATTGACAATGAAGAATTGAATGGATTTAGAAGTATGGTTAAATGTTCAGTATGCTCTAAGAATTGGAAAGATACTGTTATTACAGTTTGCGGACATGTATTCTGTAAACAATGTACTAAGGAGAGATTAGATGCCAGATTAAGAAGATGTCCAAGTTGTAATAAAGGGTTTAGTACGAATGATTTACTTGGAATTCATTTATAGATGTAAGTATAATGTATTATAATGTAATATAGACATAGGTAAGAGTGTGCGACTCAAATGAGCTGGCTCTGGCTTTTGGCTCGAACTTTTAGTGTTCGAGCCCTGGTGTAGTGACCCGGACACTCCGACTAGACACTCCCACTATATACACACCTATAGGGGCCATTCGCGATGCCTTAGGTAGAGAACACGTATCATTAGCCAGCATAAGATAAGAGGTAAAGAGATAGAGATAAGATACCGTTGGCAAAACAAGACTTGGGGTTCTCGTTTAGCTAAGGCTTTTTAAAGGGTTGTATGAATTACTTAGAGTTGTGCGAACCTGCCTGAAATAGGACGTGTGCTTACCCGTGATATGTCGTATAGGAGTGGCGTAGAGGGATAAGTGTGCCACTAGTCGCTAGTTAGTAGTCACTGGTCACTAGTCGCTAGTCACAGTGACTACTCACTACCCACAGTCACTAATCACTAGTCTACACTTCCTCTCTCCGCTATTCACTAAGCCCTCACGTCTAGTCCCTTATTTCCTCCATTCATCCCGATAATATGACCTACGAGTATATCTCGTGTCTGCTCTTTGTTTAACTCTTCTTCTATCTCCCACTCCCCTCCCTTTCCTTCCCTTTACTTCCCTCTCCTTCCTCCCTTATCTTCTCCCTCATATTCTCCCTCACTCCTTCGTATCTTTATCACACTATCACTATTGATTGCTCATTCCTCTCACCCCTCACATAATCATTTAAATACTATCCCCTAGCCCATAAAAACCAGCTATTTCATCTCCAACCCCCAATCTCTTCTTCCCTTCCTTCCTCCCCATTTCTTTACCTTTTTTTGGAATTAAATTTTTTTTATTTCATCTACTTTTTTTGTGCTCATTCGTCATCGACCAGCGCTGAAAAAAATTATTTAAATAATTCAATTTCCCACTTTTTGAGATTTGTCACAAAATTTAAAACGGGTCGTGTATCATGGATAAAAGTTTTGAGTATGAAAAGAGAGTTGTACAACCTCCTTTAAGTCCTCCAAATCCATCATCAAGTCCTTCACCAAATCCAATAATGGAAAAGAAGGAAGACGAAGGTGTTGCTGATGTTTCTGGTGCTGATGCCCCTGGTGTTTCTAGTACTGATGCTGCTGCTGATGCTGCTGCTGCTACCCCTGCCGCTCCTGAAGTGAAGAACCCAATTACAAAAGATATGGTTCCTGCCCCTACACCCCCTGCTGAACCAGACATGTCGAATCTTCCAGAAAATCCTATCCCAAAACATCAAGCTAAATATGCCTTGAATACTATTAAAAATGTTAAACGGTTAAAAGATGCAGGTCCATTCTTAAAACCTGTTGATATTGTTAAATTGAATATCCCATTTTATTACAATTTCATTCCAAGACCAATGGATTTAAGTACCATTGAAAAAAAGATCTCTGCTAATGCTTATGAAGATTCTCAACAATTTGTAGATGATTTCAATTTAATGATCAATAATTGTATAAAATTCAATGGAGAAAATGCTCCAATTGCTAAAATGGGTAAAAACATTCAAACATATTTTGAAAAAAACATGTTAAATTTCCCACCAAGAGAATTAAGTGAACATGAAACTTTATCAAGTAAAAGAAGAATGGAATCAATTTCAACTCCTTCAATTGCAAGTAATAGACCAAAAAGAAATATTCATCCTCCAAAACCAAAAGAATTACCATATGATAATAGACCAAGAAAGAAAAAATTTGCAGCAGATTTAAGATTTTGTTCTCAATTATTAAAAGAATTAACTAGTAAAAAACATTTTAATTATAATTTCCCATTTTTACAACCTGTTGATCCTGTTGCTCTTAATATACCAAATTATAATGAAATTGTTAAAGAACCAATGGATTTAGGTACAGTACAAACTAAATTAACTAATAATCAATATGAAAATGGTGATGAATTTGAAAGAGATGTTGAATTGATGTTTACAAATTGTTATAAGTTTAATCCAGAAGGTTCAGATGTTAATATGATGGGACATAAATTACAAGAATTATTCCGTAAGAAATGGGTTAATAGACCAATTCCAAAAGATACACCACAAAATTCAGATAATGAATATTCTGATGAATTTAGTGATGATGATAGTGAAATTGATGAAAGTGTTTTATCAACAATTCCTGCTATCAAATTTTTAGAAGATCAAATCATTAGAATGACTCAAGAATTAGATATCTTGAAGAAAAATCATTTAATTGAATTAAAACAACAAAAGGAAGCTAAAAGAAAGGCAAGATTACAATCAAAAGGTAAAAAAAGAAATGGTTCAATGAATGGTTTAAAACCTAAAAAAATTAAAGTTGTACCACAAATTCAAGTAACTTATGAAATGAAAAAACAAGTTAGTGAACAAGTTCCAAATTTATCAGAAAAGAAATTACAAGAATTTATTAAAATCATTAAAGATGATGTTGATTTAAATGATGAAGAAGAAGTTGAATTAGATATGGATCAATTAGAAGATAAAACTATACTTAAATTATATAATTTCTTATTTGATAAAAAACCAACAAAGAAGAAGCAAGAAATCACAACTAATTATGATAAATTGAAGAAGTTGAAGAGTCAATTAAGTTTATTTGATGAAGGTGGTAGAGTTGAAAGTAGTGATGATGATGATATGAGTAGTGAAAGTTCTGAAGAAGAATGAGTAATAGTAAATAGTGTAATAGTAATGTATAATAAGGTATGAGGTTAGTGTGAGTGTTTCTCCTTCTTTCTAGTCCCTCTCTTTGAGTGTTTCGTCCCTCTTGTTCTGGTCCCTCTGTATCTAATCTTATCTCACACTTGCAAAATTCACGAACCTCATCTCATCGCCATGACCTTCTCATCGCTTGATCGAACTACCTCGATGATAACTAATACTAACGAAGTTATACCGACTCAAGTGGAGGTGAGTACCGCTACACCTTTGTCGAGTACCACACCTTTGTCAAGTACCACACCCTTGATTCAAGATCCCTCCTTAGAGTCCTTCCTCTCTTCCCTTGACAGACTCTCGATCAAATCAAAACCCATCGATATCATTAATTCTAACATCAAAGCTGGAAAATTCACAACCGTTGCTGGTCCTATGGTGAGATATTCGAAACTTCCCTTCCGTGCAGTCTTAAGACATTTCAACTGTGATATAGTATATTCTCCTATGATACTAGCAAGAGAATTTGTTAGAAATGATATTGCAAGACTTTCAGATTTTTCAACAAATAATAAAGATAAATGTTTAATAGTCCAAGTGGGTGTTAATAATGCAGTTGACCTTGTAAAATTTGTCGATATGATACATCCTTATGTTGATGGTATTGGACTTAATTGTGGATGTCCAATTAAAGATCAAGTAGCTGAAGGTATTGGTGCAGCTCTTATGTCAGAACCTGATTTAGTTGCTAGTTTGATACTGGCTGTTAAAGAAAAATATGGTGACAAAGTCTGTATTGATGCTAAAATAAGAATTCATAAGGATTGGGATGAAACAAGAAGATTTATTGAAAAAGTTCAACAAAGTGGTGTAGATTTCATTACAGTTCATGGAAGGACTAAAAGTACAAGATCATCAGTCCCAGTAAATCTTGAAGCCATTAAGTATCTAAGACCATTTTGTAAAGTACCCATGATTGCAAATGGTGATTGCGTACTTCCAGAAGATGTAGAAAGAATTTGTAAATTAACAGGATGTGATGGAGTCATGTCAGCCAGAGGGGTTTTACAAAACCCTGCACTTTTTGCAGGATATGATAAGACACCATGGAAAGCCATTGAATTATTTATACATTATGCATTAAGTTATGGACTTCCATTCAGAATTATACAACACCATTTATCTGAAATGTTACATAAAAGTTTAGCAAATCTGGTAGTAAAAGATATGAATAGTAAAGAAAATCTAGTAGATTTAATTGATTGGTTTGATGACAACTTTGATTTAAAGAGAAAAGGAGATGAAGGATTCGGAGAAAGAGATGAAATCCCATGGAAATATAGAATATAGAAAATACATATCAACGATTTATCTATTATACATATTATACATCAACTATAAGAATTCCTTATTTTGTAAAGATATACTTTTTGTCATATTATTCACCTTATAAATACCAACCAATTGTTTAGCCAATTCAAACATATTATTTCTTAAAGATATAACAATGAATTGACCATTCTTTGTACGTTCTTTAATATAATTTGCAACAATACTAATATTTCTAAAATCTAAAGCTGCATCAATTTCATCCATAACATATAAAGGTGTTGGTTTATATCTATGTAAAGCAAATACAAGAGCTAAAGAACTAAGGGTCTTTTCACCACCACTTAAATTTGAAATATTTCTCCATGATTTCTTTGGTGGCATAACACTGAAAAGAATACCTTCAGCAAAGGGATCTAAACTATCAACTAATTCTAATTCTGCGTTACCCCCCATTGTAATCATTTGATACATTTCTTTTAATGATAATGAAATCGTATTGAAACCTTCCATAAATTCGTCTAATCTCTTCTTTTTCAAATCTTCACAATAATTCTTGATTTCATCTCTTGATCCTATAGATTCATTCAACTCTTGTTGTCTTGTTTTAAACTCTTGAATCTTGATACCATACTCTTTAAGAATCTCAATATCAATCTTAACACTTGACATATATTTTTCAACTTCTTCAATTTCTTCATCAATTTTTTCAATATCAACAGATTTTAATTCTTCTGAGTCCAATTTCTTGATATCTGTGGTATTATAAGGTTCTCTTTCTTGTTCTTCTAACCAGAAAATATACTCACTCGTGTCTCTTGTAATCAATCCTTCAAGAGATTCTTGATTATTGGTTAAATCATGTTTGATCTTTCGAAGTATACTATTCAATTTTTCAAGCTTATTATTAAGTTCAATTTCATAAGATTTGAATTGTTGAATTTCTTTGTTCTTTATTTCAAGCTGTTCATTGATTTCTTCAAGTTGTTCTTCAAGAGAATCTTTATTTGATTCGAATTCATTAACTTCTTTATTAAGCAAATCTAATTCTTCTTGTTTATTTGAATCTTGATTCTTTATTAATTCAATCTCTTCTTCAGTTTTGGATATTTCTTTAACACTTTCTTCAAAGGTTTTAGTGGTTCTCTTTATCTCATTTTCAAGCTTCCTAATAGTCATTTTTTCATTGGATGTTTTATCATTTATGATTTCAATTTTTTGTTTAATGGAATCAACTTTGGAACTTTGTAATCTAAATTCAACACCTCCGGCTTCCATAATTTTCTCTTGTAATTCAGCTATTTTAGATTCTAAATCTTTCATTTCTAATTTGAGTTCTTGAATAGATTTTGTAATAGATTCCTTTTCTTGTTGTTTCAATTGAATTTCTTGTTCAATTTTAGAATTATCATTGGATTCATTTTCACTAATTAATTTTTTACAAAATGCTGTAACTTCACGTTTTTCACTACTTAAAGCTTCAATTTCTAATTTTAATTTCGATAAATTGAATTCAATTTCTGGTTTTAATTCTTTAAGACTTCTAAGTTGTCCTTCTCTTGTTTGGAAATCTTTAGATTCTTCATTATAACTTGATTCTAATTTTTGTAAATCTTGTTGCATTAATTCAACATCTTCTTCACTTAAATCCATTTGGTCTGCTTGTCTTGAGCTTGAAAGTATCATTCCACCTCTTTTAAAACTATTACCACCCCCTGACATTGTACCTGAGGTATCAACAACTTTACCATCTAATGAAACAACTCTAAATCTTTTCTTACCATATGCAACTTGCTTTGCTTCTTGTAAATTACTTGCAACCAAAGTATCTTGAAGTCTTGAATAAAATACTGGTAAAAATCTTTCATGTTTAGGTTGAATTAAATCAAATAATCTTTTAACACTTGCAGGATTTCCTGGGGTTTGTATTGGTGAGATATTGAAGTTACGAAGCTTTTCTAAACATATAAAGTTTCCGTATCCAAGATTGTTTTTTCTTAAGTATTGAATACAATTTTGTGCAGTTTCTACTGTTTGAACAACAATTGAATCTAATCCTGAACAAGCCGTTGAAATTGCAATATCATATTTATCATCAATTACACCTAAATCTCCTAATCTACCATAGAATCCATTGATTCTACCACTTTTAGCCAATCTACTAAGCGATGTAAGAACACGATTCTTATTTTGATTATGACTATGAATTGTTAAGGAATCTTGTACCTTTGATCTAAGGTTAATTAATTCATTCTTTTTGGCATTGACTTTTGATCTTTCTTTTGATATTTGATCCTCTCCCAATTCAATTTGTTCAGTAATATGATTAAGCTTTTCTTGATTTTCAAGGTATTCCAGTTCTTTTTGTTTACCTTCGGTCTTGATATTAATTAATCTTTGTTTGGCAGCTTCAAGCTTATTTTGTCCTTCAACTTGTTGGTTATTCAATATTTCAATAGATGATTCAATTAATTGAATGGAATTTTCCTTTTCTTTCAATTTATCATTCCAAGGTTCCAATTTTGTTTGTAAGGATTCAATCTCTTGAGTGAATTTTGAAGTTTTTGATGTCATTTTTTGTCTAATTTCATTCAAAGACGCCGATTCTATTTGTAATTCATTAGTTAATTGATCTAGTTCTTGTTTATATTGATCTGACATTTCATTTTGTGAATTTAGTTTACTCTTTGCCATTGAAAGTGAATGTTCTGATGTCTCCTTTGTTTTGGTTGCTTTCTTAAGCTTGTTATTCAAATTCTTAATCTTTTCATCAACTGAAACAATTGCCTTGTTTATGACTTTAATCTTTTCATTTCTTTTAGTGATTTCTTTAACAATCTCATTCATTGATGATTTGATTTGTTTTTGTTGTTCATGATCTTGTTCAAGTTGTTTATTTAATTCAGCATTTTTCTCTTTCTCTTTAGAATATTCTTCATTTAATTCATCAAATTTCTTTTGTTTATCTTCTAAGTCTTGATTGAGTTCACTTATATTGATTTGGAATTGAATACTCTTTAAATCAATAAGCTTCTTTTCTTTTTCTAAGAAATTCAATGCTTCGGTTTTCTTTTCTTCTAATTGATCTTTATCCTTTTCAACCAATTCAAATCTATTAGCCTTTTCAACACACACTTCATTTAATTCTTCCATCTTAGTTAAACTTGTTTCAATCAATTCCTTGTAATGTGAAGTACCAATAATATCTTCAAGATATTCCAATAATCCATCATCTCCTTCCTTTTCAGCTTTTGGTTTCATTTGTGCAATTGATTCAACTTCTCCTTGAAGAATTAAAAATCTTTTATGATGTAAGTCAATTCCCTTTTCTTTAAGAAGTGAAGTGACTTCGGTGTAATTACTTGTTTTACCATTAATATAATACATTGATTGATTATTTTTAAGAGCTTTTCTTGATACAACAAGTTCAGAATTTGGTACGATTTTTGAAGTAGTTGTTTCTTCATCATCTATGACGTTATTAAAATGAATATCAACTTGACAATATTCCAATCTATTACCTTCAGAATTATGAATAAGTTCACTTAATTTACCTTGTCTCATTTTAGAAGCTCTAAATCCAAAAACGAAAAGCATAGAATCAATGACATTTGATTTCCCACTACCATTGGGTCCAACAACCGCTGAAAATGATGCATTGAATGGTCCAATGATTTGTGTACCAGCATATGATTTGAAATTAGTTAAAACAAGCTGTTGAATGACAAGTCTTGGTTCTCCTGTTTTTGTTTTAGGTATTTCCATTTTCTTTGGTGATGATATAGGGATGGATTGTTGAGAGTAACTGAGACCAGGGGATGGTGTTGCTTCTATATGGGAAGGAAGTGGGGTGGATCCACGAATAAATTCTTTTTTGGGAAGAGATTCTGACGTTTGTGATCTATCACTTTTCTTCTCTTCTTCACTAGTAACTAAAACAGGTGGCGCTAAACTTGGTATTTCACTTAACTTTGGATTAGGGTCTTTACTGATCTCATTACTAGTATCAGAAGTATCATTTATTTTGGAAACATCCGGTGTGTGATCTGAAACAGGTCCTGATTCTAAATCCTGTTCAGAATTCTCATTTTCTGATCCTGATTCTTGTTCATATTCTTCACTTTCTGCCTCATTATCATTCGGTTGGACTCTACTGTGATTGTAGTCACTGTTATTAACGAATTCCTCTTCACTTTCTTCGTCACTAGAAATTCTTCTCTTGGGTCTTGCCATTAATAAATTATAAACAAATCAACGCGTTTATCGCACAAAAATTATAGTGATGGTATAACGAAGGTGTACTACACACTTGATGAATCTAGTTTAAATCCCAATAACTTCAAACCTCCGTAATCTAGACCGAATATATTAGTACAAAAATAGCAGATCTCTCTTACCTCTTTCTTCTCACTATATACAAAAGATTCCCTGCAAAGATAGAGACACAGTTTGCAGCCACTTAATAGCCAAGTCTCCTGAACAATTAGTAGGTTACCAGGTACACACCAGATACTTAGTTCTTCCCTATAATTGATACGCCATTAGTCTTATAGACACTGTCATAAAACTATCCCAACATAACAATTTAATGCGTGCGTGTCAAAACCAATTGCAAAATAACTATATATGCAGCAAAGTGCATATACACCACTTTTACTTATGGAGAATCTACAAACAACTATTCGGGATTTCATAAACAGAATTTTGCCACCCAATACAGCCCCATACACCTTTGTCAACTACACGGATGTGTTTCCTGCTCCTTTCAATAAAGAATCCTTTTATAGAACCATATCTAATGGGGAGTACAGTTATCAATCACCACTAATTTCTGCATGCATCCTACTTTTGACTCTAACAGATAGATATCCACAATTCTTTTTGTCACTTCCTATATTCCAAGATGACTACGTACCCACAACTTCATCAAATCAGGCTACTGTATCCAAAAACCAGTTCGGTGATGATTTGAAACTAGTAATTGATCCGAAAGAATTTTCATCTATTGAAGATGAATCAATAAGAAATGCCCTTGGGCAAGCTTTCAACACTCCCACATACGACTGGTCTCATGTAAAGAAAATTCCTGAAATTGACTCCGAAGCCTTTGACGATTCTCAGGAAAGTGATTCACAGAAAAGGATGGATCAGATTATTGATCCTCTTTGCCGTATAATGGGATTAAAATCAAGACAGAATATCCTCAAACTCGTTTCAGAGTCAAAATTGATCCCCAGCAAAAAAGCACCATCTTATGTGAAAGCAGATTTGTTCATTCAAGAGGGACAAGTTGTCAAGTGTGTGGGTGAAATAAAGAGACCTGGAATTTTCCATATCGATCCAAATGATTTGCAAAACTTATCTAGAGCTCATCCTTATAAATTTCTTGAGAAGGCAAAAGTAATACCAGCTTTAAAACAACTCATGACCTATATGGTAGGATTTTCTATTATGCATGGTTTTATAAGTGATGGTAATGTTTTAATTTTAGTCGAGTTTGATGACAAGGATATTAATGATAATGAATCAGAAGAGGAAGTTTCGGAAGTGCAAATTCCCACCAAGATTAGAATATTGAATCTTCGAAGTTATTCTCCTACATTACTCGAAGGATTGGTGTATTTGTTACATCTGGCAAAAGTAGTTGATCAAGAGAGGGTTTCAAAATTTTACAAGAGAGTGCCTCCACTAATGGATATAAAAGAGGAGCCTACTAGAACTGTAGATCTGCCACAGGGTCTGGAGTGTGATGATATCAACACCAAAACTACCCAGTTAAAGGTATCATACAGTCAATGGACTGAAGAATTAGCAAGATCCCCAAGACACTTAACAGCTGTTTATTCGATTGAATTCAAGTATATCAAAGGAGTAATCACAGAAGGCATTTCAGACGAAACGATGATGGTCTTGAAGATTTATGATCCATTTAAACCTTCTTATTATAAAGAAGACCCTGTGTTCATGGAGACGTATATAAAAGGAAAGTTTTTTGAAGAAGAAAAGATAGTTGAACGGGTATTAGATATCACTGGATTGGATACTGTTTATATTAGACATCCTCGTGTTTTTGCAGACCTCTATAGAGGATATGGGCCATCAGTTACAGGAAATTGTATAATCCTGAAATACGTCGAACCAAAAGAAATCACCTTAGATAAACTTGGATCTTTTTCAATCAATTTAAGATGGCAATTGAGCTTACTTCATGAGAACGGGATTATCCACAATGATATAGATTACAGAAATATTGTTTTTGGAGACAAAGCTTATATAATTGATTTTGGCCATTCTGAGTTAAGAGAGAATTTACTGGAAGATGAGTTTAAGGATAAAGCAAAAACTGAAAATGCAATATTGGAGAGGTTACTAAAAGATATCGAGTCAGATCTCAAAGCAGGAAGAAGGTTAAATGTGAAGAATGTATAGTAATGTATATTTATAAGTTATAATGTGATGTAGCTTTGATTTTTATGATGTCTAGTATCTGCTGTTACAGTTCTATTCAACACTTTGCATTATCACATAATTTGCAGCCAAATTAGGCTTATAGTGCCCAAACCAATTGACACCTGAGTATAAATAGTAAGATAGAATATACAGGAACATGCAGCGTAGATAATATAACAGTACAAGAGATGAAGGAGTATAGCCACTTGGGGATAGTCAATAGGTATAAAGAGTAAAGTGTTGTCCCTTAGAGATTGAAGAGTTGTCAGAGTACAAATTGTGTTATTATTACCATATTATTGTCATTTACGTCTATTCATTTATGCTAATCGTGCTTTGATTTTTTTTCCTTTTTTTCCTTTTTTTCCTTCTTGTCTTTCTTTTCTTTCTTCTCCTTCTTTTCCTTCTTTTCTTTCTTCTCCTTCTTTTCTTCTTCTTCCTTTTCTTCTTCTTCTTCAGGATAATCCTTGGTTTCATTAACAACAGTTTCATTAATTGTCTCGTTGATAGTCTCATCTATGATTTCATTAACATCTTCCTTTTCATCCTCGGATTCATCGAATTTAATCTTTTTATTAACAGGTTCTTCCTCGTCTTCACTTTTTCTCTTTTCTCTTGGTTCATCTAAAATAGGCGGAAGTCCCCTTAAATCTCTTTGTAATCTTTTTAATTGACTTAGTATAGCACCATTACCAGTACTATTACTTAAACCAGTACCATTTTGTAAGATTTCTAATGATTCAGTTTGCCCTGGAATAGTACCAGAAATTACTTCACTAACATCTAAGAATTCCGTTAAAATTCTTTCAGCTTTTTCTTTAGTTACTAATTCAGTTCCAATCTCTTGTATAGTAGTTGGTGTATTTATAGCAGAAGGTATTACCCTCTTTGGACGAAATGCTGACATTATCTATAGTGAAATAGTTTTAAAATCATCGCATCGCATCGCAAGATGTTAAGGTGATGATATTTACGCTGGCCAGCGTTAAGTATATTCTGCGCGAGTAACCAAATTTTTCAATTTACGGTACTAAAGATGTTTAGAGTAGGTGTTAATAGTATGAATAAAGTATGGAGAAATAGTAGTATACGTTGTTTTTCTATTATGAGAACTCCTGTTCAAACAACCAGTGCCATTTCTCCAAGATTTCCTGCATCAACTATGTCAAATATTCCATCAACAGTGATTGAATCACCAATCTTATCAATGTTAGGATTAGTTCAAAGAAGATTTAAAACCAGAGGTAATACATATCAACCATCAACACTTAAAAGGAAGAGGACGTTTGGGTTTTTGGCCAGATTAAAGTCCAAAAACGGAAGAAAGATTCTTCAAAGAAGAAGAGCAAAGGGTAGATGGTATTTAACTCATTAGGAGAACCAGGTCAGAGACCTCAATAGACATGTAAATATATATTCGTTAATCGTATAACTCGTAGCTATGCTCTACCTAATAACCTAGAATATTCACTCTCTATTTGATGAATAACTTTTTGCAAACTAACAATTCCTAATTCATGTGTAACATTTGGAAACTTATCCCTATGAAGACCAAACCATTCTAAAGGTGGAGTTGCATTACCTAATTCTTTTAATTGTGGAGCTTGAATAATAGGTGGTGCCAATGGTAAATAAATATATTTAGAATCTTTAGATACCTTAACAATCTTTTCATTCAATGCTTTATCTATTTTCTCAGCAGTTTTCTCTTTAGGATCAATTAATAAAGGAGGTTCAGAATTTTTAAATGGATCTTTAAAAACATCTTCATTAAATACAACATTTTGTTCAGGTTTCAATGTCTTTTTAAATTCAGTTCTAGAAGCAATTGATTTAGAATGAATTGAATACATTTCTCTGATAAAATTTACTGAACCTAAATTCCATCTAATATCAACAGTACCACCAAATGTAGATTTATAAAGATATTCAATTAAATTAGATTGATACCTTTGGAAAGTCTCCATAGAAATCATAAATGATGGGAATAAGAAAATATTACCACCTCTTGCTTTATGAGCATATTTAAGGAATTCATCAATTGTTGAATTTTGAATAAAATCTTCCAGTACTCCTGTATTTGTAGAAAGAGAAACCTTAAGATCATTGAATTGGATTTCAAGTTGATTTGCAATACCATAATTATATTCATTTTGCAGGAAATGAGCCTTTGATTCATCCAATTTAACAATTAAAACTTTGGAATCATCAAATGATGATGGATAAACTTGAATTAATAAGATTCCTGCAACAACTTCAAATTCAGTTTCGAGTTTCTTAACAGTTTCAAGAATTGCATTTGTGTTTGATTTATCAAAGATTTGTCCTTTACTTGAATCTCTTAATGTTTCTTTATAAGATATTTTATTATCTTGAGTCATTCTTAATATAGCATTATAAATATCTAAAATATTAGATATGGTAAATGATGTAAGAAATATTTGACATTCCTTAAATTGAGCACTAACAAATAAATGATCTTTACTGATCATTAATTCACTTTTTTGATTAAATACATCAATAGAAAATTGGTCCATATCAATCACTAAAAACACATGATAATCAAATGTACTTTTCAATGATAATTTATCAATACCTGAAGAGATTAATATTAATGGAACATCTAATACTTTACCATCATCTAATTTCCAAGTAATTTCAGAATGAATATAAATATCTTTACTTATAAAATAACCACCTAATCTACCTTGAGAATTAATTGTAAATTCATTTATACCAAGTTTAAATTGTTGAGTCCAATCAAGAGTCTTTTGAGAAACTGCCCATAATTGATTTAAATGAAGTATCATTTGTCCTAAAGATGGTCCACAATCTATTTTAATTGATACGTTATGTAAAATAAATGTAATAAACCATGGTAATGCATGAGTTGTAGATACTTCTTTGAATCTTAAAGCAATGTTTTTATTAGTTGCAAGTTCAAATTGTTCAGGAGTTTCTTCTTCTTCTTTTAATGGTTGTGGTGACCAAATATCAATAAATAATTCTAAATCTTGATATTGTTTAACGTTAACATATCCATTGACATCATAAATTGAATTAGCTGATTTGATATTAATTTCATTAGTAAAATCGATATTTGATGTTAATGTAACAGTTTTAATTTCAAATGATCCACTAACTTCACGTGAATAAATATGTTGAAGTGATAAAGATATTGAATCCATAACTGCTATCATATTAATACATGAGTTTCTACCTGAATTAAGTTGAAATCCAATCCCTCCAATTCCAACAATTGCTTCAACTTTAGCGGTTGGTTCACAACTAAGTGAAAGCCTTTGTTTATCAATTTTTATACCAAAATGAAATTCTGTATCATTCAAAAGATTTGAGAGATTAAATTCTGGTTTGGTTTCGGGTTCTTTTTCAGGTTCTGGTTCAACACCTTTCTTTCTACCTTGTGCTTTCATCATCTTCTTAACACCTTCAATAATATCCTCAATCACTGGAACACATGATGAATGAAGTTTATTATCTGATGATGACATAAATACTTCACTATTCAAATTATGTTTCTTACCACCAGTCTTATCATGGATATAAGCTGTAACACTTTCAATAGCAGGGAAATGAAGTAGAATAGCTCCTTCCTCTAAATCTCCTAATTTATGTTCTCCAACTTTATGAATCTCAACATTTGAACCAGCAAATGTTGCCTTTAATTGAATTGATGAAAATGTTGATTCAAGTGAATTCATATAATCCACTTGTTGTTCTTCAGTTGTTTTAGTATCATCCTTCCATTTTGCTTGTGGTCTTACTCTTTGATCAAAGAATGCTTGAACATTAGTTGCTGACTTGACACTATATTCAAAAATATGGAATGCATTAGAAAGATAATTAACATCAAGTTCATCTCCTGTAACAGTTATTTCCATATTTTTACCATTTGAATCTTCATTAATAATATAAATAAATTGCATGAATGGTAAGAAAGCTCTATTAGAACTGGTAACTTCTGATTGTCCACTATAAAAACCTGAAGAACTTGATCCATGTGCTACTGCTAGGTATGCTTCCATAAGTGATAATTTCCCCATTTTTTCATCTGTTACTGCATAAAACCTTTCTGCTCCAAGAATTATACCTGGATAATCATTTCTTGCATCTTCAAAAATCCATCCCGTACAAAAATTATATGATAAAATATGAAATCCTGAAAAATTAGATAAAATATTTGAATCATTTTGAGATTTTGGTTTTGATGCCTTCCCATTAGATTTGAGTATACTTTCTACTTTTCTTCCAATGATACTTACTTCATCTGCTAAATAAACAATACGTTTTATAACCCCAAGACTTAAACAAATCCTACAATATTGTGATACAATCTCCAAGATTTGTTTATGGATATTATTCTTTTCATTAATGACTTTAATGAGTACATTAACATCAAGAATATTTGATAATCCAAGAGGAATTGTTCTATCAGCTATAGCACATCTCATTGAAGGAACAGAAAGTGATCCAAAATAAGGTACCATGATTTCATTCTGGATATTACTGAGACCAATCAGAACGTCTTCATATTCCAAAGAATATTTGGTTCTATCAGCGATAATAGAAAATCCAATATAATCATTAGAGAAATTAAACTCAATTGGTATGGCTTTGAGAGAAAGACTCTTATCTTTTTTACTTCCACTTTGAGGAACTTTCTCCCTCTTCTTCTTATCACATTTTTCAATTGTTTGTGTAATCTTCTGAATCTCATCTCTAATCTCTGGATAATGATCGAGTAATTCATTAGTAGACTTGATAAATTTAGGTAAAAGGACCTTTGTGAATCCTACTTGTGAATCAACTGATATAGCGGGTATAGAGTTATTTTCTACTATCTTGATGTTATTATATACTTGAGAATTTTCAAGATCGATAATAGTAGATCCTGAATAATTGGATTTAAGGTTGAAATTCACCTTTTGGAACAAACTACTTATATCCACCAATCCATCTGATGATAATAATGAAAAACTGTTATCATAAATACTTCCTTCGAGAATGAATGGCTTTAGTACATCAACAAAATAGTTGTAATGATTGATACGGATGTTCAACATTATCCAGTAATTATAGAAAAATGATAATACATTCGATTCAGTCTTTTCAATCTTTTGATATGGTTTTTTCTCTGGGATCATTGTTTGAATGATTTCAACATCTTCTGCTATCTTATCTAGAGTTTTCACAATCTCATCATCTTTTATTCTTGTTTCTGACTTATCTAAGTTTATCTCTAGTACAATCATTTCACTGTTACTCTTGGAGTATCCAAAAACACTTGAAAACCTGTCAATGGTTTGGTTAAGAATTGGTATATTATCAACATTAATATTCAAGAAACCATGGGATAATCTGGCCAGGGCCGAAATGATTTTATCAACATTTTGCATACCAGATACATTAAGATTATTGAAGTCAAGAGCCATTCCAAGATGATCTATAAAAACTTCTTGTTTAAAGTGTTTAATATTAACAATACCATGGATCGACTCTTTAACATCTTCTTTCATAACTTCTTTTCTTCCTTGTCCGCATCTCTTCATATACTCGGCAACCTTGATACCTAATTCCATCAATACTAAAGAAACTCTCCCCTTATAATCATCTACATTAACAAATACTTCATTTCCTTTCTCATTCTTGTTGTTATTAACTTGGACTGTATCAAGCACAATAAGATCACTCTTCATATCTCCACTTGTTAATTCCAACTTGATTGAATTCATTATCACCTGTGACATCTTCATTACAAAACTCTCCTTTTGATTAAATATGGAATTAAGAAATTTCTCCCTTTCTTGGAAATTAGATTCCCAACTCCTCCAACCAGATAAAATATCCCAGGTCTCTTTTAAAGCAGAAGTTGGATATACCCAATCATGATCATCTAACCATTGTTCCTGTTCTTTTATCCAAGATTCGGGGATATTTTGTAAAACATGTCTAAGTCTAACTAATACTTTCCATGAATCAAATACACGAATATGTTCAGGTAATGATCTGATAACATAAGCAGGTTTTGTTAATACTGTTGGATCATCATTGATCTTGAATTTTTCACTGCCTTTTACAAGTGAATAAACAAGGGCAGCACGAATTCTTTTCTTTAAACCACTGGTCCTTTCAAACATGTCTAAAGCAGGTTGAATTCTTTTAAGTAATTGATCTTTGAAATCTAATAACCAAAGTACTTGTGATTCATCAACCTTGAAGATGAAATTCTCATTTGAAAAAGACAGAACATCTTCAAAGTTTTCAATAGTCAGCCATAATTCTAAATCAGTTGCCCTGGCTGTTATGGGGGTTTTAAAATGTTTGGGATTGTTTATACTCACATCAACACTTTTTATACTTACGGCTTTTGAATCAGTACTTTTAATTTGATAATCTGTAGGAGAGATTTTTTCTCTTTCAATTAAATCTGAAATGACTATAGATGGTTCAGAAATAACCAAATGAATAGAAGGGGATTCACTTAATGAATTAGTAATTTGTTCATGATTAACACCAACAAAAGATCCAAAAGAAATATTCACAGATGGTATCACTATTCTAAAGATATCATCCATACATACTTCCAACATTAAAAGCTTTAAAGTCTTTACGATCTTTTTCTCAAACACTTCCATTTGATCTTCAAAATTTAACTTCATCATTTCTTGATCAAATAATGCATAATGACATAATGCTTCAGGAGTCATAAATCCTATGATTTCACTAAATGTAAAGATCATATTATCATATTTCACTTTAGGGTTTGTTTGAGAATCTGGTTGGAAATCTTTATCATTGTAATCAAAAGTTGGTGATAAGAAAAGATCTTCATCTTGAACATTATATGAAACCTCAGAGGTTGAAGAAGAAAGTAAACTTTCAGATGAATCATTATAAGCTCTTTTTGTATACCTATTGAGAGGAATTGGCATATCAGGTAATGTTATAGGACTTATAATTGAACTATAAGCATCATTATAATTACGATCTTTTGTTTCTTCATCTAATAAATGTGGAGCTCTATGATAAGGTGCATCATTCATACGAATATGTTCTTGTTGAGATTTTCTATGATCATTAAATTTTGGTTTCCTTGTAATACCTTCAAACATTAATGAAGTATTAAATGAAGAGGTAAGATTTTTGGTTTCTTCATTAACAATCTGATGAATTATTTCAGAGATTTGAAGTCCAAGTCTATTAGAGTACCTATTATTAGCAATATCATTGAACGTAAATAAAAGAGATTTAAGTATGATCACAAGGCTTGCTTTACCACAACCTAATTTAATATCTAATTGTGGACAATCAAAAGAGAAACATAAAGCATCAAAAATTATTGGAAGAGTAGGACTTAAGGCGTTTTCTAAATCTTGAAATCCTGTTAAGAATGTTGTAAAAAACAGTCCCAACTCCAACAAGAATTCAGGGCTTGAATCAATACTTATACCATTAGTTGAAGATTTCCAATTACAATAATAAGTAATTTCTACAGGAGGAATTCCAAACATTCTATGACCATGAACTGAAAAATCATCTATAAATATATGAGGATTGATTCTTGGTTGATATTGATCAATATACTTTATAACGTCTTGTAAATCTTGTTCATCTTCTAAAGTAATAAACTTACCAGACGCAGGACTAAAATCTGCTTGCATATCCATATAAAAATTTGTGAATCTAATATCAGTATCAAAGTAATCAAACAGGAGACCAATATGACGTTTACAACTATAAATATCATGAGGTAATACTAAAAGACCATTTCTGACATGAAATGCAAATAACACCTCTATATTATTTTGAGTCTTAACAATCTTCCAATAATCAAACGGTTCATTAAGAGTTTCGGAATCTGTATCCCTTTGTTTCATTTGTTCTTCAATATACTCATCAAATGTTTTAAAATGGAAATTATCACCAAGATAATTTTCTCTTACAGTGAAAAGATATTTTGCTAAGAATCCATAAAATTTGATCATTACATCATCACCTTTAATATCAATTTTAATCATATTCTGAGTATTTACTTCAATTGTTGTGAGATATGTGTATGATCCATTAATACAGAAATTATTAGCTATACCTAGTAATGTTGATTGGCTCAGGAATGAATTCATAGTATGCCAACCAGGCAGGTCTAAGTAAACTTTAAAACATGGTGAATACATATTAAAATCAATACATGTTAACCTAGTCACTTGACTCATTAAAGGAATATCTACATCAATAATTAATTCATCTCCTTGGAAAGAAAGATATTTGTTAGTACTGAAATCCAATGGATTATTGACAATATTAGAATCATTAATATTTAAATAGAATTTGTATTGTTCTAATTTCCAAGAGAATAAATATGTAAAAGGACGGAAGTTTTCATATGGAGCAGGAGATCCAGATCCAAAATCTGTAAAGATATCAGACAAGAGAAGTTCGTGTTCTCTTAAAAAGAAAATTTTACAATTAGATCCAACATTATCGAAAGTCCAAGTACAAGGACCATTCCATTCAAGAGGAAATCCAATATCTGCATTAATGGTATGATAATCAGCAGTATATAAAATATCATGATTTACCGAAGAACTGAGTTCAGGGTTTACAAAGGTGGCAGATAAAGTATTAGGAAATCCATTTTGTTTCAGACATAAAAATGATGTAAACAGAGAAATATTTGAATTAGGACCCATTTTTAATTCTATCCAGCCAAATGGTCTACTTGGTTTTGTAGTTGAAACTGACCTTGTGTTTTGTAAGAGTTGTTTATCTTTACTTGATTCTCTAGTTGGAACACGAAAGATAATTTCATCATTAGTTATTATATTTACTTGAAATCCTTGGTATTGTCTTATTTGTCCAGGGATAGGATCTGGGGTTGGATGTGAATCTCTTGCAACAGGTGGGAAAAAGACTTGTTGAACAGGAACTCTTTGTTTATCAGCCCAAGCACCATAATGAATAGTGGCCATTGAAAACTCAATGTCTGCACCATAATCAGGAAATGAATCTTCACCTTTAATTACAAGACCGGGTGAATCATAATAATAACTTAATTTAGTGGTTATAGTATCTAAGATCAAACTTGCTTTTGCATACTCTTGATCAGAATTCATTATATAATCATATAAATAATTTAAATCATCAGCTGATTCATTAAGGTATCGTCTTAACCCCATCCAATTTTGATAATTTGCTTGAATGGTTGGTTCTTTCTTTCTAAGTTTGGAATATAAATTGGGTATATTCGATAAAGAGTTTTGAATCCTTTTAAACTTAGAAACAGACGTTGCATTTCTTATGTTTTTATCTGATTTTACATCTTCAGAAAAAAGGATATTTGGCTTTATAGATACTTGAAATTTATCTAAATCAAAAAAATGAAGTAGTTTATAAAAATCAGCACCAGATTTCGAATGACTTATATCGATTATCCCAGTTGCAGATTTAAAAGATGGAACGAAAAATGAAGGGGTATTCTTATTACCCAATACAATTACACCCTTTTTAATAGCTACACTAATTGGGAATAATCTTAGTAAAGTACTTATTCTTTGGTTTACCTTATCAGGGGAAATTTCTTCGTTTACTGAAACACTCAGAGAAGTTGATCTTTTTTCATTATCACTATCAGTATTAGATAATATATCAATGATATTATCATAAGCAAAAGTACGATTATACCAAAATACTTCTAACCCTTCTAATACAAGTAAAAACCTTGCAGGTAATTTTTCATTCTCTTGTTTACCAATTTGATCATCTTTAAAATAATATTCTGATAATCTTGTCTTCCCCCAAAGCCAATATCTATAAGTAAAATTAAGCCTTAGTATAGAGATGGTTTGATTTTGTGTTGTTATAACCAAATTCTTTATCATTAATCTACCACCTAATAAAGAAAGTCGTATAGATTCGATATTAATATAAATATTCATTGATCTCCATATAATTATTTGAATTAAATATGATATAAAGAACCCAACTAATCTGCCGAAGTAAAAGACAAATGCAATAGAAAGGATCAATACAAGAATCCAATCAAGGAGATAAATCCATGATGAAGCCAGTTCTGTGGAGTGACTAGCAACTTCAATGAATTGGTTCTGTACTGCCATACTTAGTGTCTAGGTTCGCGATGATAAACACATTTGTCACTCACAACAAGACACAGACTAATCTTTGAAAAGGACAACAAGACGCACGAACGAACACCACAAACCGGATAACAACAGCAAACAGGAACAGGCATTCACACATCACAGTACATATTATAAATGTCAGAATTTATCTTCAAAGATCAAGAAAACAATACCAAACACCTTGAAAGGGGTAAACAGCTTGAGAGAGGTCAAGCCACTCGTCCCCAAGGACCCATTCGTCCCCAAGGCCCTATACGTCCCACACGTCCCGGACGTATTCCCTTAGGTGGTAAGGATCTGAATATGATCGTTCCTACTTTATCACGGTCACAAACTTTTGATTCCAATAAATTAAAACCACAAAAACCATCGCTTTTAAAATCAAGTTCATCATTAGGATTCAGTTCTAGACCAAAAGTCAAAGTATCAAAACCTCCAACTCAAATAGATGTTAATTCTAAAATAATTCATTCAGTAAATACAAATTTAAATTCTAGACTGGCTTCTAGACTGCCTGAATTAGAACTGTATATTGATACAGATACATTGAAAAAACCTTTAATACCATCACATGATCCAATCAATTCTCTTAATAATACCATTAGTCAAAATACTCAGAAACTTCATGCATCGAATATTTCACGTCCAAGAACGTTTATGGAACCGGAGAAAAGACTCAAGACAAGAAGTGTAGATGAGGTATTGATTGAAGAACTTTCTAATGATCCAAATAGTGTAGAGACTGGTCCACGATTACATCAACCAAAACACGATGAAGCATTATTTTCAATAAATGAACCTGAGACATTGTTAGAGAAACTCGATCTTGAATGTGTTGACGACAAAATATATGAAGCTAATGAAGAGGTGGGACTTAACGAGAATGATTTAGATGAGTTATTGGATTTTTAGGCTGGGATATAGGTAGTGGTTATTTTAGGGGCTTATATGTAGTTGTTTATTTCTATATACATTATTGTTGAGCACATTCTGGCTCAGCTTGTTGATTATAATTATATCTTGGTTCTTCTGGTTCTCTTTCTACTTCATATTCAGGTAATTGTTCTTGAGACAATAATTCGAAATCTGTAATTAATTCTATATTCTCTCCTAATTGTAAATTCTTATCAAAATCTTTTTTATTTTCAAGTTCGGATGGTAAAACATTTTTTAATTTTAATAAATCATTTTTTTCAAGATACCAATTATCTTTTGGGAATTCTATATCAATTTCAACATATAAATCACCTTTTGAAGATTTTGAAAACCATGAAGATTTAGATTTTTGTGGCATACCTTCTCCTTTAATCTTTATGAAATGATTTGGTTTAATAACTTTCCCTTTTGGTGTTGTTATCTTTATTGCTCTTCCATCAAGATGCGTTACAACGAATTTAGAAAATCCACATAAAGAATCAACTAATGGAATTGTGGTTTTACAATATAAATCATCATTTATACGTGTAAATGATGGATGTGGTTTACATGAAAAACTAAGTACAACATCTCCTGTTATCTTACCAGGATATTGATCACTTTCTTCTTTAAGTACAATTTGTTCTCCTGGTTGACTTCCTTTCTCAATTTCAAATTCTAAAATTTTCGTCTCTTCTGTTAATCTTGTACCTTTACATTTTTTACATTGATCTTTTGGACGATGAATTTTTCCTGTTCCATGACATGTGTTACAGTCAACTAATACTTGTGAAACAAGTCCTGCTCCTACTCTTTCAATTTTTTTAGTAACTCCTTTCCCTTCACATCTTGTACATGTTTTTGCAATTGCATTCTTTTTAGCTCCTGTACCTTTACAATGTCCACAAATAATATCTCTAGTGGATGTTGTACGAATCACTTTCCCGTTATAAAGATCCTCTAAGGTTACATCTACTTCTATCTTGGCATCTTCTGTCCTATTTGATTTCTGTTGTCTACCATTCATATTCATGCCACTAAAAAAATTTGCAAAATCATCGGCTCCAAACTCGGCGCCATTGCCACCAAAGAAATTATCATAAGAATTCCCATACCCTTGTCCACCATTATATGGAACTTCGCCATCAGTAGTTCCATAAACATCATAATGATTTCTTTTTTCTTCATCAATCAATGTTTCATACGCATGAGACACTTCTTTGAATTTGATTTCTGCTTCAATACGTTCTTCTTCCGACACTTTATCTGGATGGTACTTCAATGCTAACTTTCTGTATGCTTTCTTGATATCTGAGCTAGAAGCTGCAGACGTAACTCCAAGGATTTCATATAAGTCTGACATATTAACTATACATTAACTTATTTTGTGCGCGAACTGGTGATGAGCAGGTGATGTAGTTAGTTCTATAATTCTACCACCCAACAAATGAAATAAATACAAAGGGTAATTAAAAACAAACAATAAACCTTTCAAATCTTGATGAAGATAAAAAAAATATCCGACACGAGCAGGGTTCGAACCTGCGCGGGCAGAGCCCAAGGGAACCTGCATCCCTCGCCTTAACCACTCGGCCATCGTATCATCAATTTTTAGATTTAAAAATTTGCGCCTTTCGTGGTTAACTTTTTAGTCACGTGATCTATCAAAAAAAGCCGAAAATAGTGGATTTAACCACGTTAGAAGGTAATAAATAGGTAAATAATAATCTGAGAATCATTCTGCTTTAATTTTGGAGGAAATTGATTCAATATTGACCGAGTTATAACTGTCTGAAGATGTCGTGGAAAACACAAAATGCAACCAATTTCAGTTATGGATTCTGCTCGAGCCTATATGCTTACCATATAGTGCTTAATGATACGTATGTTTAGTGTATAACAGCAATTGATGCCTTTAAGATTCAAAATAGATCCTTAGGTCAATAGATTTATTAAACACAACACAAGAAGTTTAATGATAAGTTATGTATATAGTTCACGATTCGATGGTAGCTGTGCCACCAGAAACAACTCAAACACAGCATAAAGACAAAGAAAAGACAAAGGAGGTGACGAAGGAGGTCTTGAAAGGAAGGAGACCTAGAGAAGAAGGAGGTCTAGAGAAGAAGGAGGTCTAGAGAAGAAGGAGGTCTAGAGAAGAAGGAGGTCTAGAAAGGAAGGGGGTCTAGAAAGGAAGGAGGTCTAGAAAAGACGAGTGGTCAAGAAAACGATAGAATATATATGTATGGATTGTGGTGAAAAATAAACGGTACAAACAGTAGCCAAACCTCATCAAACACCACTACACACCCACACAATTACAATAAGTTAACACCTACTCCTTACCCCTTCCGTAGGTTTACCCGCAAATGCGCGCAAAGGGTCAGAAATCTCACTGACAAACGAACGCAATCAACAACAAAATGGTAAGTTAATTCAATTACAATATATAAACTAATACTAACAAAACCAGTCAAGATCAGGGTATGTCACTTGGGTAACACAATTGAATAATACTAACCAATAGAGTCACCGTTTCAGATGAAGCATTAACCGCTTTCAACGATTTAAAATTAGGTAAGAAATTCAAATATATCATCTTTGGATTAAACGATAAAAAGACCGAAATTATCGTCAATGAAACTTCTACTGAAAAAGAATACGACCAATTTTTAGAACAACTTCCAGAAAATGGATGTAGATACGCCATTTATGATTTTGAATATGAAATTGGTGGAGGAGAAGGTAAAAGAAGTAAGATTGTCTTTTACAGTTGGTCACCAGATACTGCTAGTGTTAAAGACAAGATGGTTTACGCTTCATCTAAAGATGCTTTAAGAAGATCATTAAATGGAGTTTCAAATGAAATTCAAGGTACTGATTTTTCAGAAGTTAGTTATGCAACAGTATTAGAAAAAGTTAGTAGAGGTGCAGGATCTCATTAAGGTATATAGACTATATTATAAATTTACTATTACCATTCACTTTCACCATTTGCCTTTTGAAATACATAATCTCTACCATTAATATTCGCAATACCTTCTTTTAAATTACATTTCCATTTATTCTTAATTCTTTGTACTTTATCATAAAGGCATAACATTATATGCCCGTCGAGTTCATTATCTTCATCATCACTTCTATCACTATCTAAATCATCATCTAAATCACTATTTATATCATCTGAATCATTAAATAAATTATCATCATCTGAAAATTCTCCATTCCCATCAACTTGTTGAAGTTTTCGAAGTAATTTTTGTGGGTTCAGGGTTTCAATACTTAATTCGAAATTACCATCGGTTTGTCCAACAGTTGGTAACATTAATCCTCCATTATCATCATATTCATCTTTGAAATTTTGTCCATTAATATTTGGTAATTGTAATCCGATATCATTATGAGTATTGACTTCGTTATTATAACTTAATGGTTGACTGCCTAATCCGTAATCATCTTGGATCAATATGTCGTCATGGATTTCTTGTTTTAAATTTGAATTTATTGGATTTGGATTTATCTGACTTTCATCATTCCATGTAAAATTACTAACTTGTGATTGACTTAATTTTTCTTGCCAGATTCTTTTTAATTCTTGTAAAGTGCTTTCATCTATCCCACTGTTTTCGAAGTCTTGTCTTGAATCATTGATAACTTCTTCAATAATTGCTTCATATAATCTACTAGCTTCTATATTCGACATTAAGGAGAAAAAATTGCGAATTTGATTAGTGAGACAAGTAGGTAGGAGTGTAGTGTAGAATGGGTGCAAATTGCCTGAGGATAGTGCTACTTCAGTACTCTCTCCATAGTTACTCTTACTGTTACTCTTACTGTTACTCTCTCTACAGGCTCTCTCTACAGTCTCTCTCTCTCTACAGTCTCTCTCTCTCTCTACAGTCTCTCTCTCTCTACACTCTCTCTCTCTACAGTCTCTCTCTCTCTACAGTCTCTCTCTCTCTACACACTCTCTCTCTCTACACACTCTCTCTCTCTACACACACTCTCTCTCTACACACACTCTCTCTCTACACACACTCTCTCTCTACAGTCTCTCTCTCTACAGTCTCTCTCTCTCTACAGTCTCTCTCTCATTATATATTAACCCCACTACCATCTATTCACTTCCTCCTGGACTCCTCAAGAGCATTCTTAAAATAAATCATTTGTGTATCTATCTCACTCACATAGTCACATTGTGCTTTATGTTCAACACAAAGGGTTTTATATCTAGCAGTTACTTGATCCTTTTCTTGATTGGTTTTTATATACTCTTGTTTTAATTCTTTGTATTGATGATCAAGTTGGTTGAATCTCTTTACAAGTTCTGAAATAGTATTGGATTGGTTGATGCTTGATTCCTGGACTTGATTGGCTGATTCAATTTGTTCTTGTAATTCACCAATAGTTTGTTTAAGATTTCCGTTCTCTGATTCGATTCTTTCAAGTTCTTTCCTTGTTTCATCAAGTTCACTAGAAATAGTTGTATTCTTTTCTTCCATATCTTTATACATGCTATTCATTTCATTAAAATGGGTATCTGTATCTCTTTGAACTTGTTTTAAAGCTTGTTGATGTGATTCTTCCAAATGTTTAATTGTTTCATTGGACTTATCTAATGACATCAGAAGTTCTTGAACGATCTGTTCTTTTTGGACTAGGAGTGTTTCTCTATCTTCTAAAGTTCTATTGACTTCACTCAATTCTTCGTCCTTAGCCATTAATTCTTGATTCTTATCTAAAGTCAAGGTTTCAATTTCTTGTTGTAAAGAAGTTATTTGGTCATTCTTAGTCTGTTCCAATGCTTCCAATTCACCTCTTAATTCACCCTCCTTACCTTCTAGTTCACTTACTACTTGTTCTAAACCCCATACCTTTTCTTCTGATTCCTTGGCCTTCTCTTCAGACTCCCTAATTCTTTCTTCGGATTCTATTAGTTGATCATTCAACTTATCATTAAGTCTATTACATTCTTTATTAAGGCTGACATTGCTTTCATCTTTTGTTGATATTTCAATTTTCATTTTTTCATTTTCTTCTTTAATCTTATCGGTATCAATCTTCAAAGCTTCGATGTTTTTTTTAAACTCTGACATGAGTTTCTCATTCTCTTGTAAATTAACCGCCAATGTTTGTAATCTAGTGGATTTCCCCTTACATTCTTTATGTAATTTTGCAATTTCTAATTGTAACCTTTCACTTGATTCTTTATTACTATTTAAATCTTGTTGTAAATATTTGATTTGGCGGTTAAGTTGAGTTTCCTTTTCATTCTGATTGGATATTTGACTTTTAAGTTGTTCAATTTCTAAACGATATTGATCATTTATTTCTTTAATTTGTTCATCAAAAGATGTATTTAATGTATTGATTTCTTCTCTATGTTTATTTTGAAGATTCTCGAAATCTTTTTTGGTGTAAAGTTTAGGGTTTAAGAAGTTAGTAGTTGGTTCATCGAAATCTATATTAAAATCGGTATTATATTGAATTTCTACTCCATCATTAATTGTATCTCTACCACTATCTAAATTGATGAATTTGTTGATGGAGCTATTCAATTTTGGAGATTCTCGAATTGGTGGTGTCCCGTCTTTTGTTGGGGATGTTAGAGAGTATTGGACATTCTCTTGGTCGTAGAATGGTTGTGATATAACTGGGCTTGATTGCATACGCGTAGTTGTTTATGTGAGATTCAGATTAGTGAGAAGACGAAGAGACGAGAGAAGAGAGGGTGAGAGAAGAGAGAGAGACAAGAGAAAAAGACGAGACCCAGAAATGAGAGGAGACCGGGTGAATTACAATGATGGATAGGTTACAGTGATGTATTAGTTTGGCCTGGTTTATTTAAAGACTGGGGTTTGTCTTTGGGTTAACATTTTTCTGTGAGATGCCTCTACTCTGGAGTTCGTATTTTTTGCAACTTTTAAAATATTGAGCCTGTATCTCTACGCCATAAAATTCCTGTGAGTTTCAGAAATTTCAAGAGATAAGAGATTTTACGAGGTAGAAATATAATATATTTCTATTCCTTTATACTTAAACAATTCTATGGATTCAACATAACTACCTTTTCGTACAACCACTTTTACCCATTGACTACATATTTACTAAATTGTATGGCTCATGTTGCTGCAACATTAACTCTCAACCAGCAATCGACCTTATACAGGATGGTAGATAAGACTTATGATACCAGCAAAGTTAAATCTAAATTACGAGATGTGACTAATTAGTTCAGAGTACTTAAGGGATCCAAAGTATCCACTAGGGTTAATTACACTCAAGAATTAACCTACACTCTACCTCAATCGGGTCGTCCCAATTCTGAGACATTCGCAAGTCTAATTAGTGTTTGTTGATACCAAATAAAGTTTGAGCTATAAATACACATCTCATAGCAAGATTAATATACTTTATATAGATACACTTACTAAAACGGTTTACTCCTTACCTTTTACTAACAATGAAATTGTATATAAAACCGGGTAGTGTATTACCCAATTCCTATTGTATACTAAGAATCCCATTCCTACTCTATACTACTAGTTAAACCAACTCAAGAATATAACAGCTCTTTTCGGGCAATTCACCCGCCATTTAGCCTCGAATCTACACCCTCATACTTTAACGCCATCTCTATTCTGCCGTATAATAAAAAGCCTCATGTTCCTGCCCGAACGTAAATACAGCAAAAAATATTTTAGGGGCACAACGTCATAGAAAATCTTAGATCCGAAAAAAAAAAAGAGCAAAAACCCTAACTATAGATTTAAAACAGAGAGCCAATTCAAAGGTTAGGATATAATGCCTAAAATCATTAACAATTTGAACAATATCTTACCCCTTAATCTTTTCAATAGGCTAACCCTCTATCTTTATCTATGTTGTAAAGTGTCGTAATTAATCTCATTGTTTACAATTTCACCCCTTCGGTTAAATTGGATGCATGCTCATTTCATCTTTATTTTTAGCTTTTTTGCAAAAGTATATAAAGTTCGATAATTACAAGAAAATTTTTTATTAACCAAAATGATTGAACCAGATGCATCTATAATACAAGAACATAAATTTTATGAAAGTGGAAATATGAAACATATATTACCAATGATGAAAATACAAAATTATGAATCATCAGTTGGTGAAGACTCAGGATTAAATTTTTATATCTGGTTTTTTATTGCTTTAGTAGTCATATATGGAGCATTTTTCATAAGAAGAAGAAAGAGTCGGAAAATAGAACCAGAATGGACCGATAAAGGTCATATGGTTTAATTCTAATTCTTATTTGGCTCGATAGAGCATCGTCATTACTCCTTTTCACATAATTAATTTCACGGACTTTCGTATATTGCATTTATAGATAATACCACATTCATTAATGTTTATTGTGTCTATATACTCTAAACCTTTATTTCACTCCTTTCTATAACTCTATACATTTCTAGATCCCATATATTCCAATCATACCAAATGATTTGAGGAAATACTGTGGCTAAATGCCACATTGAATGGCTATCAACAAGTCTTAAAATTGGTTTAAACTCAAAGATTTCAAGAAACATCGATAAGAACATCCAAAGATTTAAAAAAATTGGTAATAAAGGAATATACTTTGATTTTGAAATTCCAATATAATTCATCTTTAATAAAATCTTTGTTTCAAATGGTAATAATTGAATGGAATTAGATAAAATTGGATAATTTCTTAAAAAAATCTTATTAATTTTTAAAGAATGTATCACCCAAAGACTAAAAGAAATCACCCCAATAATTGAATGAAAAATCATATTATATTGATAATCCCAATTATTATATAATTTTAATAGATGAAGTGAATATACAATACCAAGTATAACTTGATAGCGAACCAAAGACCCTCTGAATAATTCAAAGTATCTTACTACAATTATATAAAAATTAAATAAAATAATTAATGAAGCTCCAAGATAATCTAATGTCTCAGTAAGGGTCGTGTCTCTGGTATGAAATAAAATACTAAAAATCCAACCCATCATTGAAATACTTAAAAGAATTAAATATTGTCCATACATAACGGAGATATTTGACAGTTGATTTTTTCTTCTTTGAATAAGGATTTTCTTGAAATTACGATAATTTACATAAAAATTCATAAATGAAAATATAACTGATGCAATTTCCGTTACACCAAGGATTCTTTTAAAGGGCCATTTCCCATAAAATTTCACTATAGGAGCATCTTGTGATACTCTATTTGTGGTGATGATTTGTTGACATTTGTAATCACAATCTGAAACACAAGTCCATCCAAGTAATTGTTTAAATGGGAATATAACATTATCATGATTAAAATCATCTGGGGAATACTTTCCAACAATCAGATTTTTATGGTTACAAAGAATTGTTTGACATTGAGTTTTACATGATGTGAATTCTGGAAGGGAATCTCCTAAGGATGCTAGAACCACTGGTAGTATTAGGGTTAGATATCGAAGTTGCATACTGAGAACGCGTTGAATGAGCAAGTAACTGAGGATTGGTGATAGGCTTTGAAGGCCCTGGCGATGGTGAGAGTAGGGTATGGGTATGACAGAATGGACAACTACGCTGATTTATGGACTTAAAGCTTTCTTCAGTTTAATGTTCAACTTGCCAGCTTCAGACCAGCTTCAGACTAGCTTCAGACTAGCTTCAGACCAGCTCCAGACCTGCTTCAACTTCAGATCAGCTCGACCCCAGTCACAGCCCAAATTCAGTTCATTTACAGCCACTAACTACAGCCACATCATCTACACCATCAATTCTCACCCACATTACCATTGCCCTATCTGCTTCCCCTTATCTCTTCCTTTCTTATCTCCTTATCTCCTTATCTTTCACTTCTTTTCTAGAAACTAAAGTTTCTTTTTAGGATTTCTTTTTCATTTTAGTACCCCCTCTATTGTAAACCAATCTAGAAATCCCCTCAAGTATAGAAAAGGGGTTAATCAATAATGTCTCCTCCTTGCTCTTGACGTCATTGCTCTATAACCCACATCGTCATTATCCCTGGCCAATCTTTAGATCTACTACTTATGTGTCTGGTACACGATATCAGCATAGTTCTGTAGGCCATGATAGAACTGATACAATGCTAAGCAGCTAACTCTGAATCAAGAAACAGTGCAAATGGAATCATAACCCGATATCTCTCAATATCTTCTAAGGCTTTGTCTTTCTTGATTTTCAAACTTTCTACTTATGAGCCCTAATCCATGACACATCCTCATTAATATTTACAGATAACTCCCTAATTTGTCGTCATAATTTCAATATACACTACGACCTCTATACAACCTACACCTATACACACATCTTACTATTTAAATTAACATTTATATGTGGAAGCAATCTCAATTGTCAAGTTTAACCCACTCTATTGTTAGATAAAAAGAGTTAGTGCAATTTTGACAAAATATTTTTTGAAAGCATTCGGTACTAAATTCTTTGGGGATTTTGGGTTGAAAGAGGCATTTATCATATTATTTTTTAACTGGCTCTTGTTACGGCCAATATAAGACAACATACATAACCCTTTTATCATCGCTGTTAAGGTTGAAAAGTACGCCCGCAGTTCAAACCTTCTTTTGTATTGCATAAATCTCTAATAGACAACAATGCCTTAACATGGCCTTGATCACATTCGTAACATTAACCCTACTTTGCATGCATCGCATTGCCTTGCTTTATATTTCCTATCGGGTAAACCGAAATACTCTTATCAATGTATAAACTCTTATCAAAGTAAGCCCTTATACCTCGGTATCAAGTAGAGATGAAATTCAAACTATAAAATATAAAACGAAATTGATTTAAACTATACATGCGTCAATTTCTATAAAAATATGTATGTAGGTTTCGGGAATCCCTTATCATTACCTATTTTGTACAATAGAGGGTGAATTTCACATCAAATGAGGGTCCACAAATTAATTCCGAAAACGCAATTACTAAATGGGTATAAGCCGGAAAATTAATGACGTGCAAGAATAATTGATACACAAGGGACGTTATCAATAATCAAATTAAGTTTAGATAGATGATGACTTCAGAATTGATCTCACGTGATACCACATCTCTCGCGGCTCAATTAGAGGGTATACAAATCTTAGAAAGATTAGATAGAAATATACAAAGTAACTTATTGTTAACAAAAAGTCAAGATATGAAGAAATGAAACTAGTATCGTAATTTCTTTTGAACACATGGTTTTATAAGCGTTATGCATTGTACCCCATTACCTACGAATGGGGTGGCCGTAATCTCCGATATTCCAAACCTTAAATCCTGAAATTTACCCACACCACAAAAATAGCAATTTCATCAATCTATAAGGGGGGAGGTTGATAAGATGCAGGGAATTGATCAACTCCACTTAATGGATCAAAGGAGAGCGCAATAAAGAATTAATCTAGATTACATCACTATTGCTTTGAGTAAAAAGAAATAGTAGATACTAGAGATTGTAGAGAAGTAGTACCACATTTATGTAGAACCAGCAAAGGGTCCCACACCTTATTCAGTTAAGGTTTGGGAATTCCAAGGCGAGTTACAATGTAATAAATTAAATGAAATTTGGGTTTAACTATTGTTTAGATATCAAGAACTAAATTGTACAATGTCGTAAACAATGTCGTGGTCCAGGTGCGCCTTCAGACGAGCGGCAGATCGACGTGTGTATACCGAGAGGAGACCCAGACGAAAAGAGACGGTATGAGTAAGAGAATGACCAATTGATTAAAAGAAGGTATACGGGCCCAATTATTCAATAAACCTGGGCCTTGCCCGTCAAACTATAATCACATTATACTTCCTCTTAGTATCCCCAATTTTTATTCTAGCCAATAGTTTATTAGGCATATAACATTCCTTACAATGCGCTCTAAATAAAATTATATACAGGTATACATAAAAAAATTTTTTTTTTTGAAAAATTTATATATAAGGACGAAAATTGCCCTCCTTTTTCATAAAAACAAATTTGAAAGTATGTCTAGTTTCACCACCCGTAAGAGTTTAAGGAATCGTAAATTAACATATAAGGCCGAATCTATTGATTCAAATATGTCAAATAAAATGACATTAAAATCAATTGAAAAAGGTGGATTAAAACGTAACTTTGAAGAAGAAAGTGGTGAAAATTTAAAAAAACATAAACCAAATAGTACTTTCGAAAGTGATGCTATTGACCCAATTGAAAAACTTTTGAGTCTTAATAATTATAATTATGACCTAAATAATTATTTACAAGATCAAGAACTTAATGATGAAATGCAAGAAACAATTAATGAACAAACAAGAAGAAGCAGTGAAATAAATGTTTCAGTAAATTTTACCAAAATATTTAATGATAATTTTTTTAATGAACCATATAATTTTAGTTCAAATTCATCATTTAATCTTTTAAATAATCAACCAATTGAAGATGAAAAACCTGTTGAATATAAAAATCAAGTACCATTTTTCAGACTGGTAAATTTTAATCCACAACCAAAACAAAATGTTATAGATGAATTATTAAATATCAATGATGAAGAAATTGATCCTTTAGTAAAAGAAATTTCAGATTCTGAAGAAGAAGAAATATCCACACCTAAAAATTCTCCTTTAGTTGAAAAATCAAAGATGTGTTTCAACTACAGACAACATGATAATCTTAATTTATCAAATTTTAAACCACAAGAATCACAATTACAAATTGTGAAAGAAAATTCAATTCTATCTGGAAAGCTTAACGAGACAATTGGGTCAGGAAAATTTTTAATGAATGATTTCTTTTTATGATTATGAGTTTATATGTGTATACGTGAAATGAATAGATAAGGCACAGAGAAATTGTAGAATAGAGTAGAGTGTGGAGGAGGGGAATTAGTGTTCGCTCTGTTTTGAAAAATTATTTCAATCTGAAAAATTTCGCCGTAGTCCAGGCGGCTCATGGACTTCCGTGCAGGTCTGGCTTGTATGCACACTAGAAAATAAGTAACCATAACCGCCCCGGGTGTGGTCGTCAAGAGAGAAAGAGAAAGAGAAAGAAGAAGGGGTGCTGAAGACTAGACATGTCATGATACGTTATGTAGATGATGTCACCAGGGTATGAATAGTACTATAGTTCGTATTTATCCACCGGGGTCTATTTTTATAGTTTATAAATATACAAATCGAGTAATTAAAGTGAGTAGTCGCTATTGGTTGCCACCCAAGTCATGCACCAGGCACAGAAAAGAATTTTTTACGACCTCGGCGGACCAATTAAGGATATGTAACATTGATGTATATTGACAAATAAGTAATCATCGGTCGTCATACTGACAGATTGGATCTGGATTAGATACCATATTACTTAGGGGATAGACTGGGGCCATGTGCCATGTCTCCTATGGGCTCGATCCAACCCCCCTTTTTTCTTTTTCCTGTTTCTTCGATTTATCATAATTACTCATTCAACCAGTCAGTGCACTGATTATTCTATTACATATTATTCTCTTAGCTGGCAATATTTTTTCGCTTGACGATTCTCGAATCTGTCAAGTGCTCAAGAGTAGAGGTCGTGTGGTTGTTAAATCCTTTTTCGCACTAAATCAACCCGTCTTGTTGCGCAGGTGTTCTCAGTAGTTGCTGCAAAATGTCCCTACTATCTTTTATTACTATATATCTTATAGGAGGCATAACATTTATTCCTTTACTTATTATATCGTTCATTTATCTTCATCCCAAAGAGAAAAAGCATGCATCCCATCCTGCAACATCCCCATCCCCATCCCCATCTTCATCTCTGAATCCTAATATCCCAATTGATAGTGCTGGTCAAATAGAAGAGGATTTAAATTCAGGAATTCAAGCTTACAAATCTGGTTGGCTTACTGTCACTCAAGAATACTTAGAAAGCACTGATGAAATCACAAGTCAAACTCAATCTATAAATGATAGTTCTGCTTATTCAACGTTATATAAGTTGGTACAAAAAAATGATACTACAGTAACAGAAACTGAACCAAATATAAATATTGGCGATAAGGTAAAATCACCAAATCTCAATGTTAAAAAACATCGTTATTATGCTATACTTAAGCATGGCAATTTATTTCTTTATAAATCTCAAGATCTTAAAGATGTTAAACATGTAATAGTTTTATCGAATCAATTCATAACTCTATGGCCCAGAGATCTTCTTGATGGTCAATTGTTTACTAAACGTACCGCCATATGTTTACTTAAAAGAGATTGGTCAAGAACTCGTAGGTTATCTGAAAACTATGGTAAAGAAAAATTAACAGTTCATGATATTATTGATTCAAAGAATCTGTTACCTCCTCCAAAGGGTTCATTTTTCATTTATTGTGATACAAATATTGATAAAGAAGATTGGTATTTTACCTTAATTAATGCATCAAAATCAGATTCTGATGTAAGTCCTTTGAGTTCAAATCTTTATGCTAAAACTCTTCATTTCCGTACTAATGAAATGATAGATTTAATTCAAACTCTTTATAGTTCTGAAGGTCAGTTACAAACTAAATGGTTTAATGGAATCTTAGGTAGAATTTTCCTCTCTTTAAAAAGAACTGATATTCTAAAAAATTTTTTAGAAACAAGAATTACTAAAAAATTAAACAAAATAAAGACTCCTGGATTTCTTGATAAATTTAGTTTAAGCAATCTTGATCCAGGTGATTCAATTCCTTTTTTCACCCATCCAAACCTTAAAGAAATCAATCCTAATGGAACCATGATTGTAACATCTTATATGCATTATCATGGGAATTTATCATGTAATATTTCTACCAAGGTAAATTTAAATTTTGGATCCTTTAAACCTAATCAAGTTGATGTAGTATTAAAAGTAACAATTCAAAAAATTGAAGGGCCAATGATTTTCATTATCAAACCACCACCAAGTGAAAGAATTTGGTATAGTTTTGAAATTGAACCAATTATGAATATTAAGATTGAACCGATTATTAGTTCTCGTCCAATCACATATAATATAATTACCAATTCTATTGAAAAACGATTCAAAGAAGCCATTAAGGAGAGTTTAGTGGTTCCTCATTATGATGATTTAGTATTCTTCAACACAGAAGGTGAATTATACAGAGCTGGTATCTGGGATAAACAAGAAGATGAAGAATCTAGTGATGAAAAGGATATTGAAAAGGTGAAAGATGAAAAAGTAAAGGATGAAAAACCAAAGGACAAAGTTGATGATACAATATCGGTTTCTTCATCAGAGATTTCACTTTCACTGTCAAAGCCTTCGTTAAAATTTACTTCGACACTTACAGATTTATCACAAAAAATTAAAAAATCTAAATCAACTCATACAGTTGGAGTTTCAGGATCGAATTTTTTATCTGATGGGTCAATGATTGAAAATAAACCAAGTCCAAGTCTTAATAGAAACTTGAATAAAACACTCAAGAAGTTAGGTGATTGGTATAATTCAAAAGACGATAAAGAAAAAGATAAAGTAGAAAAGGAAAAGGTTGAGATGTATTCAAATAGGAGAAGACCAAGGGTTTCGAGTATCGAAAGGGAACCAATTGCATCACCGACAGTTACTACCCCAGTTGATATGTTTGCAAAACATTCAAGAAGTGATTCTAGGTTCAGTGAGAAGAGTTTAAGAGATGCACTTGGAAAAGAAGATGGAATAGATACTGGGAGCGATATCCAATCTATAGATAAGACGCAGAATGAATCTCCTAAAGTTTCAGTTTCTGAACTGGGGATCCTTCCGTCTTTTGAAGTTCTGCCAATACCTGAATCTCCCAGTGCAGAACAACTTCCAGTTCCAGAACCACAAGTATCTGTAGAGAAGATTGTTGTTGAAGCAGAACCAACGGACCAAATTGAATTTGATGAGTCAGTGAATCAAATTGAAGTTACCAAGTCAATTGCAAGTAACATAACGACCAAATCAACTGATTCATCGATCCACTCTTCAATGGCATCACCTGGAGAATATCCTGGTACTTCTCAATATGATCAAGATATAAACGAATTAATCGAACTTGATCATCCTAAAAAGCTTCACAGAAAGCCACCACCAACACAGGAATAGGGAAGAAGTAGTATATAGTAGCATAAACGGACGGCACTGTTCTTTCATCTCCTCTCTCATTGCTCATTATATTACTATATATGTGGAGACCAACCTCCATACATTCTACATAGATTATCATCACTACTTGCCACTTGAATCAATATATCTACCTGACCATGTACATTCATCGGTAACCCCTCTTTCTCCTCCATTAACCCAATCAATTTTCTTCTAACCTTCTTTAAATGATCTTGTGGTTTTGTTAAATTCTCCCAATCAACTAATGGATCATAAATTAACGTCTCAAGATTATTCATTAAAGAATGTTCATTTTCTCTCATGATCAAAACTGTTACTTCACAAATTTTTCTAAAAGTTCCTTCGACTTTATTTATACCCATTGCATCAATCATATTATTTGTTAATCTAAATGGGACAATTTCAGGAGTTGGTAAAGTTAAACCTTTTTCAAATAAACAATCAAAATCAATATGAAGAATTGAACCAGTTGTTTTAAAAAATAAAATATTTTCACAATGTCTATCACCAAGACCAATAATATATCCAACAATTGACATTACAGCACTTGATCTAATATAAGTATTTCTAGCTAAATACCATGAAGTTGGATCACTAAATTGATTTATAAACCAATTATGTAAAACTGGAGGATTTTTATCAAGAATCTTACGAAATACATTAACCAATTTACTTTTTGATTCTCCATGATCTCCTGAACTTTTAAATACTTTTTGAGCTTTATCTAATTTTTGAAATATTAATCTATCGTCAATATTAATTCCTGCTTTCTTCCTTTCTTCCCAAACAATTGATTTCATCGTACTTACATCACTAACAAATTCAATTATACCCATGTTTTGTGCTAATGGTATAACAGAATAATTTGGAATATTAAGATTCCTCTTCCTTGATTCATTATTTTCTAATAACAATCTATTAATTAATGATGTTAATTCAACAACTTTAGCATCTTTACGAGTATCATCTTTTTTAATCATTAATCTATAAGCTTTACCATTACTTCCTCTTACGGTGATTTGTTTTGGCATTTGTAATGAATGGAATATATTAACTTGATCATCTATACCATTAAATGTGATTAATGATGTCTTGGGGAACACAGTACTCTCCTTTTTAGTATGAACATGTGTTGGTAATTTAATATCAAGATTCGATTTAACTGGGATAACAAGATTAAATGGTTCAAATAATTTCGTTAAATAAAATTCATTCTTTATTGATACTCTTTGAGTACCTTTTTTAAAATTTTTTTCACAAATTGAAATAAAATATCTAAATAAATTTTTTGCATCTTCAAGTAATAAAGAATTGGTATCAAATTTTGCAAAATTATCAATGATAGATTCTACTCTTTTTCTTCTTGTTATATCTTTAGAGTTGGTATGTGATATAACAAACCATAACGCTTGCTTTGGATAACTTATAATTACCCTAGTTAAAATCTCTTGTAACATTTTTACAGATTGAACATGCGTATGACTTATTCTACTTAACATTTGTGATAAAGCAGTATACCAAACATAAGTTGGTACATTCTTATACTCCTCAATGTCTTTTACAATCCTATTTAAACTTCTATCTGCTTCTTTTGTTAGTTTAGTTTGTTGTGCAAAATCAAGCCAAATTGTTAATAATTTTGGTAATGCTTCGAAAATATATGTTGGACCAAGAGTTAATGCTTTTAAAAAACATTTGATAATTTGTTGTTCATAACTACCATTATTTGAATCTTGTGATTCAAGTAACTTATCATAATATTTCCCTAATAAAAAATATGGTTTTTCCCAATTTTTTTCAACATTAAAAGCTTTCATATATTGATCAATAATTGTTTTTGATGAACTATGATTTGATTCATTTAACCATTCAGCATATTGTAATTGGATTTTAGCCTTGAGTCTATTATTTTCTATGTTTGTCGAGTTGATGGTTTCTAATACTTTAATTGCATCAGTTTTTTTACCTTGAAACCATAAAATTTGAGCATATTCAAAATTAGTATCTATTTCAAATTCATTACCTCCAGAATTATAATTCATGGCTTTCATTATATTAGTAATTGCTATATGGAACTTACTATTTTCTCTTGCTAATTTACTACATGTAAGATAAATTTGATTAATACCTTTAGGATTCAGTTTAAGTATATGAATGAATTTATGCATTGATAAGATTTTCCATTTAATTTCAAAACTTTGATCAATATTTTCTAATCTTGATAATACGCTATTTTCTTTACCTTGATTAATAAGATCTATATCATAAATCATATGTAATTGAGTCATTAAATCAAGATTTCTTGATGTACCAATTCCTGAAGAATTTAATGACATACCAATGATTTTATATAAATCCGTTAAATCTTTTTCTTCATCACCTCTTTTAGCAAGATTAAAAGTAATTAAATTATCAACATCTTGTGGGGTACCAATACATTCAGTAACATAAAACCATTTTTTTAATTGTTGTAAATCACCTAAAAACATTGATGCTTTTAATCCATTTAATGCTAAAGATAATGGGAATTCTGTTAAATCATTTAAATCTAAAGATGATGATAATTTCGATAAAACTTCATCATAAGCGGCATGATTATTAAGAGATTCTAAAAATTTTACTTTATATTCATCACCATCATTATTTTCACTTAAAACATGAAATGCTTCTTGTGCAACAGACCAATTTTCATTATATTGGAAACTTTTTAATTGAATAGTTGTATTACGTGAAGAAAAACTTTTTAACACTCCATCTAATGCATCAAGATCATTAATATTTGCATACATAGAATGTAAACTTGAACTTTTATCTAAATTATTAATTATAAAATCATCATCAATTTCACCAATTCTATAATTTTGTTCTAAATATAAAATTGTCCTTTCATAAGCTCCACAAAATGCTGATTTTTCATATAACGAATAATTTGATAAAATTGCTAAAAAATCATTTACAATTGCAAGATTTGATGTAAGAGTTTCTCTTTCTTTATTAGTATTTAAATATTCAACAGTTGAAGATCTCCATTGATGTAAATAATCAGCAACTTCAAATATTGTTTGGTAGAATGCCTTGAGGTTTTCTATAGAATCAACTGATACTAATGTTGATGTATCAAAATTAAAAATTTCACTGATTTCTAATATAAGATTATTAAAGTAGATTCTATCAGGATTAAGAATATTACAGAGAACTAAATATTTTAATAAATGATACGATATAGATAAATCATTTTGTCTAACTAAAGCATTGAAAGCTACAAAAAGTTTATTACCATCTTTTAACTCTGGAGAATTTGATATTAAATCAGTAGTAAGTTGATTAATCCAAACATCATGATTTAAATGTGGTTTAAAAATTGGATATGATATATTCGATACTTTAGTTTTACCAGATATAACAAATTTAGAATTTAAAAATGGCATTAATGTAGATTTCGTAACTTCACTAAATCTATTCCAAACTTTATTTTGTTGATCAGTTTTTAAAACCTGTAAAAACTCTTGCATTGCAAAACTATAATGCATTTGTTTAATTGGATTATTTGAAGCCCAAAAATTTATAACAATAAAATTCTCTAAAAAATCTGTTAAAAATGAACAATTTTCTAAATAATCTTCAAAATTATGTATCAAAGTAATTTTTGATTTAACAAGTTTTAAATTGAATTTACTTGAATCTAATGATCCAATTATTGATAAACTTTTAGCACAATTTGTTGATATTTCATCATCAAATTGATTACGAAATTTATGAGAAATATCAAGTAATGTATTGATTAATTCAGAGATTGTATCTAAATCATGATGTTTGGATAATTCCTTTTGAATTGGATCTTGATATTGGATTGTAAATGTACACAAATCGATTAATGCTTGTTTTACAACAAATTTATTAAGAGTTTTCAATCTTCTAGTAAATTCTGGGAAGTATCCAATTTTAATCTTTGGGACCAAATGTTTAAAGTTTTTAAAATTAAGTTGATATTTAGTAACTAATTCCGGGACAAATGGTATAGAAAAATAATATAATACATAATTATCAGGTAATTTAGATATATGATTCAAAAGAGTATTAAAGATTTCTTTAGCTACAAGTTTAGATTTATTACCAAGGCTTGTGAATTTTTGAAAAAGTAATGAAATTACAATATCAAAAAGAGAAATAAGAGAACTTATATCCAACTTTTTTACCAATAAACAAAGACAGTTTATTGCAACGTATTCGAATTCTCTGACCTCTATCAATGATTGAAGTGATGATGAAACTTGACTTAGAACTGATGAGGTAGCATCTATATTATGATTTATTAGAAATTCAATAGATTTAACTGCAAGGATTTTTTCAAAAACTGGAGTGGTCATTATATGAATAGATTGAGAGATTTTTTGAATTATTTCAAGTATATGATCAGCTAATAATTGTTGTATGAATCTAATTCTATCAACACTTTTATTACCAGTCCGTTTGATTTTTATACCAAGATCCAATTTGGCTATATGTTCAAGACCTCCATAAATATTATCTTTATTCTTCATGATTCCATTTTGATCATAAGTTACTTGAAGTAATACGTTCCATATAATCACACCTATCCCACATGAATGATAAAGATCTGTAACATTTTTAATCTTGGTATATTCAGCATTCTTTAAAACATTTAAAAGATACTTATCATTAATTTGTTCATCTTTAACAAGGAAAACTCCGATGATTTTCGGTAAACATCTTGATACTAATTTTCCTTTGGCTATATTACAAGCGTCTGAGATCTCTTGAATATAATCATATTTATAATAATCTAATAAATATGGAGTGGTGTATTCTCTTGTTGAGTTTAAAAAATATTTTTTAGTTATATTACAAACTTCTAAAATTTTTTCTAAAATTTGTGGATTTTTAACTAATGTCACAGCTACAAGAGGTAAAAATGGTGATAAGATTTTATATGGTTTAAGATTCTTTGACTTGGAAATGTATTTAAGATTTGAACAAACAAGATTTATATGATGTTCATTTGTACCACCAAGTAAATCAACGAATCTTAATACTAAAGCATTCATCCATTCACCTTCTGACACAATAGCTAATTCTGCAAATGCTTTGATTGTTGATTCTGCAAGATAAGTTGTTTCAATAGTATCAAATTTAATTGAACTAAGGAATGAAAAAAGTGTAGCGAAACTCTCTTCAAGCTCTGTATCATTATCATCAATTAATAAAAGAGGAAGAATTCTACAACAAAGTAATCTGATTGTACGATCTTTATGAATAAGAAGAAGTTTTAAAATATCAATAATCTCATTTGAATCACATTTATAAGATGCCATTAGTTTATAAATATTTAAAAGATAATTATAACATAAAAGAGAATCATTTTGTATAGATTTTGGATCAATAGATAGAAGGATTTTTTTATAATAATATTTTATACAATTATCAGAAGATATATGAGGTCTTTCAGGAGATATGTGATTATAAGGATTAATCTCAAGAGGTTTTGATCCACAATCTATACATTCCTTAAGATTGAAATTATACTTTTTAGAGATTAGACAAGGGATATTTCCTGTTGCTGATAATACAGTAAAAGCATCTAATTCACCTTGATTGAATGGTTTAGAGATATCTAAAAGATAATCATAAATAGAATCAGGATCTCCTAATCCTTGTGGTGTATACAAATTCGATTTCATTCTATGGAAATCAAGGATTTCATATCGTTTAAAATCACGGATCTCGTTCATTATATCATCAAGTTCAGGTACTCCAAATACCAAATCTACACTGCCTGACCCTACAGCGTTAAGGCACCTTTTAACGTTTTCAGGATACGTCGAGTTTAAATTATTTAAATTTAATAATCTTTGTAGATTACCTAAGGTATTATTTGATATACATATCTTGAATAATTTTAGTAAACATTCACAAATAGATAATTCTTGGATTTTACTCGTATTTGTATCATTCAAACTAACTCCAATCCAATCACAAACCAATCTTATTTTAGAAAACTCGGGTGAATCACATACCTCTAAATTCGTACAAAGATTCTTCAAGATTAATGATTTAAGATAATCATTACCTTGGTGCTTTGTTGATGTCAAAATGACCCAACACTTCTTAAGAACAATCTCCAATTCAAATCCATTCAACATGAGTTTCTCCATAACTTCATATGTATTCAATATGGCCACAAGATGAATGAGTTGATTTATCTCTTGAGATGATGCTAGACTTATACGGTTGTATATAAGGTTGATAGAGTCATTTAATTTATTTACAAGGAACTTCCTATACTGAGATTTGAACCGGAGATCTGTTAATGAAAAGATTCCATTTATAAGTGATATCATAAATTGTATTGAATGGAAATATACTGGTAAATCACGTGATGAAGCTATTGGTAATTGATTTAAAAATAAGATTTCACAAAGAGTTTGTGACGTGTTTATGATTCCTAGTTCGGACATTAGAGAATCCCCAAGTTGGATAGTTAATAAGTGTGGTTTCTTTTGAAGTACCTCAATTATAGTATCATAGATAAGACCGCATATTTTATGATTTTGTTTTATATGAATTTGGAGAGCGAAGATAAGGTACTTTATGGCACTATCAAAAGATTGGTTGGGGGTGTCTGCCTTATCTATATCTTCATATATGGCAGATATAAATGATTTGGTATCTTCTATAGATAGCACCGTGTATACCATCGCGTGAAGAATTGAGATTGAGATCAGAGATGATATACAAAGTGATTCGTTTATGGCTAAATTACACGTCAACTATATACTCTATACATGTCAGATTCTGGATGGGTTGACCTGGCACCACAATGCGCTGTGAATACCTAAGGACTTCTGGGAAGTCACGATCCTGTCATCTCCTTGACTGAACCTGACTTTCCATCTTCTTGACCAACCCTCTTATCTCCTGGGGCCGGAAGACCATCTCACTTCCTTGAACCCAGAAGTCCCTCTCCATCTCCTCGACCAAAACCTGTCCTTCCCATCCCCATGTTTCTATCTCCCCATCTCATTTCCCCTAATTAATAGCCCTCTTAAACAATAAAATATGTGGCTCTGGTGCATGTGTCTCATAATGTGCCCATCCTAAAGATTGGGTAATTCCTAATCCTCTCCATTCATCTTCTAACAAAATACGTAAAGTCCCAGTCTCTGGATTAAAATAATCTTGTGGAATTAATTTCAACATTCCTTTTGGTAGCATTACATGTCTATATTCATGTGTGTCATCACTATATCTAGGACTATAGTGAATCAGGTCTTGAAACTCTAAAATCTTTGCTCTTTCACTATCTGTCAAATACCTAGGCTTGTTCATTACGCGTGTTAAATTTGATTTGTGCGAATGCGATGATTATGGATTTACATGGTACTAAAAAATTCTGGAGTTTAGATCAATGGCACCCAAAAGATGATTACTCGCCGGAAGAGGATAGGTACTTTATAGGAGATAAGAGCCAATATGATCTGATTGACCCGGTAGTAAAACCCCACGGCTCGAACTTTATTCTTCTATGTGATGATAACTTCTCTATATGCTCATCTCCGCCTAATTCATTTGCGCTAATGATACCATTAAAGTTGGCGCTAAAAAATATTCAATCATTACCGAAATCTCCAATTCCATGGATATATATCACCGGATCGAATTCCTCGGAGTCTTCCGGTGATTCCAGTAAAATTTTACGTAAACTTTCTTGTACTTCTTATAACATTTATATTCATTCTTTTGATCCGAGTTTATGGATCCTTTTAGACAATTGTCACCAGATAATTGTAAGAAATGAATCTCTAATCAGTCCAGTTCGTCAAGTTATACGACGTCTTGAAAGGATCTCTTCTCACTCGAATTATCTAATTACTCCATTAGATCCTTTGAATGTAGATCTTGATATAGATATATATCGACAATTTCAAAAAGATCATGTAAAATATAAACAGTATGCTGATGCGATCGAGTTGGCTGTTACCGATTTACTTACTACCAAAGCCTCTATAAAAGTTTTGGTAATTGGCCCGGGATTAGGTGATCTAATAGACTCAACTTTTAAAGTGGCATCTTTTCCAAAGATTCAAATCACAGCCATAGAAAAGAACCCCAATGTGATCCCAATACTACAGCAAAAAAATGACTCTTTATGGAACGGTCAAGTAAAGATCGTTCATGATGATGTAAGAAATCAACAACCATACGATTACGATCTAATAGTCTCTGAAATGCTTGGATCTTTTGGGTGTAATGAGAAGTTTCCTGAAGTATTACAATCTGTTTCTGCACCTATCATAATACCCTCATGGATTCAAACACTCTTGTGTCCAATCTATACACCCATATCTAAAGGGACCACGGAATTTCTTAACTGTCTTAAAATGTATTATCCATTAGCAGATTTAAAGCCAATTTGGGAATATAATTATCCTGGAGAAAACACACTTGATAAGCAATCAGAAGTGAGTTTCACTGTTGACTTAGATGGGACTATTAATGCTCTTCAGGGAGTATTTTTTTCAGAATTATATGGCAATTATAATATAAGTAATATAAGGAAACTTGAACCAGGAGTAGATTTCTGTGACTCTTGGTTTCCAATGGTTTTCCCTGTGGATCAAATAGAGGTAAAGAAGGGTGATGAAGTGGTTGTAAATTTTAGAAGAATTGGGGGAGAGGGGAGATACGAATGGAGCGTTGTGAAGAGATAGATTCTATTGTACAATTAAATATTCATAATACATAACTAATGACTAGGTTAATAGTTCATTGCAGAAGTTGGTTTTGGCGAATGTGAGTGGCTACTGTGGCCAGAACTCCTATCCTTGTCACTTCTGCTCTCCTTACTACTTCTGTGGCTTCTGTCCTTGTCACTTCTACTCTCCTTACTACTCCTATGGCTTCTCTCCTTATCACTACTCCTATGGCTTCTCTCCTTATCGCTCCTATGGCTTCTTTCCCTACCGCTTCTATGACCACTCCTATGACCAGACTCTTTATGAACCCTATGCTTATCATCTCTCCCTCCTCTCATCATCTTAGACATTGGATCTAAAGCATCTAAACTATCTATATGATTCTTTTGTGTGTCTTTTTTAACAACTCTTTCTACCTTCTGCTCCTTTGGCTTTTCTATCTTCTCTCCTATATCTTCATACATCCAATCAAGTTTATTCAACTTCAATTTATCATTTTTACTTAAATTAGTTTGTCCCTTATTCTTGAGATTAATCAATTTCAAAGTTTCTTGCTCCTTAGAATACTCTTCTTCACGTTCCTTGATCTTTTTATACTCCTCAAGAGTCTTTTGTTCTTGTTTCCATAATTTTGTTTGGTTTTTAACCAACGCAGGGTTCCATGACTTTTTCAAATTAAGATCACCAGGCATAACGAGATGAGATTGAGAGTGAGAGATGAGAAGAGACCATCAAGTCACTTACTCTACATCACAAACTTCCACTTCCACCCTTCCATACCTTCTGGTTCCACACTTCTACATTTCTACACTTAAGAGACTTACCTATTTTCCTTGTGCCTATACTATACACTAAAAACCATGAATCTTAATATTCTTTTTTGGGATTTGTAATTTACTGATTAAAAATTCAGCAACTTTAACTCTTTGATCACCTTGGAATTGAATAATCTCACCCATTTCATCATCTTTAACGATATTACCGTTGGTAGCGAATTCTTTCTTTAAAACTTTTAAAATTCTTTTTAAATCATATTCTTCTGGAACTCCTTGGACAGTGGTTAAGGTTTTTCTACCGTTTCTTTGTTGGATTCTAATATGAACGAAGTTTGTAGCTTGAGCTTCTGAATCACCAGTGTCTGCGAAAGGATCAAATGAGTTTAAGTTTTGGATAGTTGACATACAAATGTACTGTTGAGAATTTTTCGATGATGAAGACTTTGCGATCTTTGACTGATAAAGTGAGGTTTGGGTGGTGCACGTACTGAGATAATAAAGATAGGGCATATATATATATGTTTGGGTTGCTGTACGATTGTGTATATGGTGTGTGTAGTGGTGGGATGAAAATTTCAGCTTTGGGCTTTTATTTTGATTTTCGCCTATTTATTTAAGCGTTGCCCCACGTCACGAGACTATAAGAAAAGTAGAGGTTGGAGAGTGGAGTTAGAAAAGAGTTAAGTGGAGCAGAGTTATAGTGGAGCAGAGTTACAGTGGAGCAGATTCACAGTAGAGTAGAGAACAATAGGTAGTACGTATCTTGATCCTAAACTTCTGAACCTTGTCTCTCTAAATCAAATCTTGTGTTGGTGGCAGGATGTCAAGAGAAAGTTTTGGAGGGTGTACGGATGTCCTGATATTTCTATTTGTAAACTAATTTTGTGGATTTAAGTGAAATTATAGGGTGTCAGGATGTTTCAATAGCGCTGATAGGGTGTAAGGGTGTAGAAGGTTCATTTGTAAACCATTTTTGTGGATTGAAATAAAACTCGCTGGGTGTCAGGATGTTTGAATGGTGTTCATAGGGTGTATGGATGTATAGGGTTCATTTGTAAACCAATTTCGTGGATTGAAATAAATTTAGCAAATAGTAAGTGTTAAGCTTGTTGAAGTTACAAGGTATGGGTGGAGCTTTGAAGTTATTAAGGTATGGGCGGAGCTTTGAAGCTTGATTGTTTGGGATATTGTTGGTTGATCATTCTTCGAGGTTTAGGTGTCTATATATTACAAAAGGACCAACCCAGATAGAAGACGGAGAGTATATTACTAGACAGCAGGTATTATTGATACAAAGAGTTAACGGAATGTATATCATGGAGGGTTCTATATAAAGAAGAAACGGGAGATGTAGAAGCTTGAAAAGATATGTAAATAATGAACTATAAATATACCACTCGAAGACAGTACGACTGTCTATGGTGTTGCAACTAGAACTACATGGTTGCAAATCAGATATGCAGGTCGTGCACAGCCAAGAGCAAAGAGGAAAGAATCAACACACAACGAACGACAGTCCTGTAATCCGTCACCTGACAAATTACGTTCAATGGCTCTCTCCTGAACCCCTGTCCATTCCTCTGTCCCCTTCTACCCATGTCCAACCATGTACTCTACCCTTTAATCCACCTCCAGATCCAGTGCATCTTGTCCATCTCTCCCGCTCTATCCTACACGATACACGACTCAACAATTAGCATGTGAAATTCACATCGTGCACATCTCAAATCCGATAAACTTTTCATCAACAAATCAATTAAAAACTCTTTTAAATTAACTAAAAATCTACCCCTATTATTACCATAAATCGTCTCTAGTTACCCTAACCTTTATAGTTGCTGCGAAGCACATTACAAGTCTTCAGCTTATCGGTGGCACTATGCTCGCCAAATCGCACATAAAAAATCAAATCACTACCACTCCAAATATAATCATATTATGAGTAAACCAGATTCAAAATCTACCCCAAAAGAATCTGAGAATGATACACTTCTAAAAGAAGTAAGTACCCCATCAATTACTCCAACCATCTCAAAATCGGCACCTGTAGTAAATGAAAAGGAAAAGAAAAAACAAGCATTCGTTACAAGATCAATATGGACTTTTGTAATGTTATTATTCTTTCTTGCAATAATTTCATCTGGTCATTTAACATTGATCTTATTCGTCATCTTATTCCAAGTCTTAACCTTCAAGGAAATCATTCGTTTAGTCGCTGAACCTGCTAGAGATAAAAATATCCCATTGAATAAATTTATTAATTGGTATTTCCTTTTCACCACGATTTATTATTTAGATGGTTACACTTTACTCGAATTCTTCCAAGGGGTCATTGTTCAAAACAAACTCATGATGTTATTTGCAACTCATCATAAATTGATCAGTTACTTTTTATATATGTTTGGATTAATTATTTTCATTCTTAACTTGAAAAAAGGATATTATAAATTTCAATTTGGCTCTTTATGTATAACTCATATGACTCTTTTAATTGTAGTAAGTCAAAGTCATTTAATTATTAATAATATTTTAAATGGTATAATTTGGTTTGTTTTACCTTGTACTTTAGTTATTGTAAATGATATTTTTGCTTATTTATGTGGTATCACATTTGGTAAAACTCAATTAATTGCAATTTCTCCAAAGAAAACTGTTGAAGGTTTTATTGGTGCTTGGATTTGTACAATCTTTGCTTCAATCTTTGCTTCTTTTATTCTTTCAAGATCAAATTATTTAATTTGTCCTGCAACTAATTTAAATACAAATGTTTATAATTTCCCAGCTTGTGAACCAAATTCAATTTTTATTGATCAAATTTATCATTTACCTGAAAATTTAAAAAATTTATTAAATCTTGATTATATTATTGTTAAACCAATTTATTATCATTCAATTGTTTTAGCAAGTTTTGCTTCTTTATTTGCTCCATTTGGTGGATTCTTTGCTTCTGGTTTAAAAAGAGCTTTTGGTATTAAAGATTTTGGTGATACAATTCCTGGTCATGGTGGTATAACTGATAGAATTGATTGTCAATTTTTAATGGGTTCTTTCTCTTATTTATATTATCAAACTTTTATATCTTCTTATAATTTTACTTTAACAAATGTTTTACAACAAGCGGTAATAAATCTTTCAATTGATGAATTATTTCAATTGGTTAAAAGTTTGTTAAAATTTTTACATAGTTCTGGAATTATAGGTGAAAATGATTTAAATATTATTCTTACAATTTTAGATAAGTACTAGGACAAAGATATTTATTGTCTGTATATATGCTACAATATGAAAATTAATATACATTCAAAGAAGAGACTAGAGAGAATAGACTAGAGAGAAGAGACTAGAGAGAAGAGACTAGGACTGCAAAATATCGCCAGACACGACCTCATCTTCCTTCTTCCTAATTCCACCTCCCCCTACCTCGCCCTTCCCCCTCCTACTTCCCTCTCCTACCAGCATTCTATCACTCTTGTGACCACTAATTTCATAACCTATGCCTTGTTCTATCCTATTTTATCCTATTCTATCCTGAGCCTCTGATTCTATTGTATTACTTTGTCGCGAGCCAGCACAATGTTAATTTACCGTATTTGCATGTCAGAATTCTTGATCGAAACCACAATATACTATGCGAATTCCATAATTCACAAGTAATTCTAGGCAGTGCTAGATGGTATTAGAATTACATACCTAACGCTTATAGAGATACAGAAAGCTTCATATGATAATGGCTGAGAATCCTAGCAACTTAATCCTTAGCAAGTAAATCTAATTCAAAGCAATTAATGACTTAGATCATAGCCACTCTAGTTCGACCAATTCAATACAATGAAATTCTAACTCGGTCCATTCAATCTTCTTCGTATCCTCTCGTTTACAGTACACTTTTCTTCGACTCATTATTTCAGACTAATAAAGCCTTTGTTTCTTGATTTAATTTCGTTACATAACTTAATTCCATTTCAAGAGCTTCTTTACCTTCTTTGAGCAATGAAATATCCCTTTTAAGAACCCTCACCAGCTAATCTTTATCTCCTTACATTAAATGCTGGCTGCGAATTTAATTAGGTAACATTCGCGACCGATTGAGTATTTGCAACCACCAGCCATTTTGACAGTATAAAACCAGAGATAGATCCTTTTGTCATTACGAGCAAACTCAGTCCCAACTACCCACATTCTTTTAAAAAAACCAACTATTACATTCATTCTTTTATAATGTTATTACTTTACTTATTTTTCATTAATCTAATCGTTGCAGCCCCTGTCAAATTCGTTACCAGGGTTCATACTGCCGATCCAGTTACTACTACTCAAACTTATACAACTGGTACAACTACTGTTTGGTTACCACCTGTCGAATTATTCGTTTCCAATGGTGTAACCTTCACTTATACTCAAAACAATTCTCCTGCTGGAACTCCAACCACTTATACTAGTTATTATAATGACCCAACTACTGAACAAACTACTGAAGCTCAACCAACTACTCAAGCTGAAAACACTCAAGCTGCCCCAGCTACTACTCAACCTACTACTGAAGCTACTACTGAAGCTACTACTGAAGCTACTACTGAAGCTACTACTGAAGCCACTACTCAAGAAACTACTCAAGCCCAAGAAACTACTCAAGCCCAAGAAACCACTCAAGCCCAAGAAACTACTCAAGCCCAAGAAACTACTCAAGCCCAAGAAACCACTCAAGCTCAACCAACTACTTCATCCACTTCCACCACTTCCACTTCATCAACCTCATCAACTTCCTCTACTTCTTCTACTTCAACTTCAGGAAGTACTGAAACTGATGGTTCTGACTCTGATTCACTTCCAGCTCCATGGGGTATTGTCTATTCTCCATATGCTGATGATGGTGGATGTAAACCATCTTCAGAAGTTGAATCTGACTTAAAATTCATTGCTAAAAAAGGTATTTATCATATTAGAACCTATGGAACTGATTGTGAATCATTAGGTACTGTTTTAAGTGTTTCAAAACAATTAGGTATTAAAGTTAATCAAGGTTTATGGATGAGTAGTGCAGGTACTGATTCAATTGACCTGTCAGTTTCTGATTTAGTAGATTATATCAAAGAAAATGGTGATGATGTTTTTGATTTTATTACTATTGCAAATGAAGCAATTGTTACAAACTATGTTTCAGTTTCAGATTTATTATCAAAGATTTCATCAGTTAAAAAGACTTTACAAGATGCTGGATATTCTGGACAAGTTACCACTGCCGAACCACCAGTAAGTTATACTAAAGATCCATCATTATGTGATTCAAACAGTCCAATTGATTTCGTTTCAATTAATCCACATTCATATTTCAATGCTGATATTTCAGCAGATCAAGCAGGTGATTTCCTTGCAACTGAACTTGAATTAGTTAAAAATGCATGTTCAGGTAAAGATATTAAAATTACCGAAACTGGTTACCCATCAAAAGGTGATACAAATGGAAAAAATATTCCAAGTGAATCAAATCAAAAAGCTGCTATAGCGGCAATTTTAAAACAATTTGATGGTGATGTTACCATCTTAACAACTTATAATGATTACTGGAAACAACCAGGTCCTTATAATATCGAACAATTTTTCGGAGCTGCTTACTTGTTCCAATAGATAGACTACGATTGTATTATAGATAATAAATAACGTTCATTCATATATACCTCTAAAAATCAATTACCTTTCCGGGGAAAAACTCATCTATTAACTCTAAATAGTATGGTTTAAGTTTCTCTGTATCATAAGCTTCATCAACTTTTGAATATAAATCATATTGATTGAATGCTCGTACAGCTTCTAACATCAGTTTATCATGAGAGTCCATTAAATAGGTGTATGCATTTTCTTGATGCCATGGATAAAATGAATGGTATCGTATCATGGCTAATCCTTCTATTGGTAAGGTGGAGTTGGCTTTAGCGACATGATACATATACTCATCATGACCCCAACTTAACATTACTTTATCTAATCCACAATTCTTTTGATAAATCCCATATTTTGTATTATAAAGAGGATTGGTGATATCAGGATTAACTTGGAAACTATCAGGAAAAATGATTTTCTTCAGAAATTTACAACCCACTGGGAATGTATCACCCACTACATCCCATTGACCTTTTGAATCAAAGAAATAGAGTAGTTTACCTAAATCATGTATTAAACCAACAAGTTGAAACCATCTGGGCTTGCCATCTCGCCGTATAGCTTCAGCTGTTTGTAAGGCATGGTCTATTTGTGATAGTTCAGTATCTGGATCACTTTCATCTAATAGTTTATTTAATTTTTCAAGTCCCTCCCATATAGTCATTTTGGCTCTCACTCTTGTTTTAAAATTTATACGGGCTTGAATATTGTAAGCAACTGTTTGCTTCTTATGTTGTTCTTCGTAGAACTCTTTAACTCTATCACAAGCTAATTCATATTGTCTAAAAGATTTAGGATCGAAATTCTTATAATGATCAGATTCTTTTTTCCAGTCCTCATCTTGTGGCAAGATTTTAGCAGGAATTTTTGATTTCAAATCATGTTTTAACTGATTTACTAGAAGTACATCGTCGTCTATCTTCTCTAGTAGCTTCCCATCTTTTTTATCTTTTTTAGGCTTGGTTATTTTCAAGTCCGACATAATAAATGATGCGAAGAGATATTTTTGCGATACGATGGACCCCATAACTAGTGAACAAATCATTCAAGATTCTCTAGATCATCAAGTAAAGTTAGATAAACCACAACAGTCCATTCAAGATCTTGAAGAATTAAGATCTCTACAACTAACTAAAAGAAAAGAATTCGAATTACAATTAAATAAAAATAAATTAAATTATAGACAATGGATAAGATATGCCAAATGGGAAACAGAGTTTTCACATGATTTCAAACGTACAAGATCAATTTATGAAAGAGCATTAAGTGTTGATATAGAACACATCCCATTCTGGATTAACTACATAAGATTTGAATTAAGTCATAATAATATTAATCATGCTAGAAACATTTTAGATAGAAGTATTGTAACGTTACCAAAAATTGATAAATTTTGGTTTTTATATGTTCAAACAGAAGAGACATTAAAGAATTATATTAAAGTACGAGATCTTTTCCAAAATTGGATTAAATGGAATCCTCCAAAAAGTGCATGGGATGCTTATATAAATTTTGAGAAGAGGTATGATGAAATTGAAAATGTTAGAAACTTATTCCCACAATTTTTGAAAAAATATCCACAAGGAAGTGTATGGATCAAATGGGTTAATTTTGAATTGGGTCAAAATGATTCAAATTATATAAGAAATGTATTTGAATTAAGTGTTGATAATATACTTGAAAAAGATCTTAATGATGAAGTATTAAGTGAGATTATTGAAAAATGGTCAATATGGGAATTCAAACAGAATGAACCTGAACGTGCAAATGATATATTTAAATTGATACTTGATAAATCTAAATTCTCCTTTAATTCTACTCAATACCAACGATTACTTCAAGCATTTACAAATTATGAAAATAAATTTGGATCAAAAGATCTTACATCAAATACATTACTTAAAAGAAAATTGAAGTATGTTTCTTTAGTAGAAGAAAACCCTGAGGATATTGATTCTTGGTGGTTATTATTGGATTTAGTTTATGGAGATGAATTTATAGAATATATGGAAAAGGCTATAAAGACTATACCCAAGAGTCCAACAAAAACAATTATTTGGAGAAGGTATATATTTCTATGGATTAAATATGCATTTTATCAAGAATTCACTATGAAAAATATTGAAAAATCAAGAGAAATTTGGAATCTTGCCCTAAAATCATTTCCTAAAAATATAATTTTTGGGAAAATTTGGATTTTATATAGTGAATTTGAAATAAGAAATGATTCTGATGGTATAAATAAAGCTAGAAAGATCTTAGGTAGATGTATAGGAATTATGGATCAACCAAAGGATAAAATCTTTAAACATTATATAAAATTCGAAAAACAATTAGGTGAATGGGATAGAGTTAGAAAGATTTATGAGAAATGGTTTGAAGTCAGTCTTATTAAGAGTTCTAAAGCATTAAAAGTTCTTCTTGATTATATTGAATTCGAAAAGGAATTACAAGAATATGATAGATGTGAAGGATTATTTAAAGTAGGTCTTGAATTAATTGAACAAGAATTAATTAAAGATAAATTGACACCGTATGATTATTTAATAATATCATTTATTGATTATTATAAAGAACAATTTGAATATTCCAAAGCAAGACAAGTATTCGAATCCTTAATAATTGATCATGATAATATTAAAATATGGATAGCTTATGCAAATTTTGAAAGTAGTATACCAAATGATTCACAAGTTGAAAAATTCAATAGTGATACACAAGAAGAATTCGAATTCGAATTAGAAGAATCACAACTTGAAGCAAGTAGAAATATTTTTAAAAGAGGTTTAGAACATTATAAAAATTTAAAAATGGATCAAGAAAGATTAATTTTACTTGAAGCATGGAAAAATTATGAAGAATTAAATGGTACACAAGAAACCATCAAACAAGTAGAATCTAAAACACCAGAAATTATAAAAAGAACAAAAATTGAAAATAATTCAACAAAGGAATATTTAGAATATGTATTCCCAGGAGATAAACCTGATCTTCTGAAATTTCTTGCAAACGCTCAAAAATGGGCCAAGGCCAAAGAATCATAAGTCGTTTATATATTATAATTACATACCACCTCTCAAAGTCAAAACTAAATGTAATGAAGCACCAGGTGTAATCCCACTTTCTCCAATTGTTGAATCATCATTTAATGAATTACCACCAAAAATTAATCTTTGTTGAGATGGGGGGATCCCTTCTTTCTCTTCCATTAATTCCTTAACGTTGATAAGTTTATCGGTTGGTTCGACATCTATTGGAATATCTCTTCCTGTTAAGGTCTTTACTTTAATTTGCATTGATTGGAAATAATTTCGCGGGATGTTACCAACACCTATAATAAATGATTTAGATGAAAATGTATATAATCCTTCTGAAGATTCCTTTTTGTTATTGGACTGCTTTGAGGATCAGGCTGGTTATTTAAGTGGAAAATTTGGTAACAAATCTCTTATCATTGGTGAATTAGGATCTGGTTCAGGTATTGTCTCAACTTTTTTAATGAATATAGTTAAAGGGTTTTATTTGGCTTTGGATATAAATCCTCATGCTTGTAGAACTAGTCTTGATACAATACGAAGTAACCATGGTGGTAAATATCCGGCTGATACTTGTCAAATGAGTTTAACTAGTGGGATAAACCATAGATCTTTAGATTTATTAATTTTCAATCCTCCTTATGTACCAGCAGAAGAAGTTCCAGAAGTACCTGCTACTGAAGATGATTATACCTGGTTAGATTTGGCACTTTTAGGAGGTGCTGATGGGATGGTAGTGACTTGGGAAGTGTTGAATAATTTGGATCAAATCTTGAGTGAAAATGGAGTAGCTTATATATTGTTTTGCGCAAGGAATTATCCAGATAAGGTAATGAAGGAGATGGGGAACCGTGGGTGGGATGTAGAGAAGGTTATTGAGAGGAAAGCAGGGTGGGAAGTATTAAGTGTTGTTAGGTTCACAAGAGGCACAGATATAAGGAGAGAATAGAGAACAACGAGTCACATGTAAATAGATAGCATATAGATCGTAGGTAGATCATAGAAATAGCATAGAGATAGCATAGAGATCGTAGATAGACCATAGAAATAACATATAATCATTGACTAAGCGTTCGTCAGATATTCCTCTTTCTTCACTTGGTTCCCTCATCTCTATTATCTCACCTTTTCGCATCTTACCATCACTATGTACCAGGACGATAGACGAGGGAGAGGCCGTGACAGACAAGATACTAGTCGATATGATACATATTCATCATCCAAAACCTCAACCTTTCAATCCAACTTTACTGATTCAAAATCATCCACTCCATCTGGACCTTTAACATATTTTTCAGACCAACCATCACGATTTAAAACTTTTCAAGATAAACAATTCGATACCATTCTTGTTGGGCATCTTACCGCAGAACAAATCACGGCATATCAAGGACTCTTTAGAGCAGAAGAAATTTCAAATCTTTTCACACTTGGTAGACAAAGACGTAAAGATATAACCAGTTTATTACCCTCAAGTAATCCAAATAATTCTCAAGTTAAACGTGAAGCTTCACCTCCTCCCATATATGATAATAAAGGTGCCAGGATAAATACAAGGGAAGTACGTATTCGTGAGGAATTAGAAAAAGAACGTCATTCTCTAGTTGAATCAACTGCAAGTAGTATTAAAGATTATCAACCACCTTTGGATTATGAAAAACCTCATAAAACTATGGAAAAACTTTATGTACCTATAAAAGATTATCCAGATATCAATTTCGTTGGATTCTTATTGGGACCAAGAGGTCATACTTTAAGAAAATTACAAGAAGATAGTGGTGCAAAATTAGCTATTCGTGGTAAAGGATCTGTTAAAGATGGTAAATCAACGAATTCAAGAATGATTGCAAATTCAACTAATTCTGATAGTACAGAAGATGATTTACACGTTGTTATTACTGCTGATAGTCAACATAAAATCGAAAAAGCTATTCAACTTACAAATGAAATTATCGAGAAATTAATAAGTTCTCCACTTCATCAAAATGATATAAAGAGAGAACAGTTGAGAGAATTGGCGGTTTTGAATGGTACTTTACGTGAAACAAAACCTTTTGATCCTTCAAAATTCGAACAACAACCAACAAAGTCTTTTGATATTACAAGAATTGTTTGTAAAATATGTGGTAACATTGGACATTTGGCTAAAGATTGTAAGGTGGGCGAAACGGTTAAGGAGACTAATGATAAAAGAGAAGTTGTACCTGTCGAAGAAGAATCTCTTCCTCCATGGAAGAAAGCTAAAACAGAACCTAGTGCTCCTCCACCAAGTGTACCTGTTGCACCTCCAGTAGCACCTCCAGTCGTCAAGCCACCTCCTCCAGTTGTTAAACCACCGCCACCAGCTGTCAAGCCACCCCCTCCAACTCAACCACCAACTCAACCTCCTACACAAAGACCTCCTCCTCCAACGCAACCTCCTCCTCCAACACAATCTAAACCTCCTCCACCTGCAAAACCAGCTCCGCCTGCAAAGCCCGCTCCACCTGCAAAACCACCACCTCCCCCAAAGCCTGCACCTCCTTCAAATTGATGATCTGTATAATATACGAACACGACTAGATCTTGTAGTTGACCTCTATTCTACTCTATCTCGTGTTTCGACCCACGCCAACTTCTTATCTCAAGCACCAAAACTACACATATATCACACTTCATTTCTTATTACTACATACTACACAAGCAAGCCTAAATCATTGGGGAACCACAAAATGCTTTAAAGAATAAACTTCTATAGAAGATTGTTTTTCCCTCCTCAGAAAGGGTATCGGCTTTACCTTTCAAAACTTCTAATTCATGTTTCTTATCCTCTGAAGAATGTATCTTTCTTAAACTTCTGGGGATCAACCCTTCTTCGTCACCTACAATTTCATCGATAAACTCCTTGACTTCTTCACGGAAAAATTCGAATACTTTTTTATGATTACGATCATAAATCAGAACTCTTAAATTAACACAACATTTCATAACCCAAAAGATTTGGCCTTTCAATTCACTTGAAAGCTTTTGATCGGTGATATTTGGATCAGAAAATTGGGTATCGATTTCTTGTGAAATTTTTTGACTCAAATCTGTTAACGCAAATATCAATTCTTGTAAATCAGACCCTTTATTGAGACGTTTACACATATTTAAAATGAATTCCCAACGTTGTACATTTCCTTTGGGAACCTTGAGTTCTGGAACATCAACATCACTCAATTTATCTTGTTTTCTTCTAAGGGGGCCATCTTCAAAGAAATACCTTGATAGCTTATTGAGACTCCCCAAGTCGATTTCTAAAGCTTCGCAGTCTCTTGGACGGGGTCTGTCTACTTCAAAGTAGTACCCTTTTTCCGTTTTGGTACCTGATTTAAATTTTGTGAATGGTAACATATTTGACATTATGTATGTGGGACTTTTTAGACCTCTCACATTTTGCACCCACACATATAGTAGTGCAAGTGACAAATTTACTCTTAGCTCTCATAGGTTTATATGTTTTCAAATTCCATATTAAAAAGGGTAAAGTCACTCTAAGTTTAAGCTCTCTTAATCCCTATCAACTCTTGAATCAGTGAATTCTTCCAATACCATATTTTTCAAAAACGGTTCTTGAAAAATTCTATTACTCTCTGTCTGATCAGACATAACATCTAAGACTTATAGGATCAATAGTTGTAGATTTAGTCAAAATCGAATACATAATAGACTTTATTGAAATTTGTTTCAAGATTTCTGATTTACTAATGATTTTGGTATTTGATTTGATTGTAGTATCCCCATCATCTGAGTTCGTCTCTTTTTACGTACTTCTCTTTACACTATCAAATTCTCTTATGTTTGTATCTTCTCTCCTTTCTTAATTTAAAAGTTTTCGATGGTTTTACTTGATAAATTAAGTGCATTTAATTTGTACTTTTTGTCTGATTTGTAAAGTTATGTTTTTTATTTAATTCTGATTATTCAATGTACTGTCAAAAATTGTGAATTTTGCAAAAAATATGATACACTAAAAATTTCCATGAAGACCAAAGATTGAATGTCCAAACTAATTAATAAGGATAGATAATAGATCACCCACGAAAGGAACTTCTATCGAAAGTGAGGTCATGGTTTATATCTAATGGTTGCAAAATTTGAAAGAGACGAAAATTGTGGAAAAGAGCAGATAAGGTTCTACCAAAAAATTTGAATATAAATAAAAGAATCACGAGCTGCAAATATGAAACGCTGATTGATTTCTTTAAAGATTTTTTCTTTAAGGTTCTTCTTTTCAAAAAAATAAGTAAAAGGAATTGCTGGTAAATTTATGAGTAATGATACCCGCGAGATTCGAACTCGCGCCTCCGAAGAGACCAGGACCTTACCCTGGCGCCTTAGACCGCTCGGCCAGAGTACCCAATTCCTACCAAAATAGGAAAGTTTAATCCCCAAAAGTGCGAACCACCAGAGCTCAAAACCAATTATAAAGTGCAGGGCTCGGAACTACTAAAATCAATTCTTCATCTAATCGGTGATGAAGGATTGAGTGGTGAGTCATCCTTGTGGATATCTTTTAACCAGTCGAGTTTACATACTATTTTCCTACTGGGTACAGCCAATAATGGTAAATCGATGAAATGGGGAATTCATATATGATAGGTACAAAACCCTGGATCTTCAAATACGTAAAGATAGTAAAAGTGGTGAACAAAGATAAAATTGATGGAACATTGAGGGTTGAAGTTGCAAAAACAAGAACTTGAAATCTGAAAATCTTAAAATGTTTTAATCACATTTAAATACAAATACATTTTTTTAGTCCATGTAGAAAGAGTGAAAAACCCTCTTATATGCTACTATTATCTTGACTCTTCACTCGAATTAAGTAAAACAAATCAGGACAGACAACTATAAAGCTTTTTCTTTCCTATACATACACCACTAACCTTCAAAAACTCTCTCACGAATCTGAAACACTTTTATATATGGGGAATGTACAAACAACTCTTCAAGATTTAAAAGAAAGGTTCCTTCCACTCATTAAAGCTCATAAACTTTTATTCTTCAAGTAAATGTGTTCCTAATCGCCTCGATCAGGAATCTTTTCATGGAATCTATTTACAGCGACCCATTCTTAACAATGAGTTTGGCAAAAATATTTCCGAAATTGGTTTTTCTTCCGATATTCCATTACAGAAATATGTATATGGGTTCATAAAACAAGACTGACACAAAAGACTCGTGCATCAATTTTGAAGACAAAGCTGATATAATTGATTTTAGCTATCTTGAGTTAAAAGAGGATTTACTAGAAGATAGATTGGAGGAGAAAGTAAAAGTTGAAATGAAAGAATTGGAGAGTTTACTAGAAGATGTTGGTTCAGATCTTAAAAAAGGAAGAAGGTCGAATGTAAACGAGAATGTTTAAAAATAGTGAACATCAATTAATATGTAGTGAATACATAGTGATGAATGAAGAATATTGGAATATTTGTAGTAGCGATGTTTTCAATTGTTCCTCTATTTTCATGACTACAAATAGTCATTGCTAACACTCTTATCCCTCTCAATTAGTCATGTCAAGATCCGCTTTCTATACCTGACACCCTACACACTTCTGTTTTCAAATCTACTCCAAGTTACTTCACCATTATATAGAAAACAGCCTTCTCATTACAGAATTATAACCCAATTTTAATTTAAACGTCTTTTGGCTTCAAAACAGTGAATTTTTTATATTCCCAATACAATTTAAAAAAGACTTTTAGATTTTACACTCAACAACTTCCGATATAGTGTAACGGCTAGCACGGTTGCCTTTCACGCAGCAAACCCGGGTTCGACTCCCGGTGTCGGAATTTCTTTTTAACTTCACTTGAAGTTATAATTTTTTTGGTTTACTGATGGAAGAGATATAGTAGAAGTTGATTTTAATTTTTTTCGGGTCTTCTGATGTAAGTGGTTTAGTAGGCAGCGCAAAGTTATCGTAAACAGTTAATCTGTTTTTGGAGAGGGCAAAACATTTATAATGTGCATTAAAACTAACTAAGGAGGGATCAGATCAATAAACGAAACAGGGGATTAATTTGATGTGATAAGGAGTCCAATAATTTTTGATCGGGATCTTCATGATATCTTTGATCGTAAATTTGAAGGATATCACCGTCATCATCATCAATAAATGGAGAAAAGTTGAAATTGACTCTTGAGTGATGTCTTTTCAAGGACCTATCTATACATCTAGATAATGACTGCTTCAATTCTTTTCTTAGACTTAAGGTTTTCAATTCTATATCTTGATCAATTTTTTTTGCAATCATTTGATTTTTTGTGGATTTAATTTTTGATTTCAACACCCAAAGCAAAGAAAGACGGGAAGTATGAATTTGGTTATTTTCGTGATTTTTTGACTTGATTCTTTCAGATCTAGCTACTCTATGTCTACGAAACCTAGACATTCTTCTACTTCTGGTATGAGCATTCATGAGAAGGAGAGGAAGAAACAGAAGAGAGGTAAGGGAAGACATAGAAGAGGGAAACAGTGGCCCCAAGGGAAAAGACAGGAGAAAGAGGATAGACAAAAAACCGGCAGAAAGACAAAGGTCTACACATCACTATTCATGTCGTATATTGTACAATGCAATTAATCTTTTTTGATCAAATCTAAATTTTCATAGATGGCACCTGCAGATTTATATAAGTCAGAAGCAGTAACACCGTTCTTTGAAGCTTCGTTATCTTTTAATTGTTGTAACATTAATCTTACTTTTTCTCTTTCTTTATAACCATGGAGACATTCGAAATAATCTTCAAATTGGGGGAGACATTCTTTTTTGGAGACGGTGTCAGCGGCGGTATAACAAGCCACTACGGTTTGGAATTCATAGAAACATTTTCTTGTACCTCCAGATCTTGAATATGGTTGCATATTTAAAGGTAGATAGTATTATTAAATAATGAGTGTTAATTGGACACTTGAAAATTTTGTGCGATGGTGAGTGCACGAGAAACCGGAGTCTCAGAAGAGAGGTCTTGTGCCTACTCCCTAGTCTCCTCTCTACAGTCCTCTCTACAGTCCTCTCTACACTCTACACTCTCTCTTCTCTAACCTCATATATTACACATAAGCTAATAACTCCCGTATACTATCCTTCACTTGATAATACAATGGCCCTACTCTACCATTCACCACTATATCTCCCGTATCATCATCATTATTACCATAAGTCACCTTTGTAATAGCAACCTCATCATTAACAACCAAAGTACCCTCACCTTTGAATTCAGCAACAAGATTCTTACTTAAAAGTCTACGTTTAAGTTCAGGTAATCTAATATTACCAATTGCTAATTTATTTCTATTGATTTGATTATGAGTAATTGGCTTAAGACTAAATTCACTTGCTTGATTAAGTATATCATTAACTTTTTGTCTTTTATTCTTTTTATATTTAACCTCTAATTGACCTGCTAATTTTGCAACTCTATAACTTCCATCAATTGTTTGCCAATTTAAATCTTTAATTAATTCATCATCAAGTTTAACTTCAAAATCTCCAATTTTAACCCCTTTATCTTCATTACCAATTGTAATTTTTTCATTTTCTTTTGCTAAAAGAACTTCAATTTTATTACTTTTCATATTAGAATAATTTCCTGCTCTAATTGCTTCTAATGACATGAATTTTGCATTCTTTAAAATTAAATCTTTATCTTCATTATCTTGTGAATTTTGTTGTTGATTTAACATATTTGAAATTTTAAGAGTACCATTAAATTCTTCATTTAAATTACTTGAATCTGGTAAAAGAATCAGATTAAGTGGTTTAAGTGATGATATAATTAACCCAGCACTTCTAAGATCAACAGTACCTGATAAATCAACAAATGATAATCCACATCTAATTGATACTTTTTGTAATCCATTTGATATTTCAACTCTTTTACGTGGATGGAATAAACTATCAAGATTCTTTTTAATAATTTCATTATTTAAGATTTCTTGTGGAGTCAATTTATTTTGTCCTTCATTGGTTTCATCTTGTGTACCCCAATTTCTTGCATCAACTCTTTTTGTTTCAAGACTAAATTGTGAATTCAAATCTTCTTTCTTTTCAAAATCTTTGATATTAATAGTTGCTCCATAATCATCAAAATTCTTTTTTCCTTTATTTGGGAAATATGGGAACATTGCATGTCTTGGTCTTACTTTATTTGTGATTTTAACATCTAATGGAAGATTATTATCGAATGAACTTTTGATATTTTCAACTAATAATGCTTCTTGAGCTGCTGCATCATCTAATGAGTTGGTGGTGGTGGTTACACCAATTGCACCAATTTCTTCTGGTTGTGTTTTCTCTGGTGTTGCTTCTTTAACTTCTTCCATCTTGTCATCCTCCTCCTCCTCTTCTTCTTCATCCTCTTCTTCTTCCTCATCAGAATCTGAACTATCTTCATAATTCTCTCCCGACAATGCTTTATTTTTTCTATCTCTAACTTGTTCAATCAACTTCTGTTTTCTTCTAACATCAATTTTTTCCTTAAACTCACTCAACTCATTTCCTACAAGATCTTCTTCTAAAGTCCAATCATCTAAATCAAATGTAATTTCCATAGGAACCGCAACCCCATCTTCAACATTACCATCATTTCTAGTCTTACATAACTCAACCCATTCATTAAATAATCTTTTATTAATAGAATTTTCATAACCAAAATGAGTTTTTTCAGTAAGAATAATAGTTGTCTTTTCATCATTACATAAAACTCTTAAAGCTTCAGATGATAAATCCCCATTATTCATATCAACACCTGAAGTGAATACAACCTTTGGACCTGCTAATTGAGTCAATTCATAAGGACTTGAAACCAAATCAACTTTTGATGGATCAAAAGGGAAATGATTTCTATTCCCACCAGTTGTACTTAAAGAATTGGCATTTTCTAATTCCTTGGCTAAATTTGGTGACATCCATTCTAATAAATTAGTTGCATATCTTAAAACATTAGTACCACTATATGATAAAAACAATACAGGAATTGGAGCACTTTGAAGATGTTCATCAACAAGATGAAGTAACTCTAAAAACCTACCACTTATTGTTGTTGGTAATAACACAGTCCCACCATTTGCCAAAGTTGCATCAACTAATTTTAAAAATTTTTCACTTCTCTTTTTATGAGATAATGTTGATCCAATATCAGTTCCAGTAATTAAAGCAGTTGGTCTCATTAATTGTGAAATCGGATTACCTGTTGATGACGATAAAAAACTTGCAGCGTTTAAAAATGAATCTTTTGAATGATTCCAACTTGGGGCATAAATGATTTTTTCTAATTTTCTTTGAATTAACCAAAAACTTCCACCTAAACTATGACCTGAATTATATGGCGTTATACTTAATCTATCGGTAGCATTTGTTGATTGGAAATACTTTAAATTATTGACTTTATCAAACCATTCATCAATATCACTTAATTCAAGAATAGAATCTTTTAAAGGTCCAACAATTCCTAAAGATCTATAAAATTCAACGGTTGAAACTCTACCGATTTGACTAACCGCTGAGGTTGAATATACTTTGATGTTCTTCATTACGTCTGGGAATTTTAATCCAAGCATTACATACCCACTTATAAATTCTGGTGTTGAATGAGATAATAGTAAGATATTTATCAGTTTTAATATTGAGTGGAGGTAATTAAGATCGTTATGATTCTTACCATTCCACATTGGATCACAAAGGATTTTGATGTCATCGTCTATGGTGATAAGGGATGCTTTGGACGAGTGGTCACCATTGGGTGGTGTTAGTAGGGTGAAGGTGAACATGGTGATGGGTGAGAAGTAGTGAGACAAGTGAGAAGAGAGAGAGTGAGAGTGAGAAGAGAGAGAGAGAAGAGAGAGAGAGAGAAGAGAGAGAGACCGAAGGCTATTCTATTATCTATTCATACATACGAAATACGATACAATCAATGATCAAAATTAATACTGGTCCTGGTATGGTAACTCATCAAAGTATCAGCTTGAGTCAATCCCGGCAATTCATGAGTTGTTGATATTCTAGATAACCCAGCACCACTAAGTTCACCATTACCAACCATTTGAGCTCTTAATTTATCCAACTCAATTGGTTTATGGAAAGTATTATTTAATCCCTTATTAATTGTATTAGATCTTGATCTAACAGTATTAGCTCTTGATCTTGATATGGTTGTTTTCCTTTTAATTGATTTAAATCCTTTAACTAAAGGATTATTATGTGATTTTTCACTAGCATCATCACTTGATTCTAATTCTCTTTCAAATTGAGCAAAAGCATCAGGATTTACTTTATATAATTGAGTTAATAATCTATGTCTTTCAACATCTTCTAAATTGGTTGGATCATAACCTTGAGGATATTCATCATATTCACCTCTTCTTGCCTTTTCTCTTATAATATCAATATCTCTTGGTCTAAAATTTCTCATCAAGAAATCATAAGTAAATCTTGGTAATAAACAAATTACAACTGCAACAAAATATGTACACCAAACAGCTAATGTTCCAAGAGTTTGAGCTCCTGCATCATAAAATTCTCCAGCATAAGTTCTTGCACTCCAAACACCTGACCAAAAGAAAACAACTAAAATACTTAAAGTATAAATAATTAAACTTAACCAATCCCATCTATATTGTTGTAACATTACATAAAGATCACATGCAGTAACACAAATTAATGTACAAAGTATACCTTGCCAAAATCTATGATCAACTTGATGACCATTTGGATTTTGAAATGAAACATAATACGTTAAATATGTGAAAAAATATGCAACAACTGATTGATAAACTCCATCAAACATATACCAAGAGAATTTGATTTGGGACCAATCTTGTCTTAATATACCACTTCTATATAATTGTGGTACAAGTAATGAAACAGTATCTGAAACATCTTGATCAAATACTGCTAAGAAAATAATTGGTAATGAAGTAAATGCTAAATTATAAAACATTAAAAAGGTATATTCATAAAGATATGATCCATCAAAATCAGTATAAATTCCAAACCAAAAACATGTAAATGTATAAACCACATTTTTATAGAAAAAACATGGTACCATTTCTGCTAATCTTTTATAAGACCATCTACCATGAACTAATAATAATCTTGTTAAGAATCTAAATTGTCCAATAGCATAATCTGATGACATAACTGCTTGTCTACCTTCTTCACCTGCAATACCAACTCCTACATCTGATGATTGAATCATTGCAACATCATTAGCCCCATCTCCAATTGCTAATGTCATTACTTTTAATTCATTTTTAACAAGTTTAACAACTTGTGCCTTTTGTGCTGGTGAAACTCTACAACAAATAACTGATTTACATTGTTTACCAAGAAGTAAAAATTTTCTTTTTAAATTAAGATGTTTTTCATCTGTATTACCTTCTAAATCTTGATAAAAAATATGACTTAATGCTCCTCCATCAATAATTAATCCAATGTTATTAATTGGTGCAGAATGATCTTTAATTGCTTCTTTTACTAATGAATCAATTGATTCGGTTGAAAAATCATTTATACCGAAATTATCTTTTAAATGTGATGTAACCAAATCATCAATATAATCAAGATTCTCGGGATCATTTTCATCTGGTCTAACAACTAATAATTTCATATCATTATTTAATAAATTACAACTAAATCCAATATTGATAGCAGTTTCAATTCTATCACCTGTTAAAACCCATAATTTGATACCTGCTTTTGATAATAAAGAAATTGAATCTGGTACACCATTTTGTAATCTATCTTCAATTGCTGTACCTCCTAAAAGAAGAAGATCTTTTTCAATTTCATCATTTAATCTATCTAATATTTCTTCACGATCATCAGCAATTGATGCTCTTGCATCTTTATATTTTCTTAACCAATCATCGAATTCCTTGGTGGTTACTTCTCTTTGAGCAATACATAATGTTCTTAATCCTTCCTTAGCAAAATCTTCTAAATGTAATGCAGTCTTGGATAAGATAGTAGATGAAGTTTGGGATTTATTCAATCTTTGGAAAATCACATTATCAGCACCTTTTGTTAAAAGTAAAATCTTATTATCAGGAGTTTTTATAAATCTTGACATTCTCTTTCTTGCTGATGTGAATTCAATTGTTTCTAAAACTTCAAACTTCTTTTCTTCTCCATAAATTTCAAGAGTTAAAATGTTTCTTTGTTTCTCTTTGAAAACAATTCCAACATCTCTTGCAACTGCAACCAATGCTGCTTCATCAGGAGATTCAGCTTTAAAATCTCTTAATCCTTCATCAGTTGGATTAGCTTCAGTCATAACTGTATGACATAATGCTAATGCTAACATGAATTCTTCATTTGATGATTTTTGTTCTCCTTTTGTTGGTCCCATAGTATCTAAAACATATTGATTTGAAATAAACGTTAAACTGGATTCTCTAAATTGATCATTATTACTATACTCATGTAAATTTTCAATCATATCTTTCTTATCTTGACTTATCTTTGTTTTCCATAATTCCTGTTGTTTTATAATATCAACACCATTTCTTTTATCTAATCCTTGTTTGGCTTCAGTATATGCTAATCCATAAGAAACTCCATTAATTGTACATTTTTTAAATTCCATTACATTTTGAGTTAATGTACCAGTTTTATCACTAAATACAAATTCGATTTGTCCTAAATCATCAGAAATATTCCAAGATTTTGGTGTACAAGGGAAATTTAATTTATCATAAAACATTTTAATATCTGAAAAGATGAAAAATGCTTGACATGTTTTAATGATTTCAATAGAAACATAAAGAGAAATTGGAATTAATGATTGATAAATAATAAGACATACAAAGAATGATATAACTGCATTAGCAGCAGGTGAATCACCAAATGCTTCAAATTCATAAAAAACTCTTGATGTATTATCTTTATCATAAAATAATCCATTTATAATTGCTGATACAAAACAAAGTACAAATAAAAGTGCAAAATTGGTGAAAACAGATAAATTCAATTCTCTTGAAATTCTTGATGTTTTAGTTGGTGTAATCCCACTATTTAACATGATTTTAGATTCAACTCCAGTATAAACAACTAAACCAATTACCCATTTTGAGTTTCTAAGAGTTGAACCTCTTAATAAAACATTATCATTAGTAACAGGTTCTTTTTCATCTGAATTAATTAAATTTCCATCTTTATCATAATCTTCATAATGTACTGTACCTTTAAAATTATATAAATGAGGATTTGGTGCATCACATTCAATCCAAAATTTGGTATTAGCAAGATCATTAGAATGTTTAAGATTATTAATACCTCCACAATCTAAACACTTTTTAACTTTAAGATTAGTTTCTCCATCCAAATTCTTTGTTTCAATAAAACAATTTCCTTCATTATCTGATGTAGAAATAAGAACAAGATCTGCAGGAATTTCTTCATTGGCTCTAACTCTAACAAAATCTCCAACTGATACATCTTTCCAATATCTATTTTTGAATTTAAAATCATCTTCATTACCAATATTATCTCTAAACATTGTAGGGTTAATAAGAGAATGAGCTATTTCATTTGGTTTAATAGAAAATTGATGTGATTTTCTATGACTTTGTACAGAAGGACGGAATCCATTTTCTGAAATTCTATATCCACCTTCAGCAATTGATGCTTCTGATACAATTGTTGATATTCTTCTTAACTCATTACCTTCTTTTTCAACTTCTTTTCTTATATGGTTTTGTTTGGCTTTTTTACTTCCAAATACCATTATACATCCCTTAACTATACCTCTGATAATAGATCTTGTAAGTTTAGTATTCATCTTTTTGAACTTTCTCCATCCACTTACTTGACCTTTTAATACATTGGAATTATGTACTCCATGAAGAAGATGTATAGGAGAATTATTTAAATCGTAATCACTTGATCCTCTTTTATAATCTTCAAATGCATCTCTTATAGCTGTTATAACAACAATGACAATCAATGGAACCGCTGCTAATCCAGGACTTTCAACTCCAAACAACTGGAAAGCCCCTAAAATAACCATCACCAAGAAATACGTATTGGCGGCATTATGAAATTGTAAAAATAAATTCTTTGGTAAAAATGTTAATGGGGTATATTTGGTGGTTCTAATTTTATTTCTAGCATAGTTAAGAATAGGTTGTCCATTTGAATACTTCATCAGGTCTGGTATATCTTGATTCACATAGATATATCTTGGTTGACTAAGATAAATTTCTTTCATATAAAGTGGCATAGATGCTAATCCTTTATTATAAAAGAATCGTTGTAGTTTCAGTTTAAAGTTTGGTGGCGGTGTATTGATGATATCTTTAACTGTTGGTGTTGTTTTATCATCCGAGCTATCATCTACAAGACTATCTCCTTGTTTCTCTCCCATAGTCCCAGCTTTTTGTATGATTTCTTTATCGTCTTGAGTCTCTAAGGGTCCCATTTTAAATTGATGAAAATTAGACTTAAAGATTTTTTGAAAAACGGTTGGGGTATCGGATATACCTTAGATTATATATGAGAAACGGCTTATTGATGAGACTTGTTCTTTATTACTTTTAATGCCTTGTTAACTCTAGAATTAACGGTAATTAATGAGGCCGTGAGGTTATTTTTCTGCGGTGCGGACGGAACAATATGGCTGTGATGAGTAAACATTAGACAAGACATATAAGTGAAGGAAATGGACGGAGACGGACGGAGAAAATCTGGGTTGGTATTTATTACTACATACTTCCTGTTCCATCCAAGCTTTTCTTTGCATCTACCGTTTTTTTCCTCTTTTTTCGGAATCCTTGCTTAGCCGAACAATTATCCTAACCGGTGTCTAATCCTTACATAAGCACTCGACAACCTAAATCTGAGAATCTAGTTTTTTTTCAAATTATCCTCGTACACTACTACTTTGTCGACGCAGTGAAAAATTTGAAAATTAGTTTTCACTCTAATTATAATGTCTACTGAACAAAAAATCGAAGAAATCCCACAAGGTGCTGAAATCCAAGTCATTCCAAAGAATGAAAAGAAAGCTAGAGATGCTATCAAGAAATTTGGTTTAAAACAAATTAAAGGTATTTCTAGAGTTACTTTCAAACAAAGAGGTAACTTAATCCATGCTATTGAAAACCCAGAAGTTTTCAAATCCCCAGCTGGTACTTACATTGTTTTCGGTGAAGCCAAGATCGATGACATCAACCAAAGATTCGCTGAACAAGCTGCTGCTGGTGAACATGATCACGAACATGATCATGACCATGACCATGACCACTCTCATGAAGATAAAAGCCCAGAATCAATTACTGCTGATTTAGAAAAAGCTTCATTAAACCCACCTCAAGTTGAAGAAGAAGAAGAAGAAGGTGAAGTTGATGAATCTGGTTTAGATCCAAAAGATATTGAAATTATTATCGAACAAACTAAAGTTTCAAGAGCTAAAGCTGTTAAAGCTTTAAGAAAACATGATGGTGATATGGTTAATGCCATTATGGAATTCGCTTAGATTTGTATTTAGTAATATATATTAAAGCACTTGAGGCTCAGGAAGTGGTGAATCTGATCTATTGATCGGTTTTTCTGTAGATATTGGAGAAGGAGAAGTTGGAATTGATTCTGTCTCTTCTAATTCTGCAGATGGAGGAACCGATTCGGGTACTTCTCCATTCAATTCTTTACAATATGGACATATATAACTTATAGTATATGGATTCTTTGTACCAGGAGGAGCCAATCCACAATGATTCATACATCTTTTACATATTAAAGCAAACCTGTTCTCTATCGATTCATCTTCGCTTCCAATAAGTAAATCGAATATACGATCTTGGATAGTCTTTTTGGTTGGACCTGTGGCAGGAGATGGGACTGGTGGAGATTGAGGAGTTTGTCCCATAGGATTAGGACCTGATGAGATTCCTTGTTTTGGTGGATTCTGTGGATTCTGTGGGTTCTGTGACTTCATTGAATTCTGTGGACCTTTTTTCTCCTCCTTCTCCTCCTTCTTCTCTTCCCTCTTCTTCTCCCTTTGTTCATCATCATACCTGTCCAATAACTTATTAGTACTATTATAATTAGTCAATTTCTTCAACTCTTGAATCTTTTTCTTCTGTTTCGATTTCAAAGTCTTTACATTTCTTGCTCTGATATTGATTAGATAATTAACTGTCTTCTTTACTAAATAAGCTAATAATCCCATGAAACTTGGAAATCCAATTATCAACAATAACAGGTTCCTCAGCTGATTCTTGAAGAACCATTTGATCCCATTTATCTTTGCTATATTTACAGGTAATTTAACAACTAATATACTTATAATGACAATATATATAATAATGGAGTAGTACGTAATTTTATCAATAATGATTTTTTTTGATTGGTTTAATTTGATGATCTCTTGATTTCGTTTAGTAATTGATACATTAAGTTCATTGAGTTCATCTTCGAATGTTTCAATATTGAATTTATTGCTAGTGAAAATACTGAATACACCCATGATGATTGCGATTGAGGATGAGTATTGAGGCTGAAGAGGAATGAAAAGGAGAGAGAAGGAGAGAGAAGGAGGGAGAAGGAGGGAGAAGGAGGGAGAGATAGGAGACAAGGAAGGGAAGAGGGCATAAGTGGGTGATGATGGACTGGTGTGTTGAATATCCGGGTGGTTGCAAGAATGGAATCTGAGATTCGATTGGGCTGATGGGAGTGCATAGAGTAAAGAGGAAGAGAATAGATAATGGGGAGACCATATACTATAGATAATTGACAATAGATTATAAAAAATAAGGAAGTCACCGATTATAGACTGTGTATTTAAAATAGCTTATTGTAAATGTGGTTTGTGAATTGAATTAATTTTACATTTTTTGCAGCAAGCTTAATATTGGGGAGCGATCAAGACATAAAGAAGGAATACAAGAGTGAGGGACAAAGAAGGAATACAAAGGAATACGACGGAACACAGAAGGAATACAGAAGGAATATAAGGAATACAGAAGTAATACAAGAGTAATGCTCAAAGATGGTACATAAGCTTATTTACTATTTCTTTGTCTCTACAGAACGCACGTGATTAATACAGACAAAGCCAATATGACAAAGCAAGTGATAAGTACTTCTATATACCGACAAGAAAGGATTCAGTGGCCAGAGTTCAGGTTCATTGAAACGACTGAACCAGTACCCCACGCTCTAACAAACCATCGTGTGTTTACGAAGAGCCTCATGTAGGCCAAGATATGTCAAACTAAGCCGTTGTTATTGAAACGGCACAATGCCCGTACCGTTTTCTGCCTATAAAGTCTTTCTTTAGACTCGTCCCAGACATTCTCTTAACCTACAAGCAATGGTACTCGGTCCATCGGTCTCCCTTAATCAGTCCATCTCTATGTCCATCTCCCTCATCTTCATCCTCGCCTCATCCCGCGCAATAACAACAAGTAAATACCCCCACTTAATGGACCAAGGTACCTCAGAAACAGTGCCAATTTCATTGGCTCCATCTGTACCATTCCCTGTAATCATATCGGCCATCTTATGCACTAATGGACAAAAAGTTAATAAACATCAAACATTATTCAAATATAAATATTGGGATTATCAAGATGACCCCAATTCTAAAATTGACCCACCTCCAAAGATTAGAGTTGAAAGAATTGGAACTTGTGAATCACCAGTTGAAGGTGAAGTTACCAGTATAAAGATTTCCAACTCACAAGAAGTTGGTCATTCAGGTGTTATTCTTTGTACAATTGAAGAACCTTGTGCACATGCAGTTCAATATGGAGGATTATGTGCATTATGTGGTAAAGCAGTTGAAGATGAAAAAGATTATAGTCAATATTCTTATGAAGAAAGAGCAAGTATAACTATGTCACATGATAATAATGGATTAAAAGTTAGTTATGGAGAAGCAGCTAAAATTGAACAAGATTCAACTTCAAGATTATCAAAAGAAAGAAAATTGATTTTAGTTGTTGATCTTGATCAAACAGTTATTCATGCAACGGTTGATCCAACTGTTGGAGAATGGCAATCAGATCCTTCAAATCCAAATTATAGATCTGTTAAAGATGTTCAATCTTTTTGTTTAGAAGAAGATCCAATAATACCTCCAAGTTGGACTGGTCCAAAGCTTTCTCCTACTAAATGTTGGTATTATGTTAAATTACGTCCAGGTTTAAAGGAATTCCTTTTAAAAATGTCAAAACTTTATGAAATGCATATTTATACAATGGCAACAAGAAATTATGCTTTAGCAATTGCAAAGATTATTGATCCTGAAGCAAAATATTTTGGTGATAGGATTTTAAGTAGAGATGAAAGTGGCTCTTTAACTCATAAAAATTTGAAAAGATTGTTTCCTGTTGATCAATCAATGGTTGCAATTATTGATGATAGAGGTGATGTTTGGCAATGGGAAGAAAATTTGATTAAGGTTATACCATATGATTTTTTTGTAGGAATTGGAGATATTAATTCAAGTTTTTTACCAAAAAAGAATACTCAAATTACTGGTCCTTCAAAAAAGAGAAAATCTGTTGCAAAATTAGAGGCATTAGAATCTGGGGATGAAGCTGAAGATAAAGAACCTGAAGAAGAAGAGGAAAAAGAAGAAGAACAAGAAGAAAAGGATGAAGAAGAACCCAGTGATGATAAAGAAAATGAACATTCTCCTATGGATAGACTTGTTGAAATAAGTGGAGGAGAAGATAAAAATCTTCTTCTTGAACAATCAAGATCAAGGACTCTTTCTCTAGAACAACAACAACAAGATCGTCCATTAGCAAGATTACAACATGATCTTGAAAAAATCAATCATGATAATGAACCAAAAGATCACGAGAGTGAAAAAGGTTCAGAAGAAGAAGATGATGATAATCTTTTATCAGATGATGATAATGAATTAGAAAGTCTTAAAAAGGCATTAAGTCTTATACATTCAGAATATTATAAACTTAAAGATCAAAATCTTAAACCAGATTTATCCTTTGTTATACCTCAACTTAAATCCAAATGTCTTGAAGGAATTGTAATTCTTTTTTCAGGAATCATTCCATTAGGTGTTAATCCAGATTCTGCAGATATTGTAATTTGGTGTAAACAATTTGGTGTTAAAGTTGTTAATGAAGTTTATGCCGATGTAACTCATGTAGTATGTAGAGATCCACAAAATAGTTCATTTAAAACAGGTCTTACATTTAAAGTAAAAGCTGCTAAAAAATTAGTACCAGATGTTAAGATTGTTAATCCAGATTGGTTATTTGCATGTCTTAGTAAATGGGAAAAAGTAGATGAAACTGAATATCTTATTGATGAAACTAATGAAAATTGGTATGTTAAAGAACAAGATCTTGAAAAATATCAAGAGTCTTTAGAAAACCAACAAATTGGAAGATCAAGATTTGATTCAATAACTTCAATGGAAGATTATGATTTAGATGAAGCTAATGAAGAAGTTGATAATTTCCTTGCAGATTTAAGTGAAGATGAAGAAGATGAAGAAGAAGACGAAGAAGAAGAAAAACCACAAACTGATTCTTTTATAAAAGATATGTATAATCAAAAGAAGAGAAAACGTGAAGATGATGAAGAGGAACAAGGTTTTAAAAAGACTAAAGAAGAGAAGACAGAAGACGATTTTGATGAACTAGAACAAGAACTTCTCGACGGATTTGATGATCTTGATGATTAGTGTATAGTAATGTAAAATAGGACAGGCAGTGTGTAGAGAATAGAAGAGTAGAAAAATAATGAGGCGTGCAGCGGACTAAAATTTCAGGGGATGGTTGCAAAATTATAAAAGGCTTATAATTAAATTTAGAAATAAGGTTAAGCAATGATATACTATTATATTAAGGTTATTATTGGATATTTTTTAGGGTGGACTATTTTTTGGGCTTGGACCCGGTCCCCTTGCATTCATGCATGAGAGTACATAATTTAATACAATAAGATATAAACTGACCACACAAAGAACAGCAATAGTTAGACATGATAATTACAAGAAATTAATACATTTGAATGCACTAAATCTACAAACCAAGAGAATGTAACAAGGTTACTACATGGTGATAGTTAATATACAATGGTAGTTAATTACACAAAATCAAACTTTTGTCAATACACGACCAGAATTAGCCAGCATTTTTACATATAATGAACCTGATCTGGAAATTGAACCAGATCTGGAAAGTATACCAGCAGGATCAAACTTTAATAGGAAGTTTAATACTAAATCATTACACGAGGTAAGAAATCAGAAAATATTTAAATCAGGCTATTTGCACATAATTTTATTAAGTTATCGCAATCTATTTTTATCACAAGATAAGGAAGGAATAGCAAAGAAATATATATTAATACTAGACGCTTAAATATTAAATACTTATATATTAAATTGTTATTATGTTTAAAATCTTTAGATTAATACTTATTATATTTTCCATAGTGGCAGCAGTTTTATCAATTTTTGCAGTCACTGGATCATATACTAATAAATCATATCTTACTAAAACATATTTATTAAATGTTCATTTAGATCAACTTGATCTTTCAAAACTTCTTGATTCATCAGGATTCAGCAAAAGAGAAGAACCAACCGTCACCAAAAGAGATTGGGCATCTCAAGTTATTGATGCAACAGGTGCAGATGGTAGTCAAGTTAGTTCAGCAGCTTCAGCAGTTTCAAGTTATTTAAGTAGTTCAAATCTTATAAGTCAAATTACAAGTCTTGATTATAGTGATTTAGGATTATCAGATGTTTACCAAATTAGTTATTGGGGTTATTGTAGAGGTACAGTTGAAGGAGAAGATAAAACTGTTGATAATCTTGGTAGTGTTGGAAAAAATTTCGATAATTCAAATGTTAATATTACATGGTGTTCTAAACCAAAACCTGGTTATAAATTTGATCCTGTCGAAGTATTAAAAAATGAATTAAATCATACTATTCAACAAGATATTTCTGGTACTAGTTCAATTACTTCAACTCTCAGAGAAGAAATTAGTTATTTAATTGAAAACATCACTGATGATAATTTACAATTACCTGGTGATTTAAAGAAGAACTTAAAATTACTTAATGCCTTAACAACTGCATCTTTTGGTTTATTATTAGCAGGTGCTGTTTTATCAATTATTTCTGTTGTAATTCAATTATTAGGATGTTTCATGAGTCCTGATTCTTGTTGTCTTTCATTCCTTAACTTTTTATTTGAATTTGCAATTTTCATCATTTTATTTGTTGGTTCAATTATTATTACTTATACTATGAGTGTTGTTAGAAAGAAGATTAATGACAATACTGATGATTATGGAGTTAAAGGGTTTTTATCAATTAATTTCTATGCTTTTGCATGGTCTGCAACAGTAGCTGGTTTATTATGTGTTATTTTCAATTTATTAGGCCATTGTTGTGGTCTCTTCGGTACTGGTAGAAAGAAATTTAGATCTTCAGGTGGTGGAGGTGATGCAGAAATGGCATACTCTCATATTGATGAAGGTTCATCTTTCGGAGGAGATGAAATGTCTCTTAAATCTGGTGGTGCTCCATCTCATCATCCATCACACATTACACATCACACTCATCAAACACATCATTAAATAGGGTATAGGAATAGGATTGGTTTAGAAGTTTGTCGTCTCTGGTATACAGTCTACTCTCTGGTTCTACAGTCTACTCTCTGGTTCTACAGTCTCTGGTTCTCTACAATCTAGTCTCTGACTCCTCTTCACTCTTCCTCCTCTACAATCTAGTCTCTGACTCCTCTTCACTCTTCCTCCTCTTCACTCTTCCTCCTCTTACCCTTACTCCTCTCATTTGCATCTACTCTCACTACTCGCCGCTGTCTCGTCTTATCCTCATCTCAGTCTCACTCACAACTCCATGTTTTGTTCATGTATGTATACACCTACAGTCCTTCACCCAACCCTACTAACCTTCTAGTATCAGGTCAACCTATAAAAGTCCCTGTGATCTCTCCCAAAAGTGGTAGATTGTTCGAAAAATCACTCATAATAAATTATCTCACTACAAATAATTCAGACCCCATCACTGATGAGCCTTTAACTAGTGAAGAATTAATTGATATTAATGTTGATACAAACACTGTCATCCCTCCTAAACCAGCACAGTTCAACTCCATTCCTTCTCTTTTATCAACCTTTCAGAATGAATTCGATTCTATGGCTTTAGAGATTTTCAGTTTGAAGAAACTGTTAAGTAAAGCTAAACAAGAATTAAGTTCTGCGTTATATCATTATGATGCCGCCGTTAGGGTGGCTTCTAATGCTATAAAAGAAAGAGATGAAGTCAAAGCTTCGTTACAAGAACTTACCTTATCTATCGGAGATCAAGCCATGTCAAAAGATGAAGAAGAAGAAACTGAAGTTCCTGTGGAAACCATCCAATCAGCTAAAGATGAATTGTTTCAATATCATAAAGCCAACAAAATCTCTCTTCCTCCATTTGATAATATACAAGTATCTACATCCTCGGTAAAACTGGTTCAAAAATATACTTTTGCATATTTTGATGATAGAGCTCATAAGCTTTTGATTAATAAAAGCAAGGAGATTAGTGTACTTGATTGGACTACAAAGAATGAGACTAAAATAGGTACTAAGGGAGTAGTTACCTCTATAAATATGATAGAATTTGATGACCTTTTAGTACCAATTTATTCAAACAAGAAACAAATTAAAATCCAAGATTCTGTAGTAAAATTTAAAGAAGAAATCATTGATATTAAATCACATCCTTCTGTTAAATCTATTTATATAGTATTTTGTACGAATTCATGGTCATTAATGGTAGAAGATAAGGTGACAATGACAATTCAAACTGAGTCACCTATAACAACAGGTCAATTCCATGTAGACGGTCAAATCTTGGCAGTTGGTACAAACGATGGTAAAGTATTTATATATGATATAACTTCAGGTATTTTGAATTATACATTCACTACATCAAAATCCAATGTACAAAAAATCCAATTTGGTTTGAATGGGTATTGGCTTTTAGTGAGTTCAAGCGATGATTCTCTGTCACTTGAAGTGTTTGATTTAAGAAAATATTCCACTGTTCATACGATAGAAACAGACCAAATCATCGATTTTAAAATCGATCCTTCTTGTAGTATAATACTTACATCTGATGATGATGGGGTTAGTGTACATAAATATGTTAAGAAAGGGAAATCATGGAATGATAACATAGAGAGAGTTGAGGTTAAAGGTGTACGTAAAATAGAGGTGTTTGAGGTGAAAGATAAGGAAGTGATTGGGTTGATGATGACAGACGATGATGTATTAGATTGTAAGATTGAGGTAAGCTAGATAGATGTAAAATAGTAGCTAAATAAACAGATGAATATATGTGTAGAGTAGAGAATTACAGAGGGACTTTCTATAAATATCTCGCTATTGGTTTCCCTCAATTCCTCGTACTTCTGCATCTCATGTTTCAATTTTTCGCAATTGGTACAATATTATGGATTCTTTAATTAATCAATGGCTTGATATAGATATCAATCCTAAAACAAGAAATGAAATCATAACCCTTCGTGATTCCAATGACATTTCAAAACTTTCTTCTAAGCTTTCTAAAAGAATCGCTTTTGGTACGGCAGGATTAAGATCTTCAATGGAAGCAGGGTTCGCTCATATGAATGATGTAACTGTCTTACAAGCAGCTCAAGGATTGGTTGCACATTTGGTCGAAACTGGCGGTGATTCAATAGTGGTTGGATATGACCACAGATACAATTCCCAAAGATTTGCTGAATTAACTGCTAGTGTAGCAGTACTTAAAGGTTTAAAAGTATATTATTTAGGATCAAAATTCCTTTCTAAAGAGTCGATAGAATTAAGTGAGACAAAGAAGGAATATAAAGAAGGATCAAGAGATCTTGTTCATACACCTCTTGTTCCCTTTGCTGTAGATCATTTCCATGCTTCTGCTGGTGTAATGGTCACTGCTTCTCATAATCCTGCTAATGATAATGGATATAAAGTTTATTATGGTAATGGGTGTCAAATCATTCCACCAGTTGATAATGCTATTGCCACGTCCATAGATAACAATTTGATTCCTTGGGAAGGTGCTTGGGATGTTGTAGGGAACTTTTCATCAGATCTTATTAAGTATATAAACTCTGAGATTACAGATTTATATGTAAAAGATATAAATGAAAATTTGATAAAGAATAAGACAGTTGATTTTGGATTTGTCTATACTCCAGTTCATGGAGTTGGATCAGAGATTTTTGATAAAATTATGAAGAAATTTGATAATCCAAATTATATCACTGTACCTCAACAAGCAAAACCAGATCCATCGTTTCCAACAGTTAAATTTCCAAATCCTGAAGAAAAAGGGGCATTGGATCTTGCAATAGAAACTGCTGAAAAAAATAATATGAAACTTGTACTTGCAAATGATCCTGATGCTGATAGATTTTCTGTAGCTATAAAGACTGAAAGTGGATGGAAACAATTAACAGGGAATGAGATTGGGTTTCTTTTCGGTCAATATATCATCAGTAAAGTACCAAAAGAAAAATTATCAAGTACATATTTAATTAATTCTACAGTTTCATCACAAATCTTTGAATCTATGGCAAAGATTGAAGGGTTTAAATTTCAAGATACTTTAACGGGTTTTAAATGGATTGGTAATAAATCAATTGATTTAAAGAAACAAGGGTTTAATGTTGTTTTTGGATATGAAGAAGCAATTGGTTATATGGTTGGACTGATTAATGATAAGGATGGAATCTCAGCAGCAAGTGTATGGATTCAAATGTATCAAGAGTGGTTTAGTAAAGGTGATATCACCCCATTAGATAAATTAAAACAAGGATATGAGAAGTATGGGTATTCTAAAGAATGTAATGGATACTATAAACTTGATGATTTATCAAAGACGGAAAAAATTTTTACAGAAATTAGAAATTCATTTGAAGGAGAAGAACCAACTAAAATCGGAGATTTTTCAGTTTTATATTGGAGAGATTTGACTTTAGGATATCAATCAGATACTAAAGATCATATTCCAATACTTCCGAGCGATCCAAGCTCCCAAATGGTAACAGGAGTCTTGACATTCAATCAAACAGAAGTAGTTAGATTTACATGTAGAGGATCAGGTACTGAGCCCAAATTAAAAGTGTATATAGAAGGTAAAGCGAAGAGTGAAAAGGAGGCCACTAAATTGGCACAAAGTTGTTGGACCACACTTAAGGACGAGTGGTTCGGTAAACATGAGCTAGAGGAGGTAAAGAACTGAGAGTAAATAGTTAATATATTGTGGCTGGCAAGTCAAGGGTCTTGTAGGCTTGGTGGGCCCTGGATCTAGGCGCGACGGAACGTGGATTTTGTCAACAACTTAACAGTGATGGGAAATAAGTACGAGAGTGATCTCCCGATCCACCATCGATTAAGTCCCAAGAAGCATGTCAGATTCATGTCTAAGCGATACATATTAGGGGTGATTGCCATTATAACAATTTTCATTTTTTATAGATCACAAAAGGTCGAGATACCAGAATTTACAGTAGCTGAGATTGACACTCAAATCGTTGATAATAATCTTGAAGTCCAATATGAAGAAGAATCAGATTCCAAGATCTATGAAGTAACGAAGGATGGAGTAAACGAAAAATCCACATCACCAGATTTCGAATATTACGATTTAAATGATTATCAAGGATCAGGAAATGGAGCTAAGGAAAATGATGTAGTATTATTTTTAATGCCTTTAAGAAATGCCGAACATGTCTTACCAATGGCATTCCATAACATGATGAATTTAACCTACGATCATGGATTAATTGATATTGCATTTTTAGTATCAGATTGTAGTGAAGGAGATACAACCCTCGAAAGAGTTTTTGAATATAGTATTGCATTACAAAACGGAACATTGGTTGAAAAACTAAACAAAGAAGAAGAGTTGAAGGCTAAATACAAAAAGGGTACGTCAGATTTTTCCCAATTTTATATGGATAAAGATTATATGAACAATGTTAAAAAATCATATGATCCAAGATTTTATCATGAAAATTATCGTAAACCATTTAGATCAATTACAATTTATCAAAAAGATTTCGGACAAGTCATTGGACAAGGATTTAGTGATAGACACGCAGTTAAAGTTCAAGGAATTAGAAGAAAACTAATGGGTAGAGCAAGAAATTGGTTAACATCAAATGCTTTAAAACCTTATCATTCATGGGTTTATTGGAGAGATGTTGATATTGAAACATGTCCTGGATCAGTAATTCAAGATTTAATGAAACATGATTATGATGTAATGGTACCAAATGTTTGGAGACCTTTACCTTCATTTTTATCTGGTGAACCACCTTTTGAACAACCTTATGATTTAAATTCTTGGATTGAAAGTGATCCAGCAATTGAATTGGCTTCAAAATTAGATGAAGATGATGTAATTGTTGAAGGTTATGCTGAGTATCCAACTTGGAGAGTTCATTTAGCTTATGTACGAGATAGAAATGGTAATCCTGATGAAGTCCTTGATTTAGATGGTGTTGGTGGGGTTTCAATCTTGGCAAAGGCTAAATTATTTAGACAAGGGGTTCATTTCCCTGCTTTCACTTTTTTAAATCATGCAGAAACTGAAGCTTTTGGTAAAATGTCTAAAAAAATGGGGTTCAAAGTTGGTGGGTTACCTCATTATACTTTGTGGCATATTTATGAACCAAGTGAAGATGATTTAATGAAAATTGCAAAACTTGAGAGGAAGAAGAGAAGACAAAAGCATACAAAGAATGATTAAGTGTATAATAGATAGTAATAAAAAAAACATATAAACTGATAATAATATAACATTTTATCAGTAGGAAGGCAGGTGTTTTAATCTATGCAAGCCGTTTGACTTACTCAGAGATTGTTCACATCCATGTTGATCATCATGAAAATGTTATTTGACGAGTCGAACCTGTTACAGTTTACGACTTCGCCATCGACAAAATTTCAAAAGAATTTTTTTAATAGCCGCTGAGACATTTACAGATCACGTGACTTTCACGTGACACAAAAATTACTAAATTGACAATTTGTTAAGAATGAAGAGGATTCTGATGTCGTAGATAATTTATATTACTACTACAAATGCCATTACATAGATAAATACCAGAAAGATCCTCTTTTCTTTTCCTCAGGAAGATACAGCTTAGGTAGAACCAATATTATGTAGTTTTCCTTTTAGGTACTATCTGGCCTAGCAATATTATCTTGTGGATGAGCGAAATTATCTAGCGGATGATCACTTCCAGTGGTACCATTTCTTGCACCGGTTACATCTTGTCCAATATCATATCTCCAATTACCATAAATCGACAAAGAACCATTAGACAGTTGACTTCCCTGTTGTGAGGATCTAACAACAGAGTAAAACTGACCTTGACTTCGTGGCCTTAAAACAACCTCTCTTTGTACCACAGGTCTTGGTGAATCTTGTCTTCTTTGTCCTTGATTTACATTCAAACGTTGTATTGTTTGAAATAGTAACCGATTCTGTGCAACTAAAGTATTATGTTTTAATGCAATATCATCTTTTAAATCTTGAATCTCTCTCTGTAATGTTTCTCTATCAGCAAACTCAGACTTTAAATAACCTTTAATGTTGGCACAAAAATCAACTATATTATGGATATTCTTATCTATAGCATTAAGACGAGAAGTGACTTGAGTTGTCATACCCCTAAGAGCTCTTAATATCTTTACTATACCTTGTGGTACACTGAAAGTGACACGTTGTGTGGTTTGTTCTGGTTCCATGATCACAAAAGAAATCTACAATTTTTCGCAGCCAACTTTATATACATGATTTACTATTTACCTTATTAGATCCCAAATAACCATTTAATCTTTTCTACTTTAGTCTGAGGATGATCCACTTGCTTGTTGGTTTTAAAATGTTTTTCACCATCGTTTCCAATATCAATGACTTCATCTTCAGCATGTTGTTCATAAACATCAATATGTTTAGTAAGTTTGACATTATCAATGAACCACATTAAGATAACAGTTGGAGTCATGATTCCTAATGCAATCCAACCAATAATTTGTTGTGTTTCTCTATAAGCTTGAGCAATAGCTTCTCTCTCTATAGTTCCTTTCTCATATGATAATGCAACAACAAGACTTTTATAAATCTTTGTTGCATTTGCAACTTCAGATTCAGGTAAGTACTTTGTTAATTTCCTTAAAATAAGAGTGTTCCAAATACCACCACCAATACATGAACCAATTAAAGAACCAACTGATCTAAAACAAAGGAAGAAAGCAGTTGACATGGCAATACCAGATTCACCCGCAATACCTTGAATAATAACTTGAAAAGCCACATGACTTATACCTCTACCAGCACCAATGAAGACTTCACCAGTATAAAGTAAAGCTTTACTAGCTACTTCATTATCATTAGTATTGGTAAAATATACAAGTAATGCATGTCCCATATAAGCAAATGGAACACCAATAATCACAAATACCTTAGATCTTTTTGTGAATTTCATTAAAATACCCCCGACAAGAGCAAAAACTTGGAAAGTGACTTTTTTAGAATTATCGATTCTTGATGCTTCTCCAACAGAAACATATTTTGCAACTTGTAAAACACTCTTCATATATGTTGAAAAAGCTGCATTGACACATAAATCCAAGGCAACAATACAACAAATCAAAATCATTGATCTTCTTATCAAGATGTTTTTCTCAACAAACGGATATTTTGGAACATAAGTATTCCAAATTATAAATCCAATAAATACAACACCACCTACTACAATCATAGCAATCAATCTTGCTTCTTTCCATCTATAAGTACTTGCAACACCGGTCAATGTTAACGGAACAAAAAATAATCCTAAACCAACAAGTAATAAAATACCACCAAAAAGATCTAATCTGATGAATAAAAAGTACCAAGTTCTCTTAAGAAAACTCCCTTCAGGTAAGCTTTCAAGAATCATTCCTCTTTTCTTTTCACCTGATTTTTTAGCTCTTACATCCAAGATATACATAAATGCAGTTAAAAGAATACATGAAACACCCATCACAATAGCCCAAATTCCATAACCCCATCTCCAAGTAGAATTTTCCATAATTGAATCTTGGATATAAGAACCAATAAATAAAGATGGCACAGAAGAAACAGCATCTGGTAATTGAGACCACATACCTCTATCAATTAAATCAGTCGTTTCAGCAATGAAAACCTGTTGGAAAATTCTATAACCAATTTTACCAATCGAAAAAAAAATTTCAGCACAAACATAAGTTTCAACATTCTGACAAGCAGCATAAAGAACATATGATAATGTGTAAAGAAGAACAGAAAAACCAAACCCTTCAGCCCTACCGAAGAAATCATTTAATTTAGCTAAAAATGGATATGCAATAATAGCAGTTATTTTAAATACCACCGAAGCAGTTGATATAAGAGCATGAGCATTAAAAGCAGAGGTAGCATAACTATCAAAACCTGATGTAGAATCATTTGCAAATGTTTCAACAAAAGCAGTTATAATCAAAACAATATATGCAATAATAATTAATCTTTTACTCCAACCTTTTGCATTTGTTTCTTTTACTTGTTCTTCAACATCAGAGTTCAAATGACTTGTTCCAGAGAATTCAAGTGACTTTTCCCCATCACTTTTGTTGTCTATATGTTGATTCATAATTATATAAATCTTAAGTTATTTGCATCCATTTATATACTTTTATCTATTTGATCATTCTGGTCAGGGCTACAAACAATTGCAGAGATTTTTTCAACGGAAGAAAAACGGAGAGAAAAAACGGAGAGAAAAGACGGAGAGAAAAAACGGAGCTTTAGTTAATAGGATAGAATGGTATCAGGGGCATATAGTAATCAAGTGGCTTACCAAGTACGAGTTAATTAATTGCCTGATATAACAATTTAAAGAATTTTTTGTAGATAAAATCTTACTCATGAGGAGAAAAAAGATACATAAATCTGCTTAATTAAATAGAGTTATACTTATTATTGTATGAATACCAAGAAATGTACCTGGCTTTTGATTGACATATTATATGTAGATCCTGGTAGTTTACAGCCCTATGATTTTGTGAGAGTATTCGTAATTATTTGAGCACCACACATAACATTGTCTTGGCAATGCCGTGTACTCAACTATATTACCGGAATAGTTAAAATTTTTGCAGCATTTTGATTAGATGCAGTCAAGTATCAAGATAATTAGCTCCGGTCTCGGTAAGAGGCGCGATAATAGAAGGAAGAGTTTAGGGAATATGATGGTGAAGGTGTTAGAAGATGAAGTGTTGATACAAGGAATGCTCTTTATGGTCATTAGCTATGCTTTGCAAAAAAAAGAGACTAAAAATCGTCATTTTATGATGTAAGTTTAATGAGACAACCCTTTCCAGTTGAAGAATGTAATCGAAAGATTTAGAGCCATGGACAGGGGACTGAACGAGTTCTTGGAGAAGTTGGTTTCAGAAGGCTTCATATCATTGCTTGGTATTCACAAGTAAAAAGTTGTATAAAGGATTGGTTAGTATCCGCGGAAATATCAAGAGTTGTCCGATCGGATTTAGACTTAAGACTAAGGTAGGTACTTAGATCACTCATGTGACTATCACGTGAATCATCTGATCACGTGAAAACATCAAAATCACGTGAAGGGAGACGCGTCAAAAAGTTTTCGATCTATGCATAACTTTGTTTATTTAGAGAGCATTGTCCACGGAAGTAGATTTTAAGACGGTGTCAAGGTGTTTCACTACTGTGCTTATTGCAGATACGCTATCGTGATAAAAAATTGGCACAGCTGTCCAAAACCATCCATCCTCTATAGATTTTTTTTACTCATCTGATACTCAACTACTTATATCTATTTCTATACTCCTTTGTTGCTCTCTGTTCCATGTCTTACCCCGTACAGCCTTATCTCTGAAATATCATCCCACCGAGTACATTGTTCTACTACTAAAAATAGTTTTAATCTCATGCAGTGAGATCAGTGTCCGAGACCGTCAGCCAAATGAGGAAGTCGAGTATCTAATTCTATCCAATATTTATTAATAGATCAGAGGCTAACTTTAAATCCAACTCGGTCAATATATTACCATTAGACCCTTTACATGTTGACATACTCAAGCATATCTCCATTTCTAGTCGTTGTCTCCCCCTTCATGTAACTTCGTCTTCGTCATCCATCTCTTATGTGCACTGGTGTTTGGGCTATTATGTACGCTCGTCTACAGTCTCGCCCTATTTTATACAGGCGTATTCGTCCTGCGTGTTTTAAATTTGCTCGATCGAGTAAGTGAAAAATAGAACCAGTCTCTGATAAAAACCTTTAAATCTCACCTTAGGACCTACTTTAGACTTGCTTTAGCCTTAACTTAGACCTACCTTAATACCCAACCCCCAATCCTCCCATTCTTGCATCAATGTGGTCGTTTTTCCTATTCTATCTCCTAGCATTTGCATTGGGGTTCCATCCCGTAAAAGACTTTAGAGTCAAAGATATGAAAAGTCAAGTTGAAAAGAAATCCAAAGTCATAGCCAAAGAAGCAGATGTTGTAAACCAAGCAGACCAATTAGCTTCTGCAACAGAAACTATTGCAACCACAGACTCTTTACTGAGTTCAGCCCCAACTATAGGCTTAAATAGTGATGTCCAAATGGTTTTTACAGATACAACCAAATCTATTTATTACCTTACAAATAGAATAGTTGACAATACAACTAACTATAATGAAACATTTCAACTCTTAATTGATACAGGATCTTCTGTAACTTGGGTATATAATGACTCTTGTACTTCAAATGCTTGTAAACAATCAACAGTTACCAAATTTAATGATTTTGATGATTCTTTAAAAATCTTATCCGACTTTTCACTTAGCTACAGTGGACAAGAGGTTAAAGGAGATCTCATCAATGGTAAAGATAATAAAATCAATCTTGTATTTAGTAATTTTGAAATTTCTAATTTTACCTTTGGAATTGCATCTCAAGTTCCAGATTTATTTAACGGATTTAATGTTAGTGGGATTTTAGGTATCCCTTCTTCAAATAATAAAAATGTTGATAGAAACTTGATACATCAATTACATAATGACGACTTAATAGATCAAACCATTTTTGGATTATCTCTTGTATCTTCCAGTCAAACTATAAAGTATATAGACACTGATTCGAGCAGTTTATCGCTTCCTTCAAACTATGGAGGATTGGTTGTGTTTGGATCAAAAGCTTTAGACGATAAAGATAAGTTTATTGCTTCAGATACCGAGATCTCATTTATGTCACTTGTAGAAAATGATAATGATTATTGGTTAGTTGATTTAAAGAATATTCTGGTAGGAACACAAGCCTTCAATTCTTCAAGTTCAAATAGAGAAACAATCATTGATACTGGTACTACAGGCTTTGTATTACCATTAACAGATGCTAATAATTTACATGAGAAATTATTTGGTGATGATCTTGTAACTGATAATAATGGGAATTATGCATTCCCATGTGATTCCAACGTTAATTTTACATTCACAATTGAAGGACATGATTTTGAAATTAGTTCAGATGATTTTAAAGGTAAAGAATACACAGATCAAGGACTTGATGGGAATTGTGCATCAATGATTCAAGGACTTGATCTGAAATATTGGGTTTTTGGGGCTGCATTTTTATCTAAATTTTATACGGTATTTGATTTAGAAAAGGGTAGAATTGGATTTGGTGATGCTAGAATTACTAGTTATACATTACAAGAACAACATGATACTACCCCAGCAATTTATTATGGACTGTCAGTATTAAACTCTAGTACCACCAGTACCACAAGTAACAATACAACAACCACTAGCTCTAGTTCTAGTACAAAGACAAGTTCAGGGTCAACGTCAAGTAAAAAGACGAGCTCAGATTCTGACGACAGTGGAGCTTCCACTGGCATTTCCAGTTTAATTCTACTCATTTCTTTATCATTGTATATTATAGTATAGTAATAACACTTTTTCTATGTAATTATCGTAAGCCAACTTAATACCGCATACATTAAACCAACTGGGTATACCGCAAGCAACACTCTACCAGGTAAAACCCCTGAACATTTCAAACTCAAAATCCCTGAATAAATACTCCATGCACAGAGTATAGTCATTAAAGCCAATCTAATTAATTTCCAACCAATTAAAAGCGAACATAATATCTCTCCAACAGTTATAGGGAACATCGAATACCCTACAGCGCTTATTGCCGACATGAATGAAATATTACCACCAAGTAACTGTACATTCAAGCCGATTATTATATAAAAGAACCATATAAAACTAAACGAACCAGAGAATACAGAATTGGTTTGCTTTGAGGATGCAGACATCCCAAGAATAACAGAATACACTAAAGAGAATATAAGGGGTCCCCAAAGATCCCAATCAAGATTATTCAATTCGAGGTTATCAAAATTGTTCATTTCAAAATCTTCAGGTTCATTACTTACAGAGATTCTTCTTTCTCTAATGATCAGTTCAGGAATATTGACACCATTCTTTTGAGCAAAGTCTATGAGTCTATTTTGTTGTTTTTGGGCCAACTTGTTCAATTGAGCAGGCCAGATTACAATAGTTAAACGTTTCCAAATCTTCAATAAATCTCTACTAAGAGTTGTGAGTACTGGTTCATCTAAGGTGTCACCTCCAGTGTATTGGTGTTCCCTGATGGTGTTGTTCTGATTGAATTGGTTGGAAGAGGTGAATGGGGCAAATGTAGATGATAAATCTACTTTAGTGTTCCAAGGGATTGATGAAAATATCCCTGGTGTAGATTGAGATGTGGATTGATTAGGAGGGTTGGAGTTGAGTGGAGTATTGACTTGTGGGTTGGATTGCTTGGTTGGTGTTGGGTCTTCATCAGGAATGATGAAGTCGTCCACATCGTGCTCTGAATAGGATGGTGTATTCCAATTTGACATAGTAGCTGAGTGAGACTGAGAGGATTGAGAAGGAAGCTTGAGGGAGAAGCTTGAGAGAGAAGCTTGAGGAGGATCGAAATTGAGCATCCTGGGATAAAGTGGGACACCATCGCATTTAAATGGGACAGATTTTGAGAAAGAGCTCCAACGCACTACAGAGACAGCACCATACATAAATACATCTTGCTTTTATTAATAGATAAATACTCTACGACCTTTGATAGATACTCTAAGCCCATTTATATCTAACTCTACATTCTCTACTAGGCCTATGACGGAACCATGGTCTTAATGACCTTAGCTGGGACTCCCCCAACAACAGTATTTGCAGGTACGTCCCTGTTGATAACAGCACCAGCCGCAAGAACTGCACCATCACCAATTGTAACCCCTGGTAATACGACTACATTAGCTCCAAACCATACATTGTTTCCAACAGTAATTGGCTTAGCATATTCAACACCTGCAAGTCTTGGAGTTGGATCAGTTGGATGAGTTGCAGTGGTGAATGTAACATTTGGCCCAACCATAACATTATCACCAATTGTAATCAAAGTACAATCTAAAAATGTAATATTGAAATTACCATAAAACAGTTTCCCAACCAGAACATTACACCCATAATCAACATTAAAAGGAGGTTCAATAAAGAAATCGTCTTCGATCTTTCCAAAGATCTTTCTTAAATGTTCTAAACGAGCTTGACCATGTTTAACGATATCGTTATCATAATCTTTCATTCTAATTGAGCCATAATCTAAAGCTCTTTCATGGCTTAAATGTCTTGCATTATGAAGTTTAGAATCCCAACAGTTGTATGGAACTGACAGGATCATCTTTTCATACTCTTCACCTTTCGGGAGGTTGTTGAGGTTAGCATAAGCAAATTCAACGAGTTCTTTATTGATTTCAGTTGGTTGGGACATGATTAGTTGAAGGGGTTTTAGGGTTTAAATGAGATCGAGATTCGGTTAATGGTTCCCCTATCCCCAGATTTTGCGATAAATTCCGAGATTGATCCCGTAAAAAATATCAGAGCTCGGGGGTGAGTGGTAGAGGAAGAGGGAGGCGGAGGCAGAGGGAGGCAGAGGCAGAGGGAGGCAGAGGCAGAGGTAGAGAGGGGTAAAGGCAGAGGGAGGCAGAGGTAGAGGTAGAGAGGGGCAGAGGTAGAGAGGGGCAGAGGTAGAGGGAGGCAGAGGCAGGCAGAGGATCAGCGATTCATTGTCTCTCATTATTCATTACTTACTCTTCTTCCCGAATAAAGATAACTTCTTTTTAGAACTCTCTGATGTACCACTTGTCTTACTTGTGATACTATTTGTCTCAGAATTATGTCTCTCAATTTCTTCATTCTTCGTGGGTTTATGACTTAATTTATGAAATATTCCATGACGATGTTTCTTAGATCCAGCAGAAGAAACACTTGCATTATCTGGAATTTCATTATGATCAAATAATTTAGATGAGGTACGTGATAATATTGGTACATGTTTTCTAGAAGCCTTTTCTTCTTTGGCGGCCTTCTCTTCTATTGCTGTTCTTTCCTTTGCAGCTTTATGTTTAAGTTTCTCATCTCTTTTAATTAATTTAGTAATTCTTTTATCCAATTCTTTATTTGTTTCAGGTTTTGATTTCGAATCGGTCTTAATTGGTTTAAAAGGGGTCAACCCACTTAATCCTCCAACTCTAAGACTACTATTTGTTCTTGCTCTTTCTAATGGAAGATTAGTTGTTGATCCAATAGGTGTTTGACTTATTTGACTTGTCACATCATCATTATACGTTGTTGCTCTACTCATACTAGTACTTGTAGTACCACGACTATTAACAGTGGCTAATGATGAACTTGATGCTACAGGTCTTAACCTAAAATCATTACTATCATTACTTTCAGTTCTTGAATAAGGTATTCTTTGTGATTGAGCTTGTGATTGTGGTTGTGATGGGGGTGGTGGTACAGGCAGTGGTTGTGGTTGTGGTTGTGGAGATGATTGAAGTGGTGAATCAGGTTGATACATTGATTTACTAATAATTGAACTACTACGTTCTTCTCTTGATCTTATAACTGATTGTCTCTCATCATAATCGATTTTGATTTGTTTCATTTTACTAGTGATATCACTATCAAACTTTTCGAGTAATTTCCCCATTCTTTTAACATTATTGGCTCTTAACATAAGCTTCAAATCTGCAACATATGTAACACTTTCAAAGATCATATCAATTATATTAAGACTTGGAATTGGTGATATAGGCGATACTAATTGTTCTAAAGTTAAAGATAAATCAATATCTCTTTGAGTTTGTTCATCAACTTCTTTCATTTTCTTTTGATCTAAATCACCTCTATCAAAAATAGATTTTGATCTTGGTCCAATACTTGGTAAATCTGGTAATGTATCTAAATATGCTAATCCAACATCAACATCATCTGTTTCACTGGTTGAGCTTTCAAGGTTTTCAAATGATGAATCAGTTTCCCTACCAGTATCTGAGGGTTCTGGTACTGGGGTTTGAGATGGTGTTTGAGATGATGGTGTTTCTGGTAACGGTGTTTCTTCTTTAGTTTCTGGTACATCAAAAGTTGATGATCTTCTACTAGATTTTCTTGATGTCAGATCTCTTTTACTTGTTCCTGTTCCAGTTGAAAAAATACTATTTGGATTGGCTTTCATTGTTTTCTTCAATAATGCAATATCTAAATATCCATCATCAACAGTATCCATAAACCCTTCATATTCATCTAATGGGAACTCAACATCATGGAGATGCGGTGTATTAGTATCACTTAAAAGATTAAAGTATTCTTCCTTAAGTTCTCTTGATCTCTTAACAATATAACTTTCTCTTCTACCAATAATACCATAAAGTACTTCACAAATCAAATCGTATAATAAGGGTACTTTATAATGTTTGGCAAGAACTAAGTTATCCAATGTATTTGGTGTTAATAACCATTTGTTCCCAATTTGTCCAGTATACAAATATTCACAAAATGCCTTTACACTTGTAGTTGCAAATGGGATATATAATTTACGTGGGATTAAAGAGCTTTCCATTTGAAAGTTCCCGCTTTCCAAATTTTCGAAATTAAGTAATGCATTATCAAAGGGATCATATGGATTTGGTAATTCATCTGCTTCAGTATATGAAGTATCAGGATCAACAGATTTTGGAGGTTCTTCTTTATCGTCGAACTTCTTAAATTTGAAATTCTCTGGTGTTGGCATTGTGGTGTTTGTACTACTACTATTATTACTACTACTTGAACTATGGATCATAGTGGTAGGTTTAAGATTTGGAATTGGAGAATTTGATAAATCTGGTGATGTAATACCCATTCCTGTAATATTCCCTTGACCTTGTTGGGATACTGAAGCTCTTGGAGAAGCAAATGGGGACCCTCTTGGAGATTTAAGAGGAATACTTCTAAGAGCTGTTAAGGTATGAATCAATGAACCTCTTGGAGATGCCATATCTGTTGAATTTCTTCTAGAAGAATTTTTAAAAGATGATGGGTTCGAAGGTACTGGTGGAATTTGTTCTGTTGGTAAAGGTAATTGAGGAGGAATATCTTGAAGATTTGAATTAAGTAAAGAACTATTACTTGAAAAAGAACTTAAAGAATTTTTACGAGAATAATTTGGAGCTATTGGATCCATTCCTTGAGGTAATTTAAGAGAAGGATCGCCTCTTTCTAATGAAGAAGTTGAAACATTATCTTGAAATGGTAATCTAAATAATGGAGCTTCACGTTGAGATTTCTTTTGACCAGCTGGCATTTGAATATGATAGGATTTTTCAATATCACCAGAATTAATTGAATTATTATTTTCAGAAGAATATGAATTATTTGAATTGATTGAAGATTTGGTTCTTTGAGTAGTACTTATACTTGAACCACCTTTTGATAAAAGTCTATGATCAACAGAAGATAATTTCTGACTTTGATCAAATTTTTCAACTGCTGAAACATAACCTTTAGCGAGTAATTGTATGAAATAATTCCCCCATCTTTCAATTAAAACCATTAAAGAAACAGGGATTCTATCACCATTTACAGAAATGATTTCGAAATCAGCAATTAAATCACCAAATCTATCTAAGAAATTCCTACCAAGAGTAATTGCAGCAGGAGGGAAAACACTTCTAATAGTTGTAAAATTTGTTGTTGGGGCAGCATAATGAACATATTCACTAAAACTAATTGCTTTTGGAGATTTTGAAGTTGAGGCCGAACCTCTTGAAGATCTTCTTGAATTCTCAGGAGGTGTTAAAGGTCTATCAACCGATTTTAATAATTCCGGTTTTTCAATTTCTGTATCAGTGACAGAAGTATCATCACTATCAGTTGGTTCATTAGTTGATTTATTAACATCATCAAAATAAACTCTATTGCCATTTTCATCATGATAATGACCACCTCCTGCTAATTCAGAACTTGCTAGAATATTTGTAATTGGTAAACTAACAGTTATCATACAACTAAAATATCGTACACTTGAAGTAGTTCTAGAAGTAACATAATTACCAATTAAAACAACTTTATGATGACTTTGCCATGCATAACCTCCCCAAAATCTATGACTACCATAATCATGATTACAAAAAATATTTAATCTTGACCATTTTCCTGTTGGTCTATTAAAGATGAATATTGATATATCATAATCATTTGGTAAAAATCCTGTTATGATAATATTTTGACCGAATAATCCTCCAGTTGGATACCTTAAATTATATGGAATTATTTGATTCAAATTTGGTGACGGATTATCTAATTTCCTATGAACCGGTAAAATCTTACCAGGTTTTATTGATTTACCAACTCTAAAAGATATAAGAGGATTAGTTAATTTTGAAGGATCTTTAATTGGTGAATAAACTATAATAGATTCAGCTTTTGCTTTTAAATTTGATTGAATTAATGGTTTTTCCTTTTCTTCTTCTTCCTTTTCGTCTTTTTCTTCCTTCTTTTTTGGAGCTTCAAGATCAGTATGGAAATAATGAGAAAATTGATTATTTATATTAAGAATAATAGAATTAAAATAATCAATATTAACTTGATCGTCATTAGTATTGGCAAAATTACTTGATTCATTTCCTGAAATATAAAGAGGTTGTTCAAAAATAAATTTCTTATCAACTAAATCAAATACAACATTATCATATAAAATATTTGAATTTTTATCTTTACCTCCAGCAATGAATAATCCAAAATGGTCCGGTTTATTAATAAATGATAGAGTGGTTATAGTTGATAATTTATGACAGAATCTTGGTATAGGTCCATCTGTTCCATCAGATAATAAAGTCCATTTCCCAGTTTCTAAATCCATTTCCCATAAATCATTTGTAGGAATTAATAAATCTAAGGGAATAGAATTAATATTAGAATCTTCTTTAAGATTATACTTTTCATTGACCACAAGACCTCCAAAGAGATAAAGATGATTACTATAACATAAAATTTCATGGAACAACCTTGGTTTAGGTTTTAAATCTCCTTGTTTGATATTTACTCTAGTCCAATTTTTATCTAATAAACTTAAATGGAATAATTCACCTGAAAGATACTTCAAAATGTTTTTTGATTTCAGCTTGGAATTAAACGATCCCAACACTTCAGGTATAGTAAGACTTGGTAAATCCAATCCAATTGTTAACCCACCAAATGTGAATATAAATGAATTATATAATGTTGAAGCAGAACCAGTTCTAACATTCAAATTGAGTCTATCATCTTTTTCTACTGGTGGTAGTTGTAATGAGTGACAATTACTGGAGATCGGTAGGATTGTCGTCATGTTAATTTTGACTTAATAACTGAGTTCAGAGGTTATCGGGTCACTCAGTCTACTTGCGTTGGGAAAATTTCTCAGATCTTGAGATCGCGCTGAGAAGAGATAAAGGAGATACGAATGGATTAGTATTGGCCAGGAGAAGGGGTCATTATGGGTGGTGGTGGTGGCCATTGTTTAGGCCTGGTACAATAACAAGTTCCACAGAAACCTATTTATTACTTGTCTCGTCACTTGTCACTCTTCTCTCATATCTCATCTCATCTCTCACCTGTGAACGCAATTACTGACGACAAATGACCTAGTATTTGTCTATAACCACTTCCCACCATACCCTATCTTTCCTCCCTTTCCCTCCTCGTCTCCTTGTTTCTTTCCCTCTCCCATTCCTTCCCTTTGTCTTGTCTCCATTCTGGTACTTACACTAAACCTCGACCTGCATATAACGGGCGCTTGCTAACCAACCCCTTTATCATGAAATTTCAAGTTCGCAATATTACTACCAACATGTCTGACGAAAATTCATCAATTAAATCAGGCAAAACAACAAAATCTGGAAGTAGATTAAAGCAATTGACTACTGCTGAAAAGTGGGTATCTCCTTTCAGAGAAGGTTCAAAAAAGAAAAACTTACATAAAGAATTTAGTTATAATAATAATATTAAAACTGTTCAAGTTCCAAAGAAGTTTTCAACCCATCCAACATTAGAAGCACAAGCTAAGAAGGAGAAGGAAGAGAAGGAGAAGAAGGAAAAGGAAGAAAAGGAGAAAGCTGAGGCTGCAGAGGCTGTTGAAGAGACTGAAGAAACTGAGGCTAAAGACACTGCTGAAACTGAAGCTAAAGAGCCAATTGAAGCTGCCGAGGCTGAAACTGAAGCTAAAGAGCCAATTGAAGCTGCCGAGGCTGAAACTGAAGTTAAGGATGCTGAAGTTGAAGCTAAGGATGTCGATGCCGATGTTGAAGCTAAGGATGTCGACGCTGTTGATGCTGAAACTAAACCTACTGAAGAAGTCCCTTCAACAGAACTCAACGGAAAATCAGATGACAATATTGAAGCTGTTGTCGATTCAGAACCAATTGAACTTGTTACTCAACCAGAAAGTAAATACGTTCCAGTTGAATTACCAAACCAAGAAGTTTTAGACCAATTTAAAGATAAACCAGCATTATTAAAAAGATACGAAGAAAACAATGCTATTGGAATTGGATCCGTTTCAAAAGCTATTGAAGATCCAAATAAAGTTATTGATTTAGGTAGTGGATTAAAAATGACTCAAAAACAATTACTTGAAATTGCAGCCAAAAGAGTTGCCCCAGTTCTCACCAATATTAATGAAGAAGTTACTAAAACTAGAAATGAAGATGAAATCAAAAGACAAGAAGTTCTTAGTGGTAAAGTAGCTAATCATGAAAAGAAATTGAAGTCAGATTTCCAAAAACATGTTGATAAAATTAGAGCTAAAAAGGCAAGATTTGATGGAGAAATTGGTAAAAAAATTAAAGATATTGAAACTAAAAAAACCAATAATGATAAAGAAGCCGAAACTTTTAAAGCTACTACTTTAGAAGAAATTGAAACTGCTAAAAAAGATTTCGAAACAAGAGAATTAAATGCTGTTGAACAACATGAAACTGATAAAGAAAATTTGATTAAAAATCATGATGAATTAAAAGCAACTAAAACTCAAGAATTAGAAGATGCTAAACAAGGTCAAGAAACTACCACTCAAGAAATCGAAGCCTTACAAGAAAAGAAAGAAGAATTAGACAATTCTAATTCTGATTTATCTTCAAGAATTGATGAATTAACAAACAAATTAAATGAAAAATTAAAGAATCTTGAAAGCTTAAAGGTTAATTTAGCCGAAAAGAATGAAGGTATTTCAAAGAATTTATCAACTAAAGAAGAATTAATCAAGAAATTAGATACTGCTAAAGAAGGTTTAGAAACTAAGAAATCGGGACATTCTAAATTATCTGCAGAAGTTGGTGTTTTAGCTGGTACTTTAGCCGCTTATGCTACTAAACTCAGTTTCTTGAGTAGTGAATCAGATTCAAGAAAGTCAAGATTAACTGATGCAAAGAAAGCATTCAGTGATTGGGAATCTGAAAAGCAAGAAGCCGCTAAACAAGTTGCAATTGAACATGAACGTAAACGTGCTGAAGCTCAAGAAGCTGCTGAAACTGCTAAATTAGAAGAAGAACTTAAAAGAAAGAAATTAGAAGAAGAAGAAGAAACTAGAAGAGTTGAAGAAGAAATTGAAAGAAAGAGAAAAGAAGCTGAAGAAAAAGCTGAACAAGAAAGAAAAGAAGCTGAAGAAAAAGCTGCTAAGGAAAAGGCTGAGGCTGAAGCTAAAGCTGCTAAAGAAAAAGAAGAAGCTGAAGCTAAAGCTGCTAAAGAAAAAGAAGAAGCTGAAGCTAAGGCGGAAGCCGAAAGATTAGAAGCTGCAGCAATTCAAGCTGAAAAGGATAAGGCTGACGAAAAAGAAAAGGCTTTATTAGCTGAACAAGAAGAAAAAGCGGCTAAACAAAAGGCTCTTGCTGATGAAGAAGAAAGAATTAAAAACTTCCCAGAACAACAACGTGAACAAAGAATTAAAGCCAGAGAAGCTGAAAAACAAAGATTATTAGAAGAACGTCAATATTATGAAGAATTATATGAAAGAAGAAAATTAAAAGAAGAACAAGAAGCTGTTAGATTAAATACTGAAATCGAAGAACTTAGACTTAAACAAATGGAAAAGACTGAATCAGAAAGATTAGCCGCTGAAAAAGTTGCAGCTGAAAAATTAGAAGAAATTGAAAGATTAAGACAAGAACATGATGAAAAATTAAAACTTTATCAAGAAAGATTAGCTTTAGAAGAATTACAAAAACAAAGACTTTTAGAAGAAGTTGAAAATTTGAAAAAAATTAGAGAATTAAGAGAAGAAAAACATAGATTAGCTTATTCAACTAATAAAGATAGTCAAATTGAAGATATTCAAAAATTGATTGAACAAAGAGAATTAGAAGTTACAAGATTAACTAAACAAATTGATTTAGATGATGAAGATTTATATCATCGTTCAAAAGATCATTTATATTCATCAAAATCTGTAAGAGATTCTGTTCCTGATAAAGTACCAAAAGATGAAATTGAACTTAAATCTACTAGTAACCCTTTTTTAGAAAAGAGCAATGAATTACCAGCAATAGCTGAAAAAGGAGCCACAAAGGGTGAAGAAAAGAAGACCAATAAAGGTGTTGTTGGTGGTGCCGCTGTTGGCGCTGCTGCTGCTGGTGCTGGAATTGCAGCCACTGCTAATAAAGCTAGTACATCTGCTAAATCCAATGTTCCAAAACCATCTTCTAAACCATCCAAGTCAAGATCAAATAGTTTGAAGAGAGGGTTTAAAAAATTCTTTGGAGATTCAAAAGATAAACCAGTTTCACGTTCTAATTCAAAGAAGGAAACTAAATCTGTTGCACCTCCACCAAGTAGTATTTTCAGTGAAAAGAAAACTGGTCAAGAAAGTGAATCAGAATATGAAACTTATTCAATTTATGAAGAAGTTAGTGATAGTGAATATGAAAATCATAAAAACGATCCAAATTATTTTGAAGTTACTGAAGAAGAATTTGCTAAACATAAAGCTCGTATTGAGTAGAAATTTTGTAGTTATTATATATTGTTGATTTTTACCAATGTAGCCGTTTATTTCTATTTAAATTAATCGAATGTAGTTTTCTTACCTGATGATTTAACAATTGCAGCACTTGCTCTTTGGGCAGTAGCTAAAGCAACTGATGATTTAACTCTTCTTTTATCATCATCTCTTCTTGGTTTTTTGAATTGTCTTGGTTCTCTTTCTTGTCTGTCTTGTTGTTGTCTTGGTTCTCTAACTTCTTCAATAGGATTACTTTGTTCTCTTTCTCTTCCAACACTTTCATCTATTCTTCTTTTTGGATTTCTTTTTGATCTATCTTCACCATATTCCATTCTTAAAGGTCTATTAATAAGTTTTTTAGTTAATTTTGATGTTAATGCAGTTGTTGGTCCAGTTTCATCTTTAAAATCTATAAAGGCAAATCCTTTACATTTCCCACTGTCTTCAAATGTAGCCATTCTAATTTTAATAATTTCTCCACAATGTCTAAAATGTTCCTCTAATAAATCTTGTGTAGTATCAAAACTTAAATTACCAACAAAAAGAATTCTGGATGGTGGATTCTTACTGATATTGATCAACTTATTACTACCATCTTTTTCTTTATCTTGTTCTGGTCTACCTTCAAAAGAATTTGCATTTTTAATTAATAAATTTCTACCATTTAAATTTTGTTCACTAACTGCTATTACTTTATCCATTTGTTCTTGAGTTTGGAAATCAACATAACAGAATCCTTTGATCTTGTCTTGTTTCTTTGGTAAATTGAATCTAGTGATATCCTCATCTTTTAAATCACATTTTACTTTAATAAATCTTAAAATATCTTCTCTTGTAGTATCAAAAGATAAATTACCAATCCATACACCGAATTTGGATCTTGAAGATTTTTCTTCTGGTTCTTCACCATTTTCATCTAAAGGTCTTGGAGCTGGATGTTTTGCTTTGATTTTATCCAAGTTTAATTTACCTTTTTTTAACAATCTTTGTTGTTTTCTATTTAAAGGAACATCACCAGCTAAATCGATTTCAATTTCTTCGAGTTCTTTTTTGGCAGCTTCTTCCTTTTGAGCCTTCTTCTCTTCTTTCTTTTGCTTCTTCTCCAACTTTCTTTGTCTCTTCTCTTCTTTGGTTAATTCTGGTTTAGCTTCGTTATCAGACATGATGAGATGAGATGAGCTGGGACTGAGATAGGGCAAATTGAGATCGACTGAGATGAGGGACAAGAATGAGATAAAATGGGACAAGAACTGAGAGGGCAGACTGCGAAGAGAAAAGGAGATTGAAGGAACACCTGTCTGTCCTGTCTGTCCTGTCTGTCCTGTCTGTCCTACATCTCTCTTCTATGTCGTTTATTCTCGTTTACTCTACTATATACTCCACTCACTGGCCATGCTCTAACCATAACCACTTTCTCCATAACTCACCAGCTTCATTTATAATATTATCCATAAAGTCAATCGAATGATTATCAAATCCATCATTTGTAATTATATCATTTTGATCAGGTGATACTGAAATACTTGATAAAGGTGAAGTATCTTTTTTGTCTTTAAAATCAATCGTTGAACTTCTTGAACTTCTTGAACTTGATTTATTACTTTCACCTCTTTTCCTATCAATTTTTTGTTTAAAAATATGATACTTATTTGTAAGATTATATGAATTGGTTGGTAATCTTGAAAGATATTGTCTAATTTCATGTTGATCTAATTCAATTAAAGTATTTTCTTTTGATTTTAATAAAGCAACTGTAATGAATATAAGTTGAATATGAGGATTCATTTGTGGGAAAGGTATTTCAATATCATCAATTGGATCATTTGAAATATTCAATTTTTGTAAATCTAATAATGATGAAGAATTAATTGAATCAAATGTTAATGACCAAAAATTATCGGTATTACCTAATTTATTAATCATTTTTGAATCAAGATTTAATTGTTCATTATAATTTTTACCAGGAGTTTTAAATTTAAAACCTAAAATTAAATCCCAGATTTTTCCTCTATCTAATCTTGACCAAACTTTTGATCCACAATATTTTAACCACCAAATTAACCATTCATCATCATTTGATCCAAATTTATTTAAAATTTGTTCTTCATTAAAATAATCAGATAATTCTGGTAAAAGTTTCCTAAATATATAAATAAAGAAAGTAACTCTTTCTTCAATTGATCCACCATTTGCTGGTAAATTAAGTAATTTCTCATTATTAAGTGTGCCATTTTTATTTGATTGTAATTTATTTGATGGACAATGTAAAAGAACAAGAATAAGACGTTCATAAACTTCATGGAATGACATTTCTGGTTCTTGATCTAAAAGATCTTTAATTTCTTCATTTAATTGAGGAATATTCTCCATATAATTTGAATAATCAATAAATAAATTTTTAACTGAATTATTATCATCAGATAAATCTCTACCAACTAAAACCCATGAAGTTTTTGGTATTGGTGGGAACCATTCGGCTAAGGCCAATGCTATCCATGTAAGTGAACTATCATACTTAATAATCTTACCCCACTTACTAACAAATTTAAGTACTGAATTTTCCAAAATCTTAAAAATTTGTGTCTCAGTCAGTTCTTGTTCTCTTTCTTCAGTACTGTTCAAATTATATCTTAATCGTATCAAATACTTATTTAAATCTTTTTTAATATATCCTTGAACTTTCTCTTGATCAAATTCAGATTTATCGTTATCAGGTTGAATTGATGGTTTCATTACATATGGATGATATTTAAGTAATATGGGCCAGATTTTAAATCTTAAAAATGGTGGTAATCCCTTTTGTCTCGCTATTAATGCTAACCCATGATGATTCTTGTCTTTTAAAAATTTTTTACATAATTTAAATACTTCAATATCATAATTAAATGATGGTTTATGTTTTTCTTTTCTTAATGATGGAGTTGATGATTTCGATGAAAGTCTATCAGGAGAAGATTCTGAAACCAATTGATTTGGTAAATCTGATATAGTATCAAGATCATCTGAATCTGATATATCTAATAGAGTATCTCCCATATTTTTTTGCTTTATAAAACTCACTTTTTCACTTATTTTAAATATATCGTAACCTCGATCTATTAAGGTCATATTCTACTCGGTAGTATTATGAACTAATACATATTGATTTATTTTTAAATTAATTAGAATAAAAAAGGAATTGGATTGCTAGTTGCTAGTGGCTTTTAAGCTAATGGCTATTTAGGCTAGTGGGTATCGAAGTGTGTTGTTCTTTGTATCTTCTGGTTCTTATCAGTCCCGATCAAATCAACTAAATAAGTCAAAAATCAATTGGGAAAAATAAGAAGAAATGAGTTTCTTATTTTTTTATTATCTTATGATCGAATTCCTTAATGAAAATCTTTTTTGTGTAACTTTTTTCTTGTGACTGTAAAATGTTGGGCCCAAATTACTAAACTTTCGGAAAAAGAGGAGGTTCGAAGATTAGAGGTGGGAGAGAGATTCCGGATATCTATTTAAACTAGATATCTACGAATATATACATATTCTAACGATACTTTATTCTTCCGAGGCATCTCCGTTATTATTGTCCCGCATAACAATCGAGCCTAAAAAGGAGAATCTCGCGAGCCGGGAACTTCCCTAAAAATGTGCCCATAGCACACGACAATTCACACAAAAATTACAAGGAAATTGCAAAATTCACAGAAAATAAATTGTTAGACAATAATATGTACGGAGATAAGACAACAATCAAGAAAGTGCAAATAACTAAATGTTTGTCAATTGGTTGTTCTTTACAATTTTTTCATCTTCTCTTCTCCTACATCCTTCTCTAGTACCCTCTCTCTCTCTCTACCATACTCTTCACTCTTCCTGATCCACAGTCTAGTCATGATTACTCATAGCCTCATGTAAATGTCTCAAATGATAATACCCAATATATCTTCCACTACTCATACCTTCCTTCTATACTTCCCACCATCAATCTCCTCCCCCTTTCTACCTTCCCTTCTTCCCTCTTTCTTACTCTTTCCTTATCCTTATCCTGTCAATCCTTATCCTTAACGTCTTTTCCTGTATATAACCAGTCCCTTTAATACACCGCATGAATCCGAGCAATTTTGCTGGTAACCTCGCCCGTTGAATCCCGCTGATTTACCCTACTACCAAATAAAAAGAAATAATCAACATGCCATATTTACTAAAATGTAGTGATGTCAACATCCAACAACTCAAAACTATAATCTCTTCAATAAAACCTCATTCTATTTATTAAACCCTTCTTCAATGTCTCTTATAACCCCTATACATTACTTAGGTCGACTCGACCTAGATACCACCAGAGATAGCACGATATGCCGCACCAGCCGCACTATTTCCCCAATCTTCTAGAATTGACTAAAAAAAGCAATTCATATTTGTGTGACGGAACCCTCAGTCCACGAAATTATAAATAGGGGTTAATCGCCACATTTTACTTTTTATCTATACTCAGATACAAATAATTTTATAATGCAAATTTTCGTTAAAACTTTAACTGGTAAAACTATCACATTAGAAGTCGAATCTTCTGATACCATTGATAATGTTAAATCAAAAATTCAAGATAAAGAAGGTATCCCACCTGACCAACAAAGATTAATCTTTGCTGGTAAGCAATTAGAAGATGGTAGAACCTTAGCCGATTACAACATTCAAAAAGAATCCACCTTACATTTAGTCCTTAGATTAAGAGGTGGTATGCAAATTTTCGTTAAAACTTTAACCGGTAAGACTATTACCCTTGAAGTTGAATCCTCAGATACTATTGATAACGTCAAGTCTAAAATTCAAGACAAAGAAGGTATTCCACCAGATCAACAAAGATTAATCTTTGCTGGTAAACAATTGGAAGATGGTAGAACTTTAGCTGATTACAATATTCAAAAAGAATCTACCCTTCACTTGGTCTTAAGATTAAGAGGTGGTATGCAAATCTTTGTTAAGACCCTTACTGGTAAAACCATTACCCTTGAAGTCGAATCATCTGACACCATTGATAACGTCAAGTCTAAAATTCAAGACAAAGAAGGTATTCCACCTGATCAACAAAGATTAATTTTCGCCGGTAAACAATTAGAAGATGGTAGAACCTTAGCCGACTATAACATCCAAAAAGAATCTACTCTTCATTTGGTTTTAAGATTAAGAGGTGGTATGCAAATTTTTGTTAAGACCCTTACTGGTAAAACCATTACCCTTGAAGTCGAATCATCTGACACCATTGATAACGTCAAGTCTAAAATTCAAGACAAAGAAGGTATTCCACCAGATCAACAAAGATTAATTTTCGCCGGTAAACAATTAGAAGATGGTAGAACCTTAGCCGATTACAATATCCAAAAGGAATCTACCCTTCACTTGGTCTTAAGATTAAGAGGTGGTAATTGAGGTATTAGATTTATATAGTTAATAAATTGTGACTTCAAATATTATTTATATTTCTCTATATCATATATATATTATTCTCCTTACTTCTCTATTTCACCTCTGATAATAGTTGAATCAGATCCAAATAGTAACAAGGCTTTTTTGATTTCTTCAACTTTTTCAAGATAATGCAATCCTTCAAGATATTCAATAAAGGCTTTTGAATTCCTAATAAATTTAATCTTGACATTTTCTATGTTATTGAAATTGGAACAAACTTCTTGAAGTTTCCTCCAAATATTAAAAATCTCCTCTATCTTATATTCTTCTCCATTCAACTTATTAATAACCTTTTCAAAACATGCATTCCCACAAAGTTTTGATCTCCAAGTAATTTCGAAATCAAATTCATCATTTAACAATTTCAAAATTGAAGTATACATCAAATCAAATAAATCAGACGATTTATTTTTATAGCTAAATGAATTAAAAACATTAGTAATATAAACATGTTTTTGTTCTTCTAATTTTGTATTCATATTGTTATTAATTCTCTTTTTTGAATGATTATCAACTTCCATATCATCATCACTATCATCATCATTATTATAATGATCATTAATAATTCTTGTCATTACATCTAAATAAACCTCAAGAATATCATCATCTTGGAAATGATTCAAAAACACACCAACAGTTCTAATACTTTCACGTTGATAATCTTTATTTCTTCTTTTTGCTTCTGTTAATACAATCTTTTTAATATCATCTAACAATTCTTCATTTTTATCAAGAAAATATTCTAATTTAATACAATAATTTACTAATGCTTCAAAAATATGTTCTTTACCTTTCCAAGATTTCCCTTTACAACTTTCCATTAAACTTTCAAAAATTTTTGATATTAAAGTATCTGAAAGAGTACTAAAATCATTAACATCATTGGTTAATTTAACAATTGATCTGGCAAGATTTTGTCTAATTTGATAATTCTGTGATTTAATATGACTTGATATCAATTCAATAAGTTCATCAATGTATAGTTTCAAAACATTTGTACCTGAAGTATTTTCAATCCATTGTTTTTCAAATACTTTTGAAATATCTTTATCAATATCATTCATTCCAATGAATGTTAATGGTAAGAATTCACTTGCAACTGAATCAAATTTTTCATTGGAATATCTTGAAAAATTTTCACTTGAAATCCCTGCAATTAATCTATTTCTTTCATCATCGGTTTCAAAATACATATATTTAAGTTTTTTACCATAATCAATTAATAATTCAATTGATGTCAATCTACTCAAATATCCAACAGATATAGAGAATGATGATGAAATTGTATCATTCTTATCTTTAATTTGATTTGAAGCAGCTTTAAATAATCTATCTCCATATGGTTTAATTAACTCATATTTCTTATTAACAAGACTTACAAGAACTTTACTTGAACAAACTTTTGAAGGAAGTCCAATGGATTTTTTTATTGATGAAATAATGACTTTTATAGATTCATCAATAATATCATAATCTATTCTATCAATCAATTTTTCAATCGAATCCATCATTGGAGATTGTCCTAAACTTTGTAATCTTTTTGCATCAATATCATTATTTTTGAGATTATATTTATCAGCATTAAGTATAAGATAATTAATTACTTCAGGTTCTAAAGTTGACATTAATCCAATAAAATTTTCTAATAATAAAGGAACATATGGTTTAATACCATTACCATTCTTAATAAGTTTAAAAATAGTATCTAAGGCAAAACTTCTAATGTCATCAGCATCACTTAATAAACCTTTATTACCTAATAAGAAAGGAATTAATTTATCTAATCCAGATTCTCCATTTTGTTTCCCATTATTAATCAAAATATTTGAAAGTAATTTGGTTACTTTATTTGCTTCTTTTCTAACACTTTCTTTAATATCATCCATAACTCTAAAACTCATATTCCATAATTCTTCAAGTCTATCTTTATAAATTTCAAATTCAACGACATTTAATAGATCATTAATTGCTGTTGTACTTGCTTGTCTAACTCTCCATTCTTTATTACCCATACCTTTTAATAATTCATCCAAAATATCACTAAAATGTTCTTTAATAGTTTTATTACTATCAGTAACCAAAACATTCCAAATTTCATTCATTGATGATGATACTGAGGTATTTGGATCGTATCTATATCTATATAACTTTGGTATTAATCTATTTGATAATCCTTTATTCTTATTCATCATTTCATCTAAACTTGTTTTTGATAAAATTGATCCTAATCCAAAGGCCATACCTTTTCTTGAGGTCCAAAGAGCTGAAGATTTGGCTAATGACATAAACTTATAAACTAAACTTGGATCTCCAACATCTGATGCTAAATTTAATACATCTCTATATGTTGAAACTGATCCATCGTTTGTTTTCATTAAATCTTTTTCAAATAATTCTGTATCTTCATCAACAGTCCCACTAATTAATTTATTGGTAGAATTTGTATCTGTAAATGATTTTAATAATCCTTTTACTAAAGTATCTTTTAATTCTAAATCCCCAATTTCATAAATAATACTTAACCCTCTTGATGCAGACTCTTGAATTAATTCATCTCTATCTGCTAAAAATTTCATAAATGTAATATGAATTTTTGTAGCATTTTCTTTAATTAATGGATCTGAATTACAAAATTCTGAAAGTGATAATAACCAAATACATCCTGCTTTTCTAAGTGATGGTTTAGTATGATTACAAGCTTTAAGAATTGTTTCTAATAAAATTGAAAGTCTTGATTCTTTTGGTGAAATGTATCCAATTGTATGATTTTCAATATCAATTGATCTTTGTAAAACTTCGGATTCCCACCCAATTGATAAAATTGAAAAAGCTTCACCACTGGTGAAAAGATATTCGGTTTGTTTAGATATATGAGTATCATAAAGAGCTTGTTCAAAGTCAGTTAATTCGGATGAATTATCATTGAAATTCATCGCAATAATAGAAAATACTATTACTGTACGTTCATCACATTTTTTGACTTTTGGTTTAAGCTGTTCAAGAATTTCATCTAACATTTCTTTATTAATCATTTTTAAGTCAGGATTGAAAATTCCAAATTTTCCTAATTCTCCAATACATTCTAATGCTTGATAATAACTAGTTGAATCTTTAAGAGATGATAACAATTTACTACTAAAGATACCCCAAGTGTTTTTATCAATAGAATCCAATCTCTTTCTAGATGCAAGTCTAGAAAATATATATCCAACTACCAATAAATTTGATTTGAATCTATGGATTGGTAATTCTGGTTCAACTAATTTTTTACAAAGAGAAATTATATCATCATTTGAATTAGATTCATGACTTGAAATAATACCAATATTCCTGGAAATTTGAGATAAACTTAAATCATTAAATGTTCTTTCATTTAAAATCGTTAAAAATGGATTAATCAAGTTAGATAAAGATCCAATAATTTCTGATGAAGATAATGAAATCATTTTACAAAGAGTAGATTCAAAAGTAATCTCTTTATTAATTGGAGAATATTCACTAAATTGACCTTGGAATGAATTGAAAATAATTTGTAATAACATTTTAAAAGAAGTTGATGAATTTTTAATTTCACTCTTTACACAAGAACAAACGGTTTTATCAACTTCTAAAGATTTATCCAATCTGACTTCCCAATCTTCATCAACTACAACAATAGTATTTTTCCCTTCAATTGATTTCATAACTAAAGTTTGAATACATAATTGAATTGCATTCCCCAAGACTTTAAAAATTGTTAAATCTGGATCAACTTTTTGAGTTTTTTCATCTAAAAGATTAATTAATTGATCAAAATCTGGGAATTGAATCTTGTTCTTATAACCCAAAAGTTCACTAGTTGGTTTGAAATCTAAAGTATTTGAAGATTGCATTATATTAAACCAATAAGGATTCAAACCCTTTGTTGCTTCTTCAATTGTTTCAGGACGATTGGATTTAGAAGTACCTAAAATATTAAAATATCTCGCTTCACAATCATTAAATGGGAATGTACAATTAATATATTTTAAAATAATAAATCTACAAGAATGAATATTATCATTCTTCAAAGAGATTGTATTAAGATATTGATTAGCCAAATGTTTCAATTGAGATTTACTATCAGATGAAAGGTTTGATAAAAATCTAGTTAAATTTGATAAACCTTCTTGAATAGTTGATCTAATATCAACCAATTCACCTTCAAGAGATTCAAAAAGAAATGTTACATAAGAAAAATCATCAAAAAATAATTCCGGAGTTGTTTTCAAAATATTCGATAACGCTTCATATTGTGATTGTCTTTGTGATATAACCGAAGCATAAGGTTTATTATCAATAATCACTTGAGGCCAACCTTCATTTAAAATTGTTTCTTTTAATCTTTGTGCCATATTCTTATTGAATTCAATCATTGATTCATTGACTTTACTATCCTCATTATTAACACTGACCCATTTAATGAATTGAATGGTTGCTTGTTTAAGTTTGGTATTATCACTAGCTAAACCAAGATTAGTTAATTTAGAAATATCTGGACTTTGTGTTGAAATAATACTTTTTGATAACTGTGAAATAATCTTTTCTTGTAGAATTGAATTTGGAGGTGGGACATGATTTTCTTCATCCCCAATAAATAATTTAATCATATTGAAAACAAATTCTTTATCCTCTAAATCAACATTTAATTTTCTATAAAGAATTTCTGCTGAATCTTTAATACTAGAAGAAGAATCTGATGATGCTATAAGTAAAGGAAATCTTAAAAGATTTGAAGGGAACCCAACTTTTAAAAATTCAAGTAAATCTTTTTTAACATCAAATAATTGTTGATTTGATGTAAATGATACACCTGCATCTTTTGTGAAAAATGATACATCATTTATACTTAATCCAGGTAATTGGATTGGTTCAGAAGTTCCAAGAGGTTGTAAAAGAAGAAACTTGCTAATAAGTTGAACTAAATAAATTTGATCATTTTGGTGACCTTCAAAATCTAAATCTTTAATTAATCCATGATATTCCATAGATTCAAATTCTGGAGATTTCCATCCACTAATTAACTTACAAAAGATATTGAAAAGTCTTGATTTGATATTTGAAGGAAATTGACTTATTCCATGTAAAACATTGGGTAAAAAATCTCGTTTTTCTTGTATAGACATTCTATCAATACCTCTTGAAATGAATAAAAGGGAGTATAATCTAACGCTTGAAGGGTCGGCATTCTCTGGGACTTTTGGATCTTTGACTTGAGCTAACAAAGCATCGGTTGGGAATTTAATACTTCTAGACGCTGTAGTTCTGGTGATAATATTTTGAATGATTTTATAAATGGCTTGTCTAACTTGACTATGAGGACTAGCCAATTTAAGTAAAAGTGGAGAAAGGTATAGTTTCAAAGAAGATTCTAATTGAGTATCAGTTTCTGCTAGGGCTATACGTAAGTCGACCTTATTAATAAGGGACAATTCACTATCAGCCATGATGTGGGGTGGTAGCGTTTAGGATGGCAAATCGCGATACTGTATAGAGGAAAATATTCGTATGGTCTATTATCTATGTACTTCTATACTCTCTTAAAATTACAGGAACTGATGATGGCGGTAAAGCACCCAATTCTGTAATTACCTTTTTAATATATTCTGGAGGTGTTAAATCATACATTATATTAAGTATATTCAAATTTGGTATATCTTCCCAATTTTCTAATGAAGAATCTTGAGATTTTGGTTTCTCTTCTTTACCCTTTTGTTGTTTACCTTTTACCTTTTTCTCTTCTTCTTTGTTATCAAATTGTTTCATAAATTGTTCTAAAGCAAATGCCTTCTTTTTTGGAGGTTCTTTTGAATTTATATTCTTAATTAAATCTTCAGAATCTGCTAATTCATTATTAGTAACAGAATCTAATTGAACTTTATCAGAAAATTTAACTGATTCACAACATGTTAAAACTGGAATATTTCTATTATGACACATCATTGCAATTAATCCTGTACCAACTCTTGAATAAAGTCTACCATTACTTAACATTGCATGAGCTCCTAAGAAAACACAATCAACATCTTCTAAAATAGTTGAACTTAAAGAATTAATTAACACATAATGAACTTTTATATGATTTTTGGTAATTGGATAAGTTTTTGGTCCACGACTACTAACAGAACTTGATTCTGAAATTAATTCTGAATCTTCGTTATTTGGTATATAATCTGTATCAATTAATTGTTTTAATAATTTTTTACCTTCAAAAAGTGGTCTAGAATCTACAATAATAAGATTAAAAGATTTTTCTTGTTCAAGAACACAATATTTGAATAATTTTTCTAATACTTGAGAATGTCCAAATGTTAAAATGGTTGATCCATTGGTAATATGTTGAGAAGCATGTTCAATAATAACTCTATCACTTAATTCAATTTTTTCCCTTATAAATTCATCAATTTTATTACATAATAATTTTTTTGCATCAATTTCTTTAATATCAATTGAAATATGAGAAATTTCTTGTTTAAGCCATCTAATTGCATTACCCATTGAAACACTTAAGGGTCTTGCACTCTTAAGATATTCAATTTGATGTGATAAATGTCCTGTTAAATGTCTTTGTAAAGATGTATTTTCTGGGGTAATATAATCTTTAATAACAATTTTAAATACTTCCAACATACTTTTCAATCTTGGAGTCGAACCAACGATCTTATAACTTGAAATCTTTAATGATAATGATAAAATTGATGGATGAACAATATGAGAAATTGATGGTGATGATGCATTTCTTTGTTCTCTAGTTTCTAAATGACTAAAAATTGCAGGGATTTTCTTTTTGTTTTGGTCCTTGATTAAACTTTGGTCCAATTTCTTTCTAAGGTTGGTGTTTGTGGCAGTTTGATTTTTTTGCTTCTTTTGTTCTGCAATAGTTTTTTGTTGTTCAACACTAATACCTTGGGCTTCCTTTTGTGCAGCTCTTTTAGCAGCTTTTTCCTTCTTTTTGAGTTCTTTGAGTTCCTTATTGGAGAGTTGGCCTGGAGTAGCTGGTTCTTCAGCCTTTACATCTTTAGCCTTTGGTTCAACCTTTGGCTTTTGCTCTTTCTTGTCTGATTCACTCATAATAATTTTCGCATCGATGAGGGACACTAAATTTATTCACTATTTACTAACTCTCTTGTAATTCACCAAATACACCTCTCTTCTTCGTTGTATCATATAATCTAACAATCTTTTCTTGATCTTGTCCATCAACTTGAGAAAATGCAAACCCTCTTTGTTTTTTAATTCTTTGAACTTGTCTAACTTTTCTAATAGCTTTTTGAAATTGTTCCATTCTTGGTCTATGATCTTGAATATTAAATTTTTGCATTTCTTGTACAAAATGATAAGATTCTGGATTATTACGTCTTTTATAAAATTTCCATGAAAAATCTCTTAAAAGACATAAAACTGGTACTCCAAAAACCATTGCCCAAAATGTTAATGAAGGATATGTTATATTTAAAACTCCTCTATATTCTTGAGAAACATTAATCATTGGTGCAATTGTTGAAAATGCAGGGAAGAAAACTAACCATAATATAAAAGAACCAGGAATTGCAATTAATGTGAATTTTGTCCACATTGTAACAACAAGAGCTGCTTTACCTAAAGCTGTTAATGTACAAGTTGTGAAAACAGCAGTACCCCAAGACCAATTATTAACAATTAATCCATTTGATAATTGATCTCCATGATAATAAATAAAACATGAACAAATAAAAATTACAGCAGAATGATAAAATCCATTAATAATCCAACCCCAAAATACTGTTACATTAAAGAATTTTCTACTTTGACCTAATTGATATAATTGTGGATAACGATCAAGTAATCTTGCATTAACAAATTGATCAAAAACTCCAAGTACAAAAGGTGGTAAAACTGTGAAAAAAACGTTATAAAATGTTAAAGTCCAAGATTCAACAATTGATTGACCAGAAAATGCATTTGCAAATACAAACCAAAATTGAGTCATATATAAACACATATTTTTATAAAATGAATATAAGATAGCATTAGAAATTCTTTGATAACACCATGATCCATGAACTAATAATAATTTTTTAAGATACTTAAATTGACCAATTGAAACATCTGCACTTCTTGCTGCTTGCATACCTTCTAATCCACTAATACCAACTCCAACATGAGCAGCTTGAATCATTGAAACATCATTGGCTCCATCACCAATTGCTAATAATAAACTACCTTTTTTCTTACGTTTAACCATTTTAACAACTAATGCTTTTTGTAATGGTGAAACTCTACAACAAATAACTGCTTTACAACGAGATGCTAATTCAATAAACATATCTTCTAAATCTTCTTCTAATGCAAACTTAAGAGAATTCCCATCAATAATAAGCGCAAGTGAAGAATCTAATTCATCATTTTCTCCTTCAATATTATGTAATTGAATTGCATCTAATTTTTCTCGAAGATTTAATCTTGTATCTTGTTTTGATTCTTCATTAATAATAAGTAAATTCATATCTTCACTTAATAATTTACATGACATTCCAATATTTATAGCAGTTTCTTGTCTATCACCAGTTAAAACCCATAATTTAATTCCTGCGGTTTGTAAAGTTTGAATTGTTTCAGGTACTCCATCTTGTAATTTATCTTCAATAGCAGTTGCTCCAAGTAAAAATAATCCATCTTCAATTTCTTCTGCAACTGAATCAATTTTATCTTGTCTATCTTCAAGAGATGTTGAAGCTTCATAATATCTTGAAGACCAAGTTTTATATTCTTCTTCACCAATAATTTTTGAAGCAATACATAAAGTTCTTAACCCTTCAGCGGCAAATTCTTCTAAATGACGTAATGTTGGATTAACAAATGGTTGTTCTTCAATATTTGAAAGTCTTTCAAGTATAACATTATCAGCACCTTTACAAAAAAGTCTAATTACACCATCTGGACATCTAAAAATTGCACTCATTCTTTTCCTTGTAGAATTAAATTCACAAATATTTAAAAGTTCATATTCCAGTTGACTTGATAAAAGAGTATTTTCAATTGTGATACTTTTTGGTCTTCTAATTATAAATTTATAACCTAAATCAGCAGCTCCTTGAACCAAAGCACCTTCATCTGGTGAAGCTGCTTGATATTTAATTTCTCCTGTAACATCATTTACTTCAGGAATTACTGTATGACATGCACTTAAAAGGGTAAGAAACTCATTTATAATAGCGGATTGTTGATTTGAAGTATTATTCAAATGAGACTTTAAATCATCAAATGTATTATAACCAATTTCAATTCCATCAATAATTTGAACATGTCCATCTTCTGGTATATCTTCAATATAACATTTCCCACCAATTGAACAAGTTTTAAACTCCATAATATTTCTTGTTAATGTACCAGTTTTATCACTAAAAATATAATCGATTTGTCCTAATTCTTCAACAAGTGATGATGTCCTAACATTGGTTGGAGTATCTGATTCTTCATGATACATATCTAAATCACTACCAATCATAAAAGCTTGATAATATTTAATAATTTCAACCGTAACGAATAATGAAATTGGTACAAGATTTGAAAATAAAATCCAAAAGGTAAGAATATCTTTAAAGAATAATCCGGCGATATTTGTACCAGCGATTCTTAAATATCCTAAAGAATCTTTTGAAACTTGAGTTTTAATTACATTACCAACAGAGGAAACTAATGCCAAAACAATCAATAAACAAAATAATACAATAATTTGGATGTTGATGATCCTTTCAACATCAGTTCTTTTAATAGGAGTAGCAGTTGCATTTCTCATCAATTTTGTTTCATGACCTGTAAAAATTACAACTCCATGAATCCATTGAGTATTTCTTAAAACAGCACCTCTTAAAAGTAATTGATCTGGTGACATGGGGATATTTTCAGTAGATCCAAACCCTTTCAAATTCCCTTCATATGTATAAAGTGAAGAATTTGGTTGTTCACTTATAACTTGAGAATTACCTAAATCACTTACTAAAAATCTGGGATTAACAAGATATGAAGTTTCTTGACGTGCTTGCTTGATTTTAAGGTTAGTCTCTCCATCAAGATTAGCAGTTTCAATATAACATAAACCTTCAGGTTCTGAAGAACTAAGTAATAATAAATCAGCAGGGAATGCTTCTTCATTAATGATTTTAACAATATCACCAACTTGAACTTTAATCCATTTTTTTAATACGAATTCCCCTGATTCTGGATCTAATACATGAACTTTCGTATTATTCAATTCATTATCAGCTTTATTTCTCTTTACATCTTCAGTGATTTCTTTCATTGCCGATACCAATAAAACAACCAACAAAGTACCAATTGTGGTATATCGATTGGTTGGTGATACATTAGGTACTTGTTGAATAATAGATGTGAATAAGAAGAATAAATTGGCGTATTTACTAAATTGTTCAAATAAGAATTTTGGTAAAAAAGTTGCAAAATTATACTTGGTGGTTGAAATATAATTGCCATAAAATTTTGATGATGCATTGGCTGCATGGTTCATGATATAGATTTGTCTTGGGCCTTTATGCTCTGTGGATTCTGACTGTTTACCAGTAATTTTATTTTTAATATTACCATAAATTCTTCTTATATCAAAGTCACTTTTTGTTTGAGTATCTTCAATTCTTTCATTAACATCACTAAAAGGGTTTTCCATTCCAACGTATCCATCGTTTTGTCTAAAGAATAAATTGGTAGTAGGACTTGATTGACTTGGATTGGTTTGAGTCCGTACACCTCTTGTATCTCTATCACTTTCATAACTCTCATCTGCTACAACAAACAGATCTTGAAATGGATCATAAGCATTAGATCGATTCGGTACAGAATTGTATGGGTTTTGGGCATCAAGATCTATTAGATTATCTGCGAATGGATTTGTATTCGACGACATTAGTGTCTATTAATAGTACTGCCTTGTTATGACAATGTCTCACTGACAGTCTCACTGGTCTCACTGATCTCAAGTCTCGTGTTCGCAGTACTGTACAGGAAAACTTTTCACCATGGCTGAACAAATTGCAAGAGAAGCTAATAATGCTTTTAGTATATTGAAAACATTAAACGATCAAGAAAGGTCAAATGCTTTGAAACTGATCTATAATGAATTGAAAGCAAATAAAGAAGAAATCTTAAAGTTTAATAAAATTGATATGGATAATGCAATGACTAATAACTTATCATCAAGTTTAATTAAAAGACTTGACTTGAGTACAAAGGGTAAATTCGATTCTATGCTTCAAGGGATCTTGGACGTTGCCGAATTACCAGATCCAATTGGTAAATGTACCTTGGCTAAAAAATTAGATGACAATTTAGAACTTTATAGAGTTACTTCACCAATTGGTGTTTTATTAATTATTTTTGAATCAAGACCTGAAGTCATTGCAAATATTACTGCCTTGGCTATCAAATCTGGTAATGCTGCCATATTAAAAGGTGGTAAAGAATCTTATCAAACTTTTAAAATCTTAAGTGATGTTGTTAATAAGACATTAGATGAAAAGACAAAAGTTCCAAAAGATGCTATAAAACTTATTGAAAGTAGAGAGGAAGTAGGAAACTTATTATCTCAAGATAAATATATTGATTTAGTCATTCCAAGAGGCTCAAATCTGCTTGTTAAAAATATTAAAGAAAATACAAAAATTCCTGTTTTAGGACATGCTGATGGTATTTGTTCTATATTCGTTGATGAATTTGCTGATATTTCAAAAGCTTCAAGGATTGTCGTTGATTCTAAAACAAATTATCCTGCTGGATGTAATGCTGTTGAACAATTATTAATCCATGAAAAGGTTTTACAAGATACTGAAAAGATTAATCAATTAGCTGATGTACTTAGAACTGCTGGTGTTACATTACATGTTACTTCAGAAATTAAACAAAAACTTACCTCTCTCGAAAAAATTGAAGATGCAACTGATGATTCTTTTGATACAGAATATTTATCCTTAGATATTTCAGTAACATCATTCCCATCTGTTGACTCTGCTATTTCTCATATAAATCAACATTCTTCAAAGCATACTGATTGTATCATTACTGAAAATAAAGAAAACGCTGATAAGTTTCTTAAAGGCATTGATTCAGCTGGGGTTTATTGGAATTGTTCAACAAGATTTGCTGATGGTTTCAGATATGGATTTGGTACTGAAGTTGGTATTAGTACCAATAAGATCCATGCAAGAGGTCCTGTTGGGTTAGAAGGGTTAATGAGTTACCAATATCAATTAAGAGGTGATGGTCATATAGTTGCTGAATATAAAGGAGCAGGAGGTGATAAAGATTTTGTACATCAAGATATAAGTTTAGATAGATTTGGGAAGTTGTAAGTAAATAGTTAATGAGTCAGTGATCGAATATTATAGTCTTGTACTCTACATAAAGATTGATGGTATAGGGAACTCTTAATTCTGTTCATTTTATGAGCTCACATTTGTGGGCCTATGCCAAAATGAATTCTTATATCAACGGTATTTAGGTTTTGATAAATTTAAACGTTACAAACTATAATAGCAAATCATATATTTCTATATTTTCTAGCAAATCATATATTTCTACACATCTATTATGTTGGACCATGATGACGTCTAAAATGAAGGTATCCTAATTCCTTTGTTCAGGAGTGAAGAATGAACCTGGAAAAGGTGAATTTAAAAATTCATCCACGTCTATTCCTCTAACACCATCCATTGCTATAAGATCCTCAATATCAAGAGTAATAAGATTTTTTAATTTCCTTCTATTTCTTGGACTATCAGTCCCATCATCATTTGGAAAATACAATCTAAAGACTTGTTCAAATTGCTCTTCATTCATTTGGTCAACTGGAATTCGCTGGATGCGATCTGGAATAGGTTCACCTCTGTAATCAATTGGAAAATCAATTCTTCCTAATAAACCATTAATAATACGAGTTGGTAATTGACCAAACCAAATCAATTTTTCAGGCTCATTATTAGTAGCTGCCATAATATAAGCATATCTATTATCTCCATTAACTTCAATTCCATGGTCTCTTACGACTCTAATCTTGCCCCCGATTTCATCAGAAGTTGCACCGAAGAGTAATCCAACATTTGATAATTTACCATCCTCTGGCCAACCTTCTTCATATTTGATTGGTAAATTCAAGAAAATATCTTGTAGTAAAGACAGTTGCACACTCGTTGCTGCAATAAGACCTGTTCCTTGATACAAAGTAGGTGTATGGGGTGCTTGCATGATTGTACAAAAGTTTTGCAACCAAATGCGAATGGGTATTCCTGCCATAATCAGCATGCGCACGTGATCAAAGTCACAGTTCCACCATTTATGTTATCATGCATTCAACCAATATAGATAAGAGTGAAGTTTGATGTTTCTTTGAAGGTACATGATATTATAATATTTGAACTTATTGAAAAAAACAAGACTGCAATAAAAAATTTGGTTAAAGAATAAGAACGAATTCATTGAGAAATCTAGTTCCACAGTGGCATGTTAAAATTGTTTTTGAATTGGCAAATTTTAATTCGAGCTAATGTCCTAATCACCTATCTAATTACAGGAGATTCAACCAGTATGTCATATAGGATTTATTAGATAAAATATACCTGTCATCAAAATACATAAACTCTAATTCTTCATTACTCGAAACTGATTCAAATATCATCTCTTCTAGTATTCTAGTGTTCTAATGACATCCAATCCAATTGTCTTCTTGACTTTCCAGCCTTCATAATTTCCAAAGGTATCTGAGAAAGCTTTCCCATATAATTGCATATAATCATGAGATACTTCATATTACATAATCACGTTATGCTTTCCTAGTTTTTGAAAAATCATTTTTACTTCTTCTTTTCCTTTTACTTCATGGATAAGCTATCAATTGATTTAGTAGACGTTATTTTGGGATACTTAGCACCCTATATTAAGGCTCAGGTTTTAAGATCAAAACCTGAAGATGGCTGTAAAATTTCAAATGAGTTGAATTGGTATTTCGAAGAAAAGAAACCCCCTTTTTATGTATATGTTGGCAAACACAATGACTGCGTCAAGACTTTAAAGATCCTGCTGGATGATCTTGAAAACTTTATTCCAAAACTGGTAGATAAAGTATTTTTCGTAGTTGATAAGTTTCTTAAATGGTTGAATAATCCACCATTATTTCCCATAAGAGATATTGTAATTTTGATATCATCACCAAACACCATTCACGAAATCTGGGAAAAAAAACCAGATATTATAAGTCATGCTAGGTTTCAATACCAACAGTTTTTTACAAGTGATTTGTCTCAATATAATTATAAACTAGATACGATAGAGATTTCCAGTCTTTTGAAAGGCAGAGTCGACGTGGACAACCTAATAATACATAAAGGAGGTGAGGTGGAGTGTCCCATAAAGGTTAAAAGCTTAATCTTACAAGATGAGCCAAAGCATTTAGAACACTTAATGAAGAACTTAACTTTCAAAGCACTCAAAGTTTGTTATAGGACTTTCGATCAATTTCACATTCCTTTAAATCTTGAATCACTCACCGTTAATTGTGATAAGTGGGAAAAGGTTATAAGGCTAGACTTTCCAAATTTAAAACGTTTAGAATTAAGAAAAAACAATGATAATATCATTGATCTATCAAAACTTAAAAAGCTTGAGTACTTTAAAGTTACAAGATGGTCCGTACACAGATATAAGATCATTTTTGATAATTTGAAAAAGTTACATATATATAGAGGCAACCATGAACATTTAAATTTGGAATTTGTGGAATCATTAGTATTATCTTATAATTATGACAATTTGAGTAATCTTCAACATTTAAAATATCTTGAAATTTACGGGCATAGTTTTCATCTGATCCTACCCCAATTTCCTAACTCATTAAAGGATTTGAACATAATTCGATTCAGTTCCATGGAACATGTTGATTTGAGTTATTTGAAACTGTTGGATAAATTAAAGGTTCTAACGGAACGAGTTGGTACATTGATAACCCCACCCAATTGTAGAATTTTAGATATCCGTGCTTCGGGAGAAAAACTTGTAACGGGACCCAAAGTGGAGAAACTATGGTATCATGCTTCTTTTCTTGAAATTGAAGGAAACTTGACTAATTTAAAATTATTGAAAAGTAATTCAAAGCTTAACTTTAGATTTCCAAATTTGAGAGTCTTACATGCTGGATATTCGAGATTGTCACAAGACGAGTTGCAAGAATGTGTTGGATTGGAATCCTTAATGTTGGAAACTTATAAATCAGGCAGTCTTGGTAATTTAATAATACCTGAATCTTTGAAAGTTTTGTATGTACGTGGCTTTACAATGGATAAGAAATTTCTTCAAAGTTTACCAAAGAATCTTGAAATATTATCATTAGAGTTCTGTTCGGTAATAGAAGAGTATGAACATCTCAATTTCTTAGGAACCCGAGTGTTTTCACAACTTCCTAGAGGCAAGTTTGATATTGACTTATCACATACAAGATTAAAAATATTCAAAATACACTACAACAAAGCAAGTCCCTCAAAGATAATTCTTCCAAAATCAGTTGAATGGATTGAAACTTCGCCAGGTACACGCTGTGTGTCTCTTGATGGACCTTTCTTATTCGATGTCTGGGTAGGAAACTGGATTAAATATGATCATATAGAGTCTTGTGAAATTCTTGTAAAATATGAGTCCGGTAACCTTTATGCAATGTATCGAAAGTAATGTATTTTAAATACTAATATAAAGTTTGGTGATACTTGATAGAGATACGGTGAACTCTTAATTCTGTTTCATTTTATGAGCTCACATTTGTGGGCCGATGCCAAAATAATTTATTGTGTCAACGGTATTTGAATCTAAATAAATTTAAACGTTACAAACTGTAATAGCAAATCATATATTTCTATATATTCTAGCAAATCATGTATTTCTATATATTCTACCATATTGGATCAATGGTTTTAAGAAAGAAACCATGCTGAAGTTTCACTTCTGAATACAGAAGTGAAGAATGAACCTGGAAAAGGTGCATTTAAAAGCTCATTCACTTCTCTTCCTCCAACACCATCCATTGCTACGAGATGCTCAGTATCAAGAGTAATAAAATTTTTTAATTTCCTTCTATTTCTTGGACTATCAGTCCCATCATCATTTGGAAAATACAATCTAAAGACTTGTACAAATTGCTCTGCATTCATTTCATCAACTGGTATTTGCTGGATGTGATTTGGAATAGGTTCACCTCTGCAATCAATTGGAAAATCAATTCTTCCGAATAAACCATTAATGAAAATAGTAGGAAACTGGCCAATAAATATCAACTCTCCAGGCTCATTATTAGTTGCTGCCATGATATAAGCATATCTATTTTCTCCATCAACTTCAATTCCATGGTCTCTTAAGACTCTAATCTTGTTCTGGATTTCTTCAATAGGTGCACCAAAGAGTAAACCAACTGTTGGTATTTTAGCATCCTCTGGCCAACCTTCTTCATATTTGATTGGTAATCTCAAGAAAATACCTTGCACGTTATATAATCTCATATTGGTTGCTGCAATAAGATCTCTTCCTTGATATAAAGTAGGTGTAGGAGGTGCTTCCATGATTGTACAAAAGTTTTGCAACCAAAATGCGACTTAGTCAGGTGAGGTGTGTCGTGGAAATATTGATGTGTGCAGGAGTACCCGTCAGTATTTAGAGTAGGGCGTCTGTGAGATGTCCGACAGTTCTTTATAGGAGTATTAGTTGAATAAATAATATATACATTATAACCCAACACTCCTGTGCCCTAGCTACTACATCCCTACCGATAGAGCGGATCCAGTCCCAGCCGTAGTTCTACATGGGACCCGCACTTCAGAACTAACATGGTAGAGTGACAATAAGTTCTATAAAATTTATATATTCACAAACTCGGTTATATTAAACTGTTAGAAAACTTTTCACCGGTTCGCCGACGACATTTCTAATCGTGTCCTTACTCAACTTTCTCTTCCAAAATCATGACTTCTGACATAGAGCCACTGCCGTAAAGTGAGCCGTCCTTCACGCAACTACACCTAGCACCTAGGTTTACTCCTATAGCCAGTAGCGCACTACAGGGCGATCCATCATACAAGCATCCAGTATGAGGGGCTATAGGGTTCTAACAGAATAATAAAAGACAATATTAGGCAAGTTAGAGGTTATACTCCCGATAACAGCAATGACCAGGTTACTAACATATCTTATATGTAAATACTCCGTAAAGGGATTAACATAGAACCATAGGTTCCACGCTAGTAAATAGTATAGACTGAAGGATAAAGCAATTATATTTATTTATATAAAGTGTAAAGTATGTTATTCGTTGTCCTGAATATAAGTAAGTTTTTACTTTATATACGGAATATTGTGTAACTATTATACTATCTATAAACTAAGGTAAATATCATTGTACTTACTGTACTATGGTGCTAGGATGTATCACTATATCGTACTATATAGCATAGGTACGTGGTTAAAGCTTGCACTTTACTACAAGTCGTGTCGTGGATAATGATAGATAGCAGAATCCTTCCCCTACAACTTTCCTAAAATAAAAAACTACAATTTTGTAACAATGGAACTGAACGAAACAAGAATCATAGCCAATATTGACTCGTTTATTCAAAGGAATATCCCGAATGGTCAAGATTATACGTTTATAGACTACACACGCTTATTCCCTTTACCTTTTAATCGGGACTTCTTTCTTCAAACCATATCCAACCATGCTTCTGACCCCGAATATGTGCTTTTTTCCATATCCAGCAGACGAAATCTTCACCAAAATTTGTTCCGTAGATATCCACAATTGTTTTTGTCGACTCCAATGTTATATTATAGAGTAGAGGATTACCACAATTTAAAGCGTAAAGGTGCAATGACCCAAAACGTCTTTGCTAATAGTTTAAGGCTCAAACTTACAAAAGATCAAATGTCACTTATTAGTGACGAAGAAATAAGGGAATGTCTTCATTGGGCAATGGAACAGACCAGTTATAAATGGGAGAAAATTAAACTATTTTTCTCGGAGGATACAGAGATCCTCCACAGTCCAAATGAAGCAAGGGTTAGTGTTCCCTTTCTCCGTGTCATTAATTATCTTTGTGATGCAATGGGTTTAGAGTTTGATACTCAAAGGAGCATTTCAACTAAAAACACCAAAATCACTGGCGAGTGTAAGACTGACACGAGCTTGAGGCCTGATTTCGTGATACTTCAAAATGATCAAATCAAGTGTATTGGTGAAATGAAGAAACCTGCGTTTTTCGAAAACATACGCCGTCCACCAGAAATTTCCGATGCATGCTACTTTCAAGATTTTGATGAGAGAGCTTTAGGCATGGTATCTCAACTTGTGATCAATATGGTATTAACTCGTACTATGTGTGGGTTTTCAAGTGACGGTACTATGTTGATTTTAGTTCAATTCAGTTACGAAAATCTAGATAACATCGAAAGTCCACTTAAAGACCGTGATGAATCACTTAGGACCGTGATAAAGTTAACCTCGGATATAACTATCCCTTTAAAGATTAGAGTCTTGGATGTTGATAGTAATTCTCCTACATTTTTTGAGGGCTTGGTTTATATTTTACAAAAGAGCCAATTATTTGATGAAGACTACATTACAAAGTTTTATGAAAATTTAGGGCAACTTGTAGAGATTTCTGAGGAACAAGACATTCGATCTGAGGATGAAGAAAATGATACAAGTCTGGCCAATACTTCAGAACTGTGTTCTTGTGATACTGAATGTAATACAAGCCTTATTAGTTCAAGTAATAGTAGTCGATCTGGTTTCGTGAAAGTAACATATAGTCAATGGGAATCAGAATTACCGGATTCTTACGAACTCTTAACGAGAATTTATTTCATAAAAGCCAAGTATCTTACAGACGTTCTCCCAGAAAAGTTTCCAGATGATGAAGTAATGGTTGTGAAGCTTTATGACCCATATAAACACGAATTCGATTCAAAAATAGACATCAAGGACTACATAAAAATAAAATTTTTCCATGAAGAAAAGATCATCAATAAAGTACTTGATATCGAAGGATTCAATAGTGTTTATATAAGACATTCTCGTACTCTTATGGAGCTTCACCCAGGATTCGGTTATGCAATCAGGGGAAATTGTTTCATTATGAGGAGTATAGAGTCAAAAGAACTTACATTAGAAAGCTTAGAATTGATGTCAGTTCAATTAAAGCATCAATTAAACCTTCTTCATGAAAATGGGATCACGCATAAGGATATAAAGTATGAAAATATTCTTTTTGGAGAAAAGCCTTATATTATTGATTTTGGGCATTCCGAATATAGAGAAAACAAGAATGGTTATAATTTTAAAGAATCGAAGAAACAAGATATCAAAGACTTGGAGAAATTTCTAGATGAAATGAAAGAACAATTGAAGAAAGATATTGATTAATGGTTTGTAGTGAATGAACGAGAATTTATGGCAAGTATTAAACAACAGATCGATAAGGTTTCGGCCACTCATAGAGTCTTGGGGTTAGGAAGACCATCCAAGAGACTGGAGCAGGCGAAAGTGTCATTACGGCAAAAATTATTTGATTACAGTAAATGGCCCAATATTCGCCCAATGGTATATATAGACACCTCTACACCTCTTCAAACTACTCACAGATACAAGAATCAAGTACGACGATAGGGTTGTAACAGAATAGGATAATATAAGATGGATTTAGGGTAATAAGAGGTTATAACCTTAATAACAACAATGAGCAGGATCTGATATATCTCATGTGTAAACATTCAGTAAAGGGGTTATAGAATCTCTACGATGGTGAATGGGTTCACCTATAGCTTTGTAGCCCAAAAGGATCAAACAAGTATATTTTTTTATATAGATAAATATAAATGAGGTTATTCAATTGGTCAAATATAAGAAAGAGTGCACATTGTATGGAACACTGGGTAACGGTTATAATATCCATAAACTAAGCTAAGTAAAATGATACATTCTTAAATTTTGAAATGGAGTGGTATATATCATTTAGGTAATAAATAGTGAAAACTGATGGTGTATGATTAACTTGAAAACTTTAATCACAGATTAAGAGAGGTAAATACACTAAATGTATTGTCTCCGTTCAGAATTAGCCAAATACTTCCTTAGTCTTGGTGCAACACACAATGTGAATTATCACTTATATTAGAGGAATCGAAAAACGAGTTGAATTGGTATTTTATACAGAGTTTGTGAAATATTCATACAGTACGGTTTTGGTATCGTTGATATAGTGTATAGCAAATAATATATATTGAAGACTATATACTGATTTTTAACCTAAACTTGCGTCAAGTGACTCCATGGCTTCTAAGATTGACATATTTCTCGAATCAATAGATCCGATAACTTCTCCAAGAGGCATTGATAAATATCTTGCTGCCATAGAATTTGTCTGTGTTTCTAATTTGAATATATGATCGAAATCAATAAACATAAATTTATTCAACCTAGTCCTGTTCTCTTCGTTGTCTACTGGTTCAAGATTTGGGAAATAAGTTTGAAAGAGCCTCTTGAAGTCTCTGGTTCCCATTCGGTCGAATTCAGATCTTGGGGCAAGAACCTTTTCCCCATTTGAGTCAACTGGATATTCAACAACTCTGCCTTCAACAGTATTTATAGCACGACTTGATAATTCCCAAAGCCAAATGAAAACCTTGGATCTGTTGCCAGTCATCACATTATTATACCTGACTCTATTGTTTTCTTCAGGATCGATGGGAACATCAATTTCATTTTTTAATAAAATATCAATCTTTGTACCAATCTCATCATCAGTGGCATCAAAAAGTTCTTGAGCTGAAAGAAACTTTCCTTCTGGGGGCCAATTTGGTTGTAAGTCGAGTGGTTCATCTTTCACTGCTCTTATTAAATTCAAAATTGAGTGTTTAATACCAGCAGAAGCATTAGAGAAATCTACACTAGCCATGCTTATTTGAGAACTTCAATTGTGATTTCGCAACCACTGATAAGACTTGGATACCCGGTCAATACACTACTTTATGGAGGTAGAAAGAGAAGATAATAAAAATCTACATTCTCCTTCTTCCTCATCTCTCTGTATTCCTATTTACTCTATCACCTTACAAAAGTTTCCAAAATCTTTAGGTGGATATTCTGGATAATAATCAATAATCTTACCTACATTATCCTCATTGATTGTAACTTGACTCCATTCTTTTATACTGAAAAAATCAGTCAATTTCTTAATCCAAGTCATTCTTAATTCAATAGTATTAGTATCATTTTCTGGTAATTTTTTACTCCTTAAATTAAATCTTACTAGATTCAAATTCTCTATGGCTTTATTAACATCTACATCGATTTGTTTATTTATTGTATCTTTAATCATCTTCAGAAGTCTTGGAGATTTCCCATTTGTAGATATCATGATTTGAAGATTATCTTTATTTATCATACTACCAAAATAAAAATCACATAATTCAGGTTTATCAGCAATATTGGCATTTATACGTAATAGTTTACATTGGAAATAAATTTTTGTGGAAAGAATATGATCATCTATACAACAACAAACAGTTTCAAATTGATTATTATGAAGATAACTATTTATATTTGAGAAATCATCTGAAGAGATTGAATCTAGATCAAGGTTAGAGAAATCTATATTATCTTGATACATAGTGAGGTCTGAAGATTTATAAGGTCTTTTAATTAATTTAAAAAGTTTACCATTAGAATCAAGATCTAGAATTTCTGGATGAATAATTGAATCACCAGTTATTACTGTAATTTTAGCTTGAGCAATTATTAAATGATGGATTCTACTCAATGCCACGTCACCAGCTCCAATAACAAGACAATGTTTATCTCTTACTTGCCATGCAAGTAATAAAGAACCTCTTAATTCATTAGGAGACATTTTATAATTTTCACGTTCGCGATTTAAATTACGAATCATGTCGAGTTTCAATAGAACAGAAAGAAGAAAATCTGTTGCAGAAAGAAGTTCAAGTGTTTCTTATACTCCGGATGTTATTCCTCATCTTGCAGGATTAGAGAAACCTCAAGCTCATAGTTTACATATTCAAGAATGTGATGTTTTAATAATGGGTACAGGATTAATTGAGAGTGTGTTAGCAGCCAGTTTATCATGGCAAGGAGTTGATGTTTTACATATTGATAATAAATCATGTTATGGAGATTCCAATTCTACATTGACTATAGAACAAATCAAATCTTGGTGTCAAGAAGTTAATGGTGGTAGAATTCAACATTTTGAAGATGCTCAAGTTTATGTTTCAAGTACTTTAAATCAACCAAATAGTAAATTTAAATCAAAAGATTATGGAATTGATTTAACCCCAAAAATCATGTTTGCTAAATCGGATTTATTAAGTTTATTAATTAAATCAAGAGTTTATAAATATTTAGAATTTCAAAGTTTAAGTGATTTCCATATTTTTGAAAATGATACATTTACTGCAAAATTTTCAAATCCAACATCAAAGGAAGAAATCTTTACAGATCAATCATTATCTCTTGTAACGAAAAGATATCTTATGAAATTTCTTAAATTTGTTTTACAAGATAATAATGATGAAGATAAAAGAAATATTTTAACAGAAAATACTAAAGTACCAATTGAAGAATTTTTAAAGACAAAATTTAATTTAGAAGATTCATCAATTAATGAACTTGTTTATTCAATTGGACTTGGTATAAAACAAAATAGTAAAACTCCTGAAGCTTTAGCTAAAATTAAAAGATATTTAATGTCATTTAATATTCATGGGAATTTCCCAGTTTTAGTTTCAAAATATGGAGGACCAGGAGAAATTTCTCAAGGATTTTGTAGATCAGCAGCTGTTGGAGGTGCAACTTATAAATTAAATACATCATTAACAGATTATGATCCATCAACAAAAATTGCAAAATTTAGTGATAAAAGTGCAGTTAGAATTAATGAAAAATTGGTTGTTTCACCAACTCAAATACCAAAATTTTTACAATCTTCATATAATGAAATTACAGAAAATTTACAATTAAAAAATATTAATAGATTAGTTGTAATTGTTAAAAAAGATTGTAAAGAATGGATGTCAAATAATGAATCTTCAGCAATTGTTGTATTCCCACCAAATTCTTTACCTTCATCAAATAATAAAAGTATTCAAGTTTTAGTTCAAAATGGTTCAAGTGGGGTTTGTCCTGAAGGTCAATCAATTTGGTATTTAACATCTTTTGAACAAGATTCTATAAAAGCTAAAAAAGATTTAGAAAGTGCTTTAGATAAAATGGAGAGTGCAATTTTAAGAGAATCAAATGATTTAAATGATGTAATCAATGATGATAATTTTACTTTATCAGAATCTGGTACTCCAATTATTGTAAATTCAGTTAAATTAGGTAAATCTTTACAAAATTTTGTACCAAAAGAAAAATTAGAAATTATTTTTAAATTCGGTTATATACAAAAAACTTTTGTTTCAAATGATTTATCAAATGTTTTAAATCCTTCCAAAGAAAATAATTTAACTTTAAGAACTTCAACTGATTGTGATGATATTATTTTTACAAATATGCCTTCAAGTGATATAAGTTATGATGGTATAGTAAGCGAATGTAAGACTATTTATTCTTTAATAACTGGGTCTGATGATGATTTCTTTGATGTGGATTTTGAAGATGATGATGAAATATATGATGGTGCTGGATTCCATCAACAAGGTAAATCTAGTGATAATCCAACCTCTGGTCTTAGTATAAGTAATGAAAATGCTATAGCTTCAAGTGATGAAGAGGTTGATGTTGATGATCATCCAAGTGAACCATTTGGTGCAGATGAAATGGAATTATAGTAAGTAATAATAGATATGTTAATGTGAAAAATAATATGTAGAGTGGTTATAATGGCTGCGAATTTAGTTATCTTGCATATCGCGTGAGACGTTTTAGGGCTGAACCCTAACCATGTGACTTGTTTTTCTGCCATCGCACTGGCTCATTTTTTTGAAAAATATTTATTCTTTTAGTACTGAGCAGATTACTGTCGAAGAAGTCTATATTTAATTAATTATGTCTGACGTTGAAGAACAACAAATTGTCGAAGAAGTCGCTGTTGAACAAAGCGAAATCTCTATTGAAGATGCTTTAAAAGTTGTCTTAAGAACCTCTTTAGTTTACGATGGTTTAGCTAGAGGTTTAAGAGAAGCTTCAAAAGCTTTATCAAGAAGAGAAGCTCAATTATGTGTTTTATGTGAATCCGTCACTGAAGCCTCAATTGTTAAATTAGTTGAAGCTTTATGTAACGAACCAGAACAAAAAATCCCATTAATCAAAGTTTCTGATGCTAAACAATTAGGTGAATGGGCTGGTTTATGTCAATTAGACAGAGAAGGTAACGCCAGAAAAGTTGTTGGTGCTTCTTGTGTTGTTGTCAAAAACTGGGGTGCTGATTCTGAAGAAAGAAACATCTTATTAGAACACTTCGCTCAACAATAGATTAATAGTACATAGTAATATATTTCTAACGTTGTAATTACTGTAGATATCTGGGCTTTTCTGCTGCCACCTCTTCTTGTATGAACTACTGCACACTTTTTTACCAAATCAGCATTACCTATGGTTGCAAAACTGATTCAGCCACGTGACCTAAGGTAGTTACTCTAGCAATTTCTTTAAAAGTATTCAACCCCGATCTTAAATCCTTGGAACATTCCGCTCTGGTTCACTGGTCCTCGCCAGAGGCAGAGACAGACAGTCGTTCACCATCGCTTCGCTCTGGTTCACTGATGTATCTTCCTCATCTCTGATGCGTTCACTATCGCATCAACTACATCGCGTCTGTTTTGATACCCATGAGTGAAAGACAAGACAGGATTGAATCCCGTCTAAGAGGTGCAGAGTATGTGATGAATTGCAGTTTGTAAGACCTTACTAACAATTAGCTCGAGAAACGTTCAAGTAACACCGTTGAGGATAGCGTCACGAATATCTGAAGGATCAACACCTAAACCAAAAAACCTAAACTCTGCATTAATAGATGAAGAAGATATAAATTTACCTAGGCTTCGAACTAAGAGAGAAACGACATTCCATGAAGATCTGGAAGATGATTCTGAAGATGCAGAGTATGACAATGGTGACGAAGATCAGGTAGAAGAAAACGAGAATGTAAGTGATGAAGAGATGGATCAAGAAAGTCAAAACGAACAAGACCATGAAGAAGATGAACGTCAACCTGAAGAAATACCTAAAAGGAAAAGAGGACGACCTAGAAAATCTCCAAGTCTAGATCCAGAACCAAAGATAAAACGTAAGCGTGGAAGACCAAGAAAAGTAAAATTAGATTCACCAGAAAAACCAAAAAGACCTAGAGGTAGACCAAGAAAAGATCATGTACGACTGCTTGATCATGCTATTGATTCAGTTGCATCAAGAAAGAAAAGACGAGAAAAGGAACTTCTTTTAACAAAACCATTAACAAGACCAAATCAACCATTCCATATAAATATAGAAAGATTAGTAACAGATTTTAATAAAGATAAACGATATAGAATTAATACCCTTGATGTTATAAAACATCTTGCAAAGAAATTCACACCAGATGAGTATTCAGTTGATTTAATAAATCCAAATGTTGTACAAGAAGATTTTAAACTTCATTTAATGGATTATTTAAATCATTTATCAGATGCTCATGGTAGTATATCTGAATTAGTATCTGAAATCAATAAGGTACGAAAGGATAAAGAGAATATGAGGAAGAAGATTTTTGAATTAAGAAAATCATATACTGATGTAGCTAATGAATTAAATTTAATGAGAAGTGATTATCAAGAAACTAAACAAAGACATGAAGATTTTTTACAATTTGGGCAGGATGTAAAACACTTGAAACAACAGGTTAAGGATGATACATTTGATACAAGTGTAATGGATACTATAGATCTTGATATAAACAAGGTAGATAAATTATATAATCCGATTACAGGATTAAATTGTAATCTTATAGATACCAACAAAGTACTAAGAGAAATCGATAATGAAATTTGATTTTCTATGATATTTATTACAAGATCTAGACTAATAAAATAGACTATACACTATTCGTACACTACCTCTTTTCTCTTTAAGCATCATCAGATACTAAAGCCATAATCATTCTATATAAGTAGAAGAAGAACATCAATAAATGGAAACCTAACTTGACAAAAGATTCCTTCTTATGTTTTGATAATGTTCTAAAGATTTCAGTAGCATCTAAAAGATGATTTTTATTAATAAATTTATTAACATTATAAGCTAATAATGGAGCATTGAGTAAGAAGACAAACCAATAACCATTAACTAATAATAAGATAGACATGAATCCATGTAATCCAGCTTCAGGAATAAAGTAAGGGTTTAATTTGTTACATAATTCAATTGGATTAATGTAATCACATTCTAAATCTGAATACATAATGGTGAAGAAAACTTGTGCAAACAAGTTAACGGCATTAAGAATAACTGCAAGAATAAATAAGCTGGATGTTAGTAAAACTCCTTTTGTCACACGATCATTTATACATACTAACTTTCACCTGACATCTTATCAAGATCTTTGAGAAGGATAAATTTTCATCCACTATTTCGGTGAAGTGAGAAGGTGTGCGAAAACCAGTTGTTAGGTGATAAGATTGCGAAATTTATTTACTATTTAGACTCAATACATACCCATTCAAGTCCATCAACTTCAACCTTGTCTCCTTTCTTACCTTCGAAGTCCATTGGAAATTCAATTTTCCCATACTTGATCCCATAATTCCATTTTCCATTAGAGAAATTGGCTCTTACAACATTTAATGGTACATTCTTATTAGTTTTATCATTTAAAAGTCCTTGAATCCAATTACCTGATCTAATGAGTTGTCCTTCAAATGAATCGTTATTGATTCTTAAAACACACATCTTTGCATCTTTATCACCATCATCACTTTCTTCTCTTTCTTCCTTATCTAAAGTAGATTTAAATACACTTAAAGATCTCCACATTTCTACATAATCACCCATTTTACCAGTGGCTGGATTAACCATAGAACCGGTTTCTTTCCTATCATCACTTCCTGGAACTTTCCAGAATGTACCAACATCTGGACTGCTTAAACATTGTTCAATTGGTAAATTATTTTCAATTGATTTGGTGATTGCAAGGGAATCGATTTCATGAGTGAATTGAAGTTTGGTGGTTTCAGGGATTTCTGATTCCATTAAAATTTCATCACCTGTCATTGTCCATTCAAAATGATATTTGAAATCTTCGAGATCTTTTGGATCTTGTTTAATTAAAGGATAAGTATGGTTAAAAATTCTAATATCAACAAAATGGCCTTCTGGCGAATAGATTACCATTGTTTTGGTGTTTTCACCTACTTCTTCAGGAGGCCATTGGATTGAAAGTCTTGTAGATAACATAGGCGGAATAATGAGATGGAGGTCGAGGTCGAGGTCGAGATCGGAGATCGATGAGAGCGGAATTGATAAGGAATTGATAAGGATTGAGAACCTCCTATACCTTGTGATCTGTACACCTACTCCTCTACACCTGCTCCTCTACACCTACTCCCTCTATACCTACTCCCTCTATACCTACGCCCTCTATACCTACTCCCTCTATACCTACTCCCTCTATACCTACTCCCTCTATACCTACTCCCGTATATCTCTATACACCTACTCTATCTTTCTATCCTATATACAGCTCACCTTCAATCACATATGCAGACCTCTTGACTCCGTCAATCATTGACCCATCAAGTTTTCTTAACGCTGGAAAAAAATTAATCAACAACGTCAAATAATCAATCTTTTTATTAAACTTCACCCCATTTAAACCTTTTGAAAACATTAAATCTCTCAATTCCCAATCATTTTCATTTGAATTAAGAGATTCATAATGTATGGAAAAATTCTCTATATCATCAAGATTTTCTAATTCTATAGGAGACTTGTCATTTTCAAGTTCATATTGATTAAATACAAATGGATAAAAATCAAGATTTAATGAATTAAGTCTTAAATCAAGAATTTTTAAGGATTTTCTACTTGATTCAAGTCCTTTGATGATGGAATCAAGTTTGATTATTCCATTACTTAATAAATAAACTCGTTTTAAATGTTTAAAATTATTAAGAGGTTCAATGGTTTCAAGTTTATTGAAATTAAGATTAATTTCAATTAAATTAGGGAACCATTCACTTAATTTTATTGGTAATTCTTGAAGATTTATTGCTGATAATGTTAACTTATTAACATTAAAGAATTGAGGATATTTTAATTCAAAAATTCTTGAATTTCCTGATAAATCAATTTGTTTAAGAGAATTTAATTTACTTGCTAAAAGAGATTTTAAAAAACTGATATCTTGACTTTTACAAGATAATTCTTCGAGATATTTTAATGTACCAAATATATGATTTAATTTATTCCCATCGATTCTCAAAACTCTTAAATAAGGAAATTTTTCAATATCAAGATGATTTAATCTATTAAATTTCAATAATAACTTCTTTAAGTGGTTATGTTTTACTTGACATTTTAAGTCAATTAAATTATTATCATTAACATTAAGGATTCTTAAATTAGATACGGTCTCTAAACCTTGAATACTTTCAAGTTTATTATCTGAAACATTAAGATCTTGTAAATTATCGAATTTGAATTTTGAAAAATCTAAAATTCCTTCTAATTTATTCATACTAACGTCAAGATAAATAAGATTGGTTAAATCGTTTAATCCATTAAGTGATTTGATAGAATTATTACAAAGATTCAACTTAGTTAAATGGATATTATGTTTTAACCCTTGACATCCAACAATATTATTATTTACTAAATTCAAATTTTGAAGATTAATAAACTCTTTAAATGATGTAAGATTATCAACATTATTATTAGATAAATTAACCTTAATAATCCCCAAGGGTAATCCTTTTAAGTATTTAATATCATTATTTGATAAATTAATCTTGGTGATATTTGGTAAGAATTCATCTAAATCTTTAAGACTTGAAAGATTCTTATCACTTAAATTAACATCATTTACTTTATTCCAGTTATCATCAACAGAATTCTCAGTTATAATTGAAACAAGTTGTTTTTGTTGTTGACTAAATGATATATCATCAAGTTGTGAATATCTGGTTATATCTTCATTATTTGGACTAGATTTAACTTGTTCTGTATGAGGTAAATGAAATGATACTTCCTTTTTGTCTTGTCTATCATTATCAGATATTAAATCTTCAATATCATCAAGACTTGTTAAAAGATTTTCTTTGTTTTCTTTTTCAATCCATCTATGATTTATTTCATCTAAAATCATATTATCATAAATATTTGGTAACAGAGAATCTGGTTTTAATGTACCTTTAGATTTTTGTGGGGTATTTAATTCGAGATTTTGTAATCTTAATTGTGAAACTCTTTTCATCTTAAATGAAGAACTAGAACTGGATGATAGATCTTCTGGTTCTGGTTCTAATCTTTCCTTTAAATATTTATTTTCTTCCATCAACGTGACAATATTATCTTTCAATCCATTGAATCCTGATAATTGCCCTTCTAAAAATCTGATTCTCTCTTCGAGTTCAAGTGTTCTATCACTCTGTGAAAGTTCTTCACTACCTTCGGAAGTTCTTCTTTCTGATAACGTAGAATAGATATCGTTATCACTGATCTTTTCATAAGTAAATGTATTATTCAATTGATCCATTCTAGACCCCTCCCTCTCCTCTATTTCATCTGTTTCAGAGTTGGTAAATGATGTATAATCATTGGATTTAGGTCCACTCAGTCCATAGGATTTATGTCCCAGTCCATTTGGAAATTGGGTACTCTCTTCATCAAATCCAGATGTAAATGAAGAATATTCATTGGAATTATTAAGATTATCAATCTCATCAATATTACTAATTCTATCAATTTTGGGTGTTGATGTAGCAGTTGTAGCATTGGCTATGTTTGTATGATTATAATTTGAAACACTTCTTGATGGTTGAAGAAATGCTCCTCCCTTTTTAATATTATCAAATATACTATTAGCTTTACGTTTAAATTTAGATTCCACATCATTTTCAAATTCTTGTGTTTTCAATTTTGGCATCACTTTAGAAGTAAATTCACTAGATGAAATATCTTCAATACCTGTCAGATGTTTAAGAGATTCTGAATCATTAAGAGTTTCTTGATCTAATGTATCATTTGAAGTTCCTTTTTCAAGTCTTTCGATCCATTTTTCTTTTTTTTCTTCATTAATTTCGTTAACTGGCTTTACTTCATTTCCAATATTAAATGGTGGTGGTGCTTTAAGATTATGTAAGATTTCACTTAATTTCCCCTTAGTATATGTATTATAATCTTGTCTAAACAATTTCAATGGTGATGCATTTTCTGAAGGTACTTCTAAAAATTGATCTGGTCTTGTTTCAATATCTTTGGGTTGTTTAATAGAATTATATGGGGTAGATAATGTCAGAGATAATGAATGTGAGTTAAGATTGGATTTATCATAACTTAAAAACACCTGTTGTAAGTTATTTCTATTATGATTCTCATAATTTTGTTTAGCTTTTTTCCAATCTGGTGTATCTCTATTCTTTGAATTATGAATAATACTATTATTTGTTGAAGGTAATTGGAAATTGAGAGAAGGGTTCTTGGTGATTCTAACAGAACTTTGAAAGTCCACTCCATTTTCAGGTTCCCACCTTGCACCATTTAATTCACTTGGCATCCAATCGGGAGTTCTATCTATAGTTGAGGTCCTTGGGAACTCAGGTTCCTGTTCTGGTTCTTGCTCTGGTTCTTGTTCAGGCTCGGGTTCGGTCTCCTTTTCTTCTTCGCCTTCTGATTCTCCAATCTGACTATGTAATCCTAATTGACTCTTGGTCTTTGCATTAGGAAATGATTTATATTTAAACGTATTGGGTATAGAATTCCCATTAGATACTGGAAATGATTCATTTCTTGATAAATAAAAATCTTCATTCGCAAGGTACTTGACGTTCTTATGATACTTTCTATCTTCTCCTTCATCATCTGAATTGGTTTTGTTTACATCAAGATTTAGATTGAACTCATTTAAATCATCATGTAATTGATCTATTTCATTGTGGTTCTCATTTGATTTAGTTTCTTGTATGGGTTGTAGATTATCAGAGATTTTGGTATTATTGATAAAGTTCTTTATATTCTGGTTGGTGGATGTTGTTCTGGTTGAATTATCAGAATTTATCCCAGAATTAATCAGAACCTGTCTATTCATATGTATCTCTTTGTTTACTTTTTGAGTATCGCAGCGTGTCTGATGGTTGCGAAAGTGATAAGGAAGAGGGAGGGGAGAGGAAGGGAAGAGGGAGACGAAGAGGAAGGGAAGATGGGGACAAAGAGGAAGGGACAAGGGGGCGAAGAGGGAGAGGAAGATTAGAAGGCTAGAGTAAATGAAGAGGTACGGGGGAAGGAACACGGGGAGGGATAATAAAGGTGTACACATCTGTCCCAGTAGTGTAAGAATCAATGGCCAGGACCATCTACTTTTACTCTAAATATATGAATGTGAACTGACTGTTTCTCTTTGTTGATATTTTCTCTTACTCGTTCTCCCTCTGCCTTACATTATTCATCTTTTCCGATCGGTATTAACTCACCACACATTTACGCAGCCATTGTAACCAGTACCCGTACTGGTCCCTCATGCTATCTCCCTCTCGTCTTGATTAATTCTTATTCTCCTGATATATACTGGCTTCTTTCCACCTCTTCAATTCCTTATCACTTCCTCTTCACTCCCTCTTCGCTTCCCTCTTCCCTCTCAACTCTCCAGTCTTTTTCTATTCCTGTAATCACCTGCAATACGCCTCACGCTTGCCGCGAATATATTTTTTTAGTATCCTTAACAGACCAATTGATAACTAAATCACTGCTAAATATAGTCTTCTAAATTTCATATAATTGATACCTGATTTACACTCATTGGACCTAGGGAACTATACATCTTTCGATTGATATAAAAATGACCCAAATTAATGAAAAATTACCTAATACACAATCAAAACCAAAAGAACCCCAAACAGAAGAAATAAAACCAAAGGTTTCACCCATTGCTCCTGTTGAACCATTTAAAGTTACCACCTCAAGTGTTGCTAGTGAGCAGCATCAACAAGAACAAGAACTCTTAATGAATTTCGCCATACCAAACCCTCCAACTGATACAAATGATGATTATAATCATACACCAAGAACTTTATGGATGGGAGATTTAGATCCTTGGCTTGATGAAAAGTCTATTGAAATCTTATGGTTCCAAATCTTACAAGTGAAAGTCAATGTCAAATTAATTCGTCCAAAATTTTCAAAACAAGATTTTATGTATGGAGGTGGATTAAGCCATTCTGGTTATTGTTTTATAGAATTTGAAACGTTTGAAGATGCTAAAAAAGCTTTAAGTTTGAACGGGAAATTATTACCAGATATTGCAATACCTTCACAGAGTCAATTTCCAAATAATCCTGGTAATCAAAAGAAATATTTTAGATTAAATTGGGCAAGTGGGGCCACATTAAGTACCCCAATTAATCAAACCCCAGAATATAGTTTATTTGTAGGAGATTTATCAGCATCATTAACAGAAGCTCATTTATTAGCATTTTTCCAAAAATCATTCCCAGATTCTGTTAAAACTGTTCGAGTTATGACAGATCCTGTTAATGGTAAATCAAGATGTTTTGGATTTGTAAGATTTACAAATGAAAATGATAGACATAGAGCTTTAAAAGAAATGGATGGGGTTTGGTTTGGTGGTCGACCTTTAAGAGTTGCATTAGCTACCCCAAGAAAAAATAATAATCAACAAGATTTTATGTTTATGAATCCTTATTATCCTACAATGCCAGAAGAAATTGAATCAAAACCTCAAGTATTTAATACATTTAATGATGAATCACAATATAATGATCCTACCAATACAACAGTATTTGTTGGAGGATTATCAGCTGATGTATCTGAACCAATACTATTTACATTATTTAGTCCATTTGGAGTTATTGAACAAATTAAAATTCCACCAGGTAAAAATTGTGGATTTGTAAAATACTCAACAAGAGAACAAGCAGAAGAAGCAATCTCTTCAATGCAAGGATATATAATTGGAGGTAATAGAGTTAGATTAGGATGGGGTAGAGTAAATGTTAATAATAAAAGGTATCAAAATCAATTACAAGCAGCTCAGATGCAAGCTGCTGCAATGTCGATGGGATTTGATCCTTATGATCAAATGAATTATGATTCAATGGTACCATATCCACCAAGTTCTGCAGGATCTATACCTCCAGGTATACCTCCAGGTATACCTGGAACTATGGTACCCGGAGTTCCAGTACCAGTGCCTGTATTACATGGAGTACCTGGTCTTAATATTCCAATGGTACCTGGATCTAGTGGATCTAATGCTTCATTTTATCCATATCCAACATCACCAGAAACGCCGTATTCAGAAGAAGAACTTGAAGGGGTAATAAATGGAATAGAAACAGTAAAGATAGAAGAGAAAAAAGAGAAAAACTAAGTAGAGTATATCGACGTAATTCATGAACCTTATATTAAACCCAAACCAACATAACTAACTAACTAACTAAATTAAGATCTTTCACCTCTTAATCTTCTTGCTAATTGAATATCCTTCTTTTGAATAGTAACTCTTTTAGCATGAATAGCACATAAATTAGTATCTTCAAATAATGATACTAAATAAGCTTCAACAGCTTCTTGTAAAGCACCAATAGCAGAAGATTGGAATCTTAAATCAGATTTGAAATCTTGAGCGATTTCTCTAACTAATCTTTGAAATGGTAATTTTCTAATTAATAATTCAGTAGATTTTTGAAATCTTCTAATTTCTCTTAAGGCAACAGTACCTGGTTTATATCTATGAGGTTTTTTAACACCTCCAGAGACTGGAGCAGATTTTCTTGCAGCTTTAGAAGCTAATTGTTTTCTTGGAGCTTTACCTCCAGTTGATTTTCTGGCAGTTTGTTTAGTTCTGGCCATAGTTAAATAAAAAAAATTCTAAAGGGGCGAACCTCGCAGTTTAAATGACTTTTTTTATCAGGGAAAATATGACATTGCGAATTTGGGGATTTTGTCCAATCACAATCAGGCGCAAGATTAAGTATTTAGGGGGTGAGAGAATGGGGTTCAGGGTGTGTGAACCAAAACGAGAGGCGAGGGAGACGAGGGAAAAGGGAAAGAGGATAGAGGAGGGACGAACAAGGGACGAATTGAGAGACGGAAAAGCCATGGATAGGGATTGATGAATGGGGAATAGCCGTGGATAGGACTATAAGGGTGACTTCCTGTGTCATTCGGATTGTGTGGTATACCAATTGACAGGTTTGGCTCTTAACTTCTAATAGAAAGGAAGATGCCGCTAAAGGGGTCACTCCTAATTGTTGACTTCTCAATTGACAGTCTTTTACTTTCTCTTTTCATGCTTCCTTTCTTCGCTCCTCTTCACTTCTCTTCACTCTTCACTACTTCTTCTATTCTCCCCCACTTAATATTCGCAGCCAATGCCCATCCTGCGAATAGTACACTATTGAAAAGCGATACGGGAGTCGGAGTTTGACTAAATAAATAAACACATACGGACTAGTCTCTGACTTCTTCAACCATATCTGGCATCCACTTCTCTATCCATCACTTCTCTATCCATCACTCTCGCCTACACATCTTATCGTTTTCATTTATAAATACTACTTATGAAATCTATCATACATGCAAATTAACTTCTATACCACAATCTTGTGATAGTTGTCTTCATCATCTTCTTTTGTAATTGGAATACACCATACATTAAAGCTTCAGCGGTTGGTGGACATCCTGGTACATAAACATCAACAGGAATAATTCTATCACAACCTCTAACAACTGAATAAGAATAATGATAATAACCTCCACCATTTGCACATGAACCCATAGAAATAACCCATCTTGGATCTGGCATTTGATCATAAACTTGTCTTAAAGCTGGTGCCATTTTATTTGTAACTGTACCTGCAACAATCATAATATCACTTTGTCTTGGTGATGCTCTGAAAATAATACCTAATCTATCTTGATCATATCTTGGTGTAGAGACATGCATCATTTCAACAGCACAACATGCTAATCCGAAAGTGACTGGCCAAAATGATGATTTTCTTGCCCAATTTGCTATGGTATCTAATGATGTTAAAGCATAATCAAGTGGTGCTGATGCAGTTTTTTCGGACATTAATGGAAATGCTGTTGGCATTTTCTTTGGAGTTAAATCTTTTGAACTGATATTTCTGGCCCCAAAACTCATTGGAATGACCGCCATTTGTGGACGTTTACCAACGTTTAATATGGTTTTATTTACTAAACTTATCATGATGGTAAGAGTTTTGTAGTTTTTTTTGTGCGTTTGAGAATCAGCATTAATTTCAGAAAAGTGATTGGTGGATTTGATGTAAAGTACACGAAATTTGTGTGAATTGCTTATGTAAGGAAATGAAGAAAGTGAGACTAGGGAAATATGGTAAGAATGGTAGATTATGGTAAAGTCTATTTATGTCGAGAGGGAAGAGAGTGAATTCATTTTGAACCTTATCAAATTATCTATACTACTGTTATTGTTTATTATTGATATGTCGTATATATTGATGTATTGGTATATCTACCATTATTGCTAGTCTCTCCTGTTGTCAAAAGAGCTGTCTGAATATTTTGACTGGCTCTCACCTCCTCCGTTGACTTTCCTTCCTCGTTGCTAGTGCTTTTCTTCCTCATTACTAGTGCTCTCCTTCCTCGTTACTTTTCTTCCCTTTTCCTTTGCTCTTTCTTCTTTTATTATTTCTTCTCCCTTTTCTACTGTATGACATCATCTAAATATTCTCTTATTCTCTCAAGAGTATCATCTTTAACGGTACCAGGAACCATTTGTTCTGCTTTTGGTCTGACCAGTTTTAATAAATCATTGAAATTAACATCATCATTTTTTTGTAATTCTTCAATAGCCATTCTACTGACTTTATCGTACCAGCCAGATTCATATAGTTGGACTTTTAATTGTTTATTGATCTTATCATAATTTCCAGAAGATATCAAATGATCTTGGATTTTTGACTTTATTTGTTCAAGTTCTTGGTCTTGTTGAGTCATGCGAAAAAAATTAAACTGGAAGACAAAAATATTTTGGGTGGAAAGGCTTTACAATACGAATTATCAAACCTCAGAGTAAGGAACTAAGTATTTAACACCAATGATATCAAGAATTAGTAGACGTCAATTCGCGACATCGAAATTGCTAATGAAACCATCACCATATAAAGCCAAAATTGAATCAGTAGAGAAATTGGATCAAGGAAATTGGATTCAAACTCGAAAAATCAACTATTCAGACCCAAATGGGAAATCAAGAGTTTGGGAAATGGCAGTTAGAACAACTAGAACTGAAACAACTAATACAGATGCAGTTTCGATTTTAGCATTATTAAAATATCCAAAGAATCCAACAGAAATTGTATTAGTCAAACAGTTCAGACCACCTGCTGGAAAGGTTGTCATTGAATTACCCGCTGGATTAATTGATCCTAAAGAATCTATTGAAAGTACGGCAATTAGAGAATTGATAGAAGAGACTGGATATCATGGTAAATTCTTAAGTCTGTCATTAGATGATGTTGAATTATATAGTGATTCTGGATTAACCAATGCTAATATGGCGTTTGTAACAATGGAAGTTGATATGACCCAAAAGGAAAATTTAGATCCAAAACCAGAACTTGAAGAAGGTGAATTTATAGAGACATTCAAGTTACCATTAGATGGTTTGATGAAGGGGTTAATGGATGTAGTTAAAAAGGAAGGATGTGTATTGGATGCAAAGTTGTATCATTATGCAGCAGGGATTGACATATCCAGGAAATAGAACACACTAAGCAATATACATACTGAGCACTGTCACATGTCTCTCAACACTATCACACTATCTCACTATCTCACAGTCTCACTCATTTATCATGTCAGAGATTTGTAATTTGTGCCTTGGTGGTAGTACAGACATACCACCATGTGGAACTTTACAAGATGCAAAAGATCTCATTCACCCTTGTTCAACCTGTTCACTTGTAACCCATAGAAAATGTTTATTAGATTGGTATGGTGCCTTATCCGCAGATAAACTCGAAATGTATAACCCTTCACTACCCCACGAAACTGAAATTAATGGATCCGAATTCCATAATATGATATATAACGATCTTGGAATTGGCCATGACAACTCTACAACACATGAGATAAGAATCAATTTATCACCAAGTCATTTAAATAATTGGGTTTCAGATGTCTTAAATCCTCCAAGATCAAGTATTTCGAATATGATTATTCTTACACCATGTCCACAATGTAAAGAAAAAATTGCCTTTGAAATGAAAAAATCTCCTTTATTAGCTTTACAATCAGGTTTTAGAACCATCATATCTAAAGGATTACAATATTCAGGTCTCTTTCTTGGTATAACATCTGCAGTAACTGGTGTTGTATCTATGGGTTATATTGGTTTAACATCATGTGGTCTCAAAATGATGAATAGTATATTACCTGAACCTTTACTTATTAATTTACTTACAAAGAAATCTAATACCTCTTTATCTTTATTATCTTCTATATTATCAACACAAAATTATACCATTGATAATCTTGAAAGCGCATTATCAAGAGGTTTAATCGATCCTTTTAAATTCTCTCGTATCCCAGTTCTTCCAATAATTCTTTATCGTATGAGACAATCTTCAATTTTAGATTGTTTTAATAAAGATATTAATCTTGGTAATTTCTTTACTGAATTCTTATTAAATAGTTATATAAGTTCTTTTGGTGATCATCAATTATTTAAAAGTCTTTATCAAAATCTACTTGATGGTATTACTAATTTTATAAAAAATCCTCTATCAATTATTCGTTTTAATGTTTTTAAAGGTATAAATTTTTGGGATGTAAATAATATGATCTCAATGACAATACCTTTAAGAATCATTTATGATTTATTATTTCGTGTAACTATTAATAATTTCCATTTTAATTTAGCTTTGAAAACTTGTCCAAGAGTTATAGCAAACAATTTATCAGATTCAGAATTTGATAAATTTGAAATTTTAAATAGTCAAATTGAAAATGTTAATTATATTATATCAGCAAATTCTGAGTCGAATGATTTCATTCATTGGATTCAAAATAAATTTAAGATGCTTCAAAATTTAGCAAAACAAAAGTTAATCTTGAAGTATCTTAAGCTTAAACTTGTTTTAAATATCTTAAAATTAAAAGCTTGTATTAAAGATGATTATTCACAGACAAATAATTATAAGTCCTCAATGACTATAAGAGGACTTACTACTGTATTATGGCCATTTATTTCTGGGAAAGTTGGTGGGATTTTATATCCTTTATTATCTAAACAAATATCATCTGAAATCCCAAAAGATAATATTATGCTTTTAAGTAATATAATATCATTGGCCTTGGTGGTATTTGCAAAAGATTTAGCTAATATGTATATAACTTATAAAAGACTGCAACAATTAACAGATTTAAGAGTTATTGATGGTGAAAGATTTGATGAAGTAAGAGATCAAGAAAGAAGAGATCAAGAAAGAAATGAAGTAACAGAGATTATGGCTCAATTCCCAGGGGTTTATTTAGAGTAATGTATAGTAGAATAAAGGTTTATCGTACACTCAAAATACATACTGGTACATAACTATTCATCATCGTAGTTTTCATCCTCTTCTATTTTTCTCATAGGAGGTTCAACAGGTTCATTTTTTTCTTCTTCTTCCTCTTCTTTTTCATCAGCTTTTTCGATTGGTCCTGATGGGGTTGGGGTTGGTTCTTGAGTTTGACCGGCTGCTTCATTTGTTACATTTGCTGGAGCTGGTGTGCCTCCTGTAGATGCAGGAGCAGCTGGTGTAGCTGCATTAGTACCAGGACCTGATGGTGTTGCAACACCAGTGGTTGGAGCTGAAGGAGTTACACTTGGTTCTGGTGCTGGGGCTGGGGCTGGGGCTGCTTGTATAGGTGCTGGTGCTGGTGCTGGTGATGCTTGTACTGGTGCTGGTGCAGGTGCTGGCGATGCTTGTACTGGTGGTTGTGTTGGAACTGGTGTTGCTTGTACTGGTGCTGCTTGTACTGGTGTTGCTTGACCAGGTGGTGCTTGGGTCTGAACTTGAGCAGGTACCGGAGCTGGGGTTGGTGTTTGATTTTGTGATTGTATTTGAGGTGGTGGTTGTACTTGTGCATTGATTGCAGGTAAAACATTTCCAGCCGGTATCTTTTCATCCCTTTCTTGTTTTATTTCATCTTCTTTAGAAGCAGCAGCAGTTGCAGCATTCATCAAAGTATTCAAAGAATTAGTTGGCTCAATTTGAGATTTTGCTGCTACTGGAGTTGAAGCAGCAGATTTCTTCTTCTTTGGTTTTGATTTATCTTTTTTATCATCAAGATCATGTTTCAAAGGTTTTGAAAGTTGAGCAGGTTGAGGAATTGAATTTGGAGGAGGTAAAGAATTAGGATTTGCATTAAGTTGAGGGTTGTGATTGAGTAATTGAGATGGTGGTGGTGGTGGTGCACCATTACTATTTGAAAGATTTGATAATTGTTGATAACCTGGAGGAAGTGGAGGACCTTGACCATTTTCATGACCATGAGGAGGTTGATTACTTTCCAATACAACACTTTGAGGTAATCTTGGTTGTTGACTAACAGGAGGAGGTTGTGGAGGATGAGTATTACCTTCTTGTTGATATTTAATTAATTGATCCAATCTTGCCTTTATATGAGGATTACCAGGGTCCAATCTTTCAGCTTGACGATAAGCATCTAAAGCATCACTAATTTGATTATTACAAGTTTCATATAAAGTACCTAAATCATACCAAACTTCACTAATATAAGGATTTAATCTTATGGCTCTTGTATAAGCATCTAAAGCATCTCTGTATTGAGAAATTTGATAATATAAAACACCAATACTACACCAGAATGTTGGATTTCTACTATCTCTATTAACAGCTTGTTGGAATGCTTCATAAGCAGCATTGAAATCCCCACGAATCATATGAACTCTACCAAGATAATACCATGAATGAGCATCAGCTGGATCAATTTCTAAAGATTGAGTCAAATATTTCAAAGCAATTGATAAGTCTTGTTGGAAACCAGAATTGTTTTCGTTTGTATCGGCTTGTGAATAAAGACAACCCAATTGTTGTAAAACTTTGGCATGTTGTGGATTTACTGATAAAACTCTTTCATATGCATCTTTTGCACCATTCCAATCTTTTTGTTGTTCTAAAACTGAACCAATTTGGAACCAAACATCTGGTTGAGTTAATGGATGTGGGGGATTTGATAAAATGTATTGGAAACATTCTAATGCATTTTGTAATTTACCTTGATGTTTATAAATAATTCCTAATCTAAAATAAATCTCATTAGATTTATCGAAATTTGGATCCAATTCTAAAACTCTTACGAATGCTTCTTCCGCATATTCCAAAGATCCATATCTATCATATAAAATACCAATTCCATGCCATAATTTTGGTACATTTGGATTTTCTAAGTAATACAAAGCTCTTTGATAAGCTGCATAAGCTCTTTGTAAATCGTCTAACATTAAATAACAATGACCTAAAAGTCCCCAAGTTTCACCATTTTCTGGTGAAAAATTAAGGGCTTGTTCATAAAGTTCTGCAGCTTTAAAAAATACATCTTTAGATCTATAAATATTTGCAAGTTTAATTAAAGCTTCTGGATTATTAGGACCATGTCTTAAAGCTGCATCATATGAAGCTAAGGCTTTTTCTAAATCTCCTAAGGATTCTGCTAAGGATCCAATAGCAATCCAAGTTGCTGATGTGGTTTCACTAAGTGTTGAACTTGGGGTATTAGTTTCAACATGATTTGATGGTGATTGAATAATTCCATTGGATTTATTATTTTGACCTATCCCGTGTTCATTACCGAGTGTCATTTGTACGGGTAAACTCATTTTAATAAGTTAATGAAATTAATACGTCAACTGTTTTAAAATTTTGTGCGATTGAAAAATGGTCAATCTTCAACGTACATTGATTTTTTGCGAGCACCGTAAAAAAATAATTGCAAAAAAAAAAAAAAGACAGACCTGCAGCCCCCGATAAGTTGTGAGTACAAAAAATGAGGTAAACACGAGTCGTCGAGAAATAGTAATATATACTCATATATATGTATCCCTATATAAACCATATCCCCTTTTCCATATCCCTTATCTTTTGCCCCTGAGCCATCTTTTTATTATTTGTTATTGTCATTCCTGGCGATGGTTAGATCCCATGCTGCAACCGACACCCCCTATTGCACCCCCTCTCAAGTGCACCCCCTGGAAAATTTTTTTTTAGAATGGAATTTGTACCCCCTATCAATTTTAGGTTAATATACTAAACTTAGATTGCTATTTGTTACTCAATTTCTTTTTTAGTATTAATTAATTATTAGATATAATACAGGGATAGAAATGTGTATAGTATATGATTGTAGTATGTAATTAAACATATAGAACGTTGAAGAGACCAAGCGGAACTCATTGTTCTATAAAGACGCATTTGCCATTATACCCGAAGAATTCGGATTTATAAAGTTCTAAACAAGAAAAATCATATATCATATTATCGTTTATTAATCTATCATAAGTATTTAGTTTCATAGAAAGTCTTGACTACTAGACCAATTCCAAGACCCTTTCGTATCATCATGTTTAGTTACTGTATAGATGCGGCTTCAACATCGACATCGACATGAAACTTCGCTCACGTGATGAAATGAGATATTCGTCATGTGACTAGTGAATAGTGACTATTTCTTATTCTCTTTAAATGACTTATTAAATCCTAGTAACTCATTGATATCTTTCGTCCAGTCATTTTCACCTCTAGCAATACACCAAATGTTATTATCTATATCTAATTGTTTACGTATATGTATCTCATCACCATGCTTCATATCATCTAAACCAATCCCGTCAATATTAAGATTAACAGATATATTTCTACTTTTTTCATTTAGTTTAATCATAATATTAGATGTGTTTGGTAGAATCAAAGGTCTAAACGATAACGATCTTGGGCAAATCGGGGTGAGTAATAAAGCTTTAATTACAGGATGAACAATTGAACCACCACTTGAAAGAGAATAAGCAGTAGATCCTGTTGGAGTACTGATAATAATACCATCAGCTGTTGTAGTAGTTAAAAATTCATCGTCTACCCAAATGTCTAATGAGATCAAATTTGGGTTACTACCTCTATGTAAAGTTATTTCATTCATGGCATGAACCATTTTTTGATCATTTGGTTTATGGTTTGTTAATAAATGACATTCTAATCTACTTCTTTGAAGTACTTTAACTTTATTGGTGAAAACGTGATCTATCTTTTGTTTAAATGTATTGATATCAAATGGTAAAAGAAATCCTAATGTACCCATTGAAAAACTTAAAATTGGTGGTACATTAAAATTTGAAAATTGTGATACGGCTCTAAGAATAGTACCATCACCTCCGATTGTCATGATTAAATCTGTTTTAAATCTTATATCCTTAATGCCACCTGTGAATAACTTAATATCAGATTTTAAGTTAAGACCATTATTTTCATTCTCATGTTTAAGCTCATCTATTGTATCTTCATTCAAGATAATATTAACTGAAGGATATTGAGTATGGAGATAATTTATAATCTCTATCATTGCATCTCTAACCTGAGGTTTCCATGGTTTTTTGGTGATGTATATATTTCTAGGAATTGAATTTTGGGGCCATATAAGCTTATATAGCTTTTGATCAAATTGGTACCTTGGTACTATTCTATCACTCAAATTATGACAAGATGAGGTACTGATTGAATGAGAAGATAGCTGACGGAAACTGAAGGACCTAGAAAAGGGTATGCGTCTCCTCCCTAGACCATATAATAAACTCTTCATTAACAGTCGGTCCATAAATCTCCACATCGCGAAGACCTCGGAATAATTAGTCCTACAATTTATTTATTAATATACAATATCTATACCTTCTCATTCAACTCATTTATCTCTTTCATTTCATCCTCGGTAACAATATTCTTTTCACCTTTATCCTTTTCATCATCATCATAGAATTCATTTCCTGGTTGAATAATTTCATCACGAGCTTGTTGAGAACCACCTTTTGTATCTATTGCTTCTTTTGTATCTTCATCAACATCTCCTAAATCTTCTGGATCATTTGGTACTTGATTCATTTGAACAGATGGGGCATGTTTTGTATTTTCTAAATTTGAAATAATATTCGTTAAAATTTTATCTAAAAATTCAGGAGAATTGGCATTATACATATTTGAAGGTCTAACATCTAATTTATAATCTGGACCATAATATTCATAATATTCATTATAAGGTAATTCAGACGAAAGAACTTCATTATTTAATAAACCACATTCAAAAGCCCAAGTTCTTGCAACATTTCTCATGGTATAACCACCACCACCAAGTACCATTAAAGGTACACCAAAAGACTTAACATAATTAACACAATTAGCATGACCCATCATTGATAAATTAAAACATCCTAATTTATCTCCACTTAATGAATCTCCTCCACATTGTAAAACCACTGCTGAAGGTTGATACCATTCCATGATTTTTCCAATGATTGGTTCAAAAATAGATTTGAAAGTTGGATCATCAATACCATCTCTTAATGGCACATTAACTGCATGATGTTTACCTTTACCAACCCCAATATCTCTTAATTCTCCAGTACCTGGGAAAAATTCACCATATTTATGGAATGAGCATGTCATAACTCTATCGGTTGTATAGAATGCTTCTTCAACACCATCACCATGATGAACATCAATATCAATATATAAAACTCTGGCATGATATCTTAATAATTCAATTATACCTAATACAATATCATTAAGATAACAAAATCCACTAGCTTCTGATTTTTTGGCATGATGTAATCCACCAGCATAGTTGACTGCAATATCACATTTACCTCTGTTTAATCTTGCAGCCCCTTCCATTGAACCTCCACCAGAAATCCCACAATATTCAAATAATCCATCAAAAACTGGACAATCATCTCCAACGTTAAATTTAATTTGTTCTTTTGAAAATAAATCCAAGTTATCTGGAGTGACCCTACTTAAAAAGTCGATATATTCATCAGTATGAAATTGACACATTTCTTGTTTGGTTGCAGGTTTTGCTCTATAAATTTCCATTTTTTTATATAATCCATAATTCATAATAAGTGAATGAGCCATTCTAATTCTATGTGGTTTCATTGGATGTCCAGCTCCATATGCATAGTTACCAACATCTGAATCGTAGAAATACGCTACTCTTTTCTTTTGGTCGTCGGTTTTTAATTCGTCAAATGGTAGTTGTACGTACATGTTGGCGATTGAAATTTTTGCGAGATTGAGAAAGAAGGGAAGTAGGACTGAAGATTGAGGAAACGACTGAGATAGTCCTAATTTCTTATATGACATTATACTACATATCTACCACATCAAATACTGTGCTTCTACATATCTACCTATATGGCTACATCTACCTACCTCTACCTTCTCTATATTCAGCCAATTGTCTATTGAGCTGCTCCTGTAACCTAATGTTTTCACACCATCTACCATACACTTCCTCCTCAACCTCAAAATTCAATCCGTTGAATCTGGAACTTATACTCTTGTTTGTAAAGGAAATTGGTAACACCCAATATAACCAATGACTCCCCATAATAGACTTCCAATTTTTTCTACCTCCAAGATCGAAAATATTATCAATTTTATTCTTTTTATCACCAAACTCATATTGGAATCTTCCCTTATCATCGTTACTACCTGCCCATCTTCTTTCTTGGAATTCTATAGTGGTTGTATTTTTATAGATTAACCACATCAGGTAAAGAGAAAATATTCCAACGGTAATAAAAAAAACTATAGATACGATAAATAGGAACACCAACTGTAAAGATAAATACCCATTTTCATACTGTTTATCATCAAAAAATCTGAATAAAACTAATGTCAGTACTAAGAAACAAAACCCACTATAAATACTTATATACACTAAATTTTGAATGAAGAATTTCTGATTATGGTACCCAATACATCCTGCAAACCATGGACAATGATGATCCATTCGAAGTATACATTTGTTACAAGTTGAACAATGATGGCATCTATCAGGTTTCCAAGCTTTACATTTAAGACAATATCTATATGGAGAAACACCTGGTTTTGTTATGTGGAACTCGACGAATTCTGTTGGAGGATAATCTTGTTCCAATTGAGACTCTGGGTCTTGTAAAAGATTAGTTGAGTCAGATTCTTCGATAGATTCTGAAAACTTCTTTTTGGGTTCTTTGAGCAGATCTAAATTCTTTATTTGTAATTGTGGGAAATCGCTTGGACTTCCACCTCCACTAACCACCACCATGAAATATGAATATACACTAAGGAAGTATAAAATAAATCCAATGAATCCAATTAGAATACTTAAATGAGGGTAACCTAATTGATTTGAAATCTCGTTATAACAAACTTCTTTTATGAGGGCATAAATAGACCAGCTAAGTGTACCACTACAAAATACTTTTGGGAAGAGACTTGTGAAGATATTGCACCCGTTCGATAGTATTTGGATCCATTGGAAATTCATCAACATAACTCTTGGATGTGATATGAGCATAAAGTAATCAGACCTACTAGAGATCCAAGTGCGTACTTGTGAAGTACACGTAGGTGAGTACACACAACAGGTAAGTAGATAGTAGGGACAGAGTGACAGCGTAGGAACAAAGTAGGGACAGAGTGACAGAGTGAGGACAGAGAGAGGGGGGTCAAACTAGGGACAGAGAGAGGGGGGTCAAACTAGGGACAGAGTTAGAGGATTGGGAGATTCAGTCAGTATTGTACACGATGTGCTTGTTTATTAGATCTATGTGGTCAAGTGTCCTTAACCATGACTATTCATCCTTCTTCTTCTCCACCCTTTCTCTTGGTTTCATCTTGACCATAGCCTCATATCCAATGCCTATAAATACCCAAATAACTCCGATTATTTGTTGGAAACTCAATTGATGTCCAAATAGCAAAACACTCAGTACCATACTAAGCATCTTTCTTGTTACTGTAGCAGTAGTTAATATTATTGAATCGAACTTCTCTAATATGATAAATACAAAGATTTGACCTATTGATCCAAAGGCTGCAAAAAACAAAATATCAAAAATTGCTTGTGGGTACTTTTGAATGAATTCATAAGTGAATTTAATTTCTTGATCGAATTTAAAGATTGTAGCATAGAGGAAAGTATTGATGAACATAAACCCATTTAATACACACATTAATGTGCTCCCATCTACTTGTTGGAATTTCTTACCTTTTTGTTCATACTTTTTAACCATCTCTTTTTGTTGTTTAAACAATTGATCTTGAGTAGAATTAGTTAATCCATCTAAGATCATTGAAAGGAGCAATTGACCCATACCTAATAAGGTATTCCCATCATTATTACTTTTAGATTTCTTGGTATTAGAAAGTGTGAATAAAATAACACCACCAGTTACAGAAACTGCTACAACGTATTTATAAAATGGGAATTTAGTACGATAGAATACAAAGTGGACAATCATTAAAGGAATGAGCTTACATGATTTTGAAAGTAAATAAACTAAATAATCTACATGGTTTAATGATTTATAACCAATTGGTGCTGCAAGACTTGAAGTTAATGAGATGATTAAAAATTTTTGAAGATACATTTTGGAGATATTAGAATCATTCTGGAAGATTCCAAATGGGTTTTTCTGTTTGGATATTTTACTATGTATGAATGAAACAATTATTGCAAATATTGATTGAATCAAATTAACAACTAATGGAGCTTTGAAATACTCAGGATTCAATCCATTGGTTGTATATGGTTTTGTATTAATTTTCTCTTGAAGAATTGACCAAGTGATGAATGAACCATATAGTCCTAGCACACAAAACACTAGAGTTGAAGCCGACAGACTAGTGGGTATTGAGTTTGGCATATTGACAGGTTGCGAAATTGAAAAAAATCAAGATTGAGAAAAAAACTACAAGCAAAGATTATTAGATTATATCATTATCTACACTCTAACGACCAAAAATACCAAAGAAACCAGATTTCTTCTTACCATCATCTTCAACAGATTCACTTACTTGTGGTTCAACACTACTTGCTCTGGAGTTATCACCAGTATAATTAATATAATTAAAGGCAACATCAAATAATACAGGTTTACTTAATAATGGAGATAATTTTGGATTAGAACCTAAATTAAAGATCTTTTCACCAGTTGGATATAAGTTCATCTTCTCTCCCACGAACGAATTTTTATTCTTTTCAAGTTCAAAAGAGAATTGAGCTAATGTTTGATTCTTATTAAATAATTGATCAAGTTCAGTAGAAAATTCAGAAAATTCTTTACTGGAAGTAATTGAATATGGGAAATCTTCTACCTTATAAGCAGTACCATTTATTTCAATCTTTTCTTTGATAGTGTTCAACACTTTTAAACTTTCAAGGAATTTCTCATTTAATAAAAATGATTCAGATAATTTAACCAATTTCTTAAAAGTATAAAAATTGATCATAAGATCTAAAGAATCCATAAGATCTTCATCATTGTATACACCTGGTAATTCTTTGATGTCTTCAATGGTTTTAATTATTGAACCATAAACTCTTGTAATATCTTTATTAATAAATAATTTCTTTGATTTTGAACCAATTCCACTTTTATCTAAATCTTCAATTAAAATTAAATCTCTTCTTATTTTGGTAAATAATAAATTGTAATCAATAAATGTAGATAAAATTGATCTATCTTGAATCTTTTCTTGATCATCTTCATCTTGATTTTTGTTTAAATCTAATTCATGTAATTCATGGATTTTAGTCCATCCACTAATTAATTGATCAAACAAGTCAACTTTTTTATATGAATTAACTTCAGGTTTGGTCAATTCCATAATTTTAAAAGCAATTTCATCATTATATAATGAAGCTTCATGAGATCTCCAGGAAATTGTTTCAATTAATTTGGTAGTACTTGAAATTTCAGATACGAATTCTGGATCTTTCTTTTCAATGAGTTTGACTAATTGATTCAAATATTCAATAGTTTTAAAATGACAATATTTTCTTGAAATTGATTTTAAATCTGATGTTGAAATATCAAGTTGGGACATTGCTAAACTTAATGATGGATCAACAAGTGTTTCAATTAAATCATCAATAACATTTCTGTTGAACTCAATATCACTTTCTCCTTCTTGTTGAGAATAAATATATTCTAATGAACATCTAGCAATAGAATATGCATTTAATGCATTTTCCCATTTTTTTTTACTAATGGCAAATGATCCCTCGGTTAATGCTGCATATGTATATAATTCGATTAATTTATCTTGATTGGTTTCATTCTCTGCTATTGATAATAATTTCTTGATTCCAACAATACTCTTTTTTAATCTACTATTCATAAGATTCTTATAAGATGATGCACTTTCACTACTGATTTCAAGCATACTCTTAATCTCAAGAGAGTATACTAAGTCTCTCTCACTCGTTAATAATAATAAAAGACCATATCTTTCGTCTTTAGAATAATCTTCGCTAGTTAATTTGGAAATCTTTTCTTTAGCTTTATAATTCTTGGTATCCCTTGTAGTTAAATCAAGTTCATGACGTAATCTTAACAATGTTTTGTTTAATCTCTTTCTATATTTGTGATAATCCTCGGCTGTACTAAGGTATGCACTGGTACGTGCTCCTATAGTTGTAGACAATGGTGATTCCATATTTAACTAGTTGAAAAATTATGAGGTTGAAAATCTCTCACCGATTTCTTTGCGAAATCAACGACCAAGTCTCGCGAACTTACTGCGACTAAAAAAAATTATTACCATCACTCTCCAGTATTTGGTGGCCCTTTCAGTTAACCTAACCACTAATTAAAAAAAGTTGTTTGTTCAAATGTTGAAAAAAAAATTCTAATGGACGAGTCCGGAGTCGAACCGGAGACCTTTCCCATGCTAAGGGAACGCGCTACCAACTACGCCACACGCCCAGTAAGAAATGGTCCCTAGCAGGATCGAACTGCTGATCTTGGCGTTATTAGCACCACGCCTTAACCAACTGGGCCAAGGGACCATTTATAGTAATTAGCCCGCAAAATGGTCACGTGTTAGCCCGCGCGGGCCAGGGTCGTGGGCGAACCAAAAAAAATTGGTTTTGGCATTTGACCGTGCTGGAAAACACCTAATTAAGGTTTTGGTACACAAAATAAAAGCTTATGTGAAAAAATTTGTAGTTGGACGATTAATACACCCAGAATCGGGAAAATTATAAAATAAATCAATTTAAATATTTTGAGATTTTCGATCTGAGATCGATCTCGCAGCTCGGTTGCAAAAACTAACCAAGAAACGACTGTTATATAACAGAATATCAGGGGACACCTGAGCATATAAATGAGAAGTGGTAATCTCATCGAGTATCGACCTTTTCGTTGGTGAAAGATTTCTAATCTGGTTAAAGTCTGATCAAAAAAAAGTGGAATACCCACCTGGAACAAGATCTCAGATCTTACAAACCAACATTGAGGCCAAAATCTGGAGCTATTGAATTGCCTCTCCCCATTTTAAAACATTAATCAGTTTGACACTTCAAAGGAACAGAAGCTTTTAGAAAAACAAACGATCCCCGTTTCTTTTACAATGTTCGAGAAAAAAGAAATACTTATCAGATTAGTATCATTTGATAATCGTGATAAGAGAAAAAGATTTAGATTCCACCATGATTGTATTCAAGCCATAAGATATATATTTAATTTTTATTTAATTTTTTTTTTCTAACAATTCAAAAACAAAATGGTTGCGAAAATTATAGAACTGAATTCAAACTTAACAAGTACCTCTGTAAGAAGTCTTATGTTTTTTAGTTTTCGAAGAATCATGAATTTGGTTTTGAATCTCCTTAATCTCATCAATACCATTAGAAGTTATTGACAATAAAAGATCATAAATAAGATTTTGATCAGTTTTACCTGAATTTTTAGATTTGATGATATTTTCAACTGAATCACAAGAAGCAACTAATAATTCAACAGATGTAAGAATATCTTGCATTAATTTTTCTAAAAGATTTAAACTCAATGATTGTCTAACAACGACTCTAAGAATTTCCTTTTCACCTTCGTCTGGTGGTAAATGATAATTTGGAATGATATAACCTTTATTTCTTAATAATAAAGATAAAATACCTTGAGGAATTTGTGGATACTTTGATCTAAAATCTTTTGAAAATCTAAAGGCTACAACAGGTAAACCAGGTTCATACTTTTCATGATAGTTTGAATCATCAACTTTTACTTCAGGAACAATTTGTTTATGAATTACAGATAACACTTCAAAATAAGTTGATTTTTCTAAAAACAATGATAACATTCTTGCATTATTCATACAATTATCGAATACTTTAGTAAAACCTTCTCTACCTAAAGTTAAGAAATTATAATATTGATGAATTACAGGGAAACCAGCTCTTGAAAAGTTCAAATTAAAAGTCTCTTCAATTCCTCCTAAATAATCTAATTTGAATCTTAAACTTGGAGGTAATTTATCCATATCCCTCCAAATTACCCAACCTAAACCAGCAGTTGTTAATCCATATTTATGACCCGAGGTGTTGATAGAAACAACACGATCAACTTGGAAATCCCATTTCAAATTTGGATAAAGAAATGGTGCAACAAATCCACCACTTGCACCATCAACATGAATTTTAATATCTAAACCTCTTTCTTTTTGAACCTTATTCAATAAATCATTAATTTTTGTAACAGGTTCAAAAGCTCCTGTAAAAGTTGAACCTAAAATGACGAAAATTCCAATTGTATTTTCATCAATATTCTGGTCAATTTCATCTAAATCAATTAAATGATTACTTTTTTCATTGATTTTAATTAATCTATTTTCAACATCAAAATATCTTGCAAATTTTTCTAAAGCAACTTGAGCACAACTTGCCATTATAATATTTGGGTTTTCAATTGATTTACCATTTTTCTTTTGATTTTCTTGCCATGTTTTTTTCAATGCTAAACCAGCTAACATAATAGCTTCTGAAGAACCAGTCGTGGCAGTACCAACAGTTGAAGGAACCTCTCTCTTCAAATGATCATCAAAATGAGTTGGTGCATGCCATAAATCACTAAGTATGGCAATACATCTATTTTGAAATTCTAATAAACTTGGATATTCATCATTATCAGCTAAATTCTTAACTAAATTATCATTAATTAATGTCTTTGCATTATCTGTTAATTCAGTATTAACAAAGGAAGCTAAGTTCAATGTTGGGTTACCATCTAAAGACAATTCTTCTTCTAAATATTTAACAATTAATTTTGAATCACTGGAATTCTCGGGAATATGGTATCTAGGTAAGAATTTATTCGAATCGTACGATGAAACAAATTCGTCACGAGAATTAATTGGTGTTTGATGAATCTTCCCGACTACTGTTCTGGAAAGTTCATAAGAATTGGCATGTTTAGACAATGTCATTTTGAAAAATTAATTAAATTTCAATTTGCTGTCAACTTAAACTCTATTTAAATAATTTTTTAGCAACCTCATGGGTATTAACTCCGAGCACGAAATACGAGAAAGATCATATGATACGAAAAAAAAATTAAATTACTAAATATGTACATATATTACCTATCTAAATATACCCTTTTTTTTCTTTTTCTTACTGTCTGAAGTATTTGATGAAGATACTCCACCTAATGGTTTAGCAGGTTGTTGTTGTTCAGGAACTTGAATATTAATTTCATTAGGGGTTGATTCATTCATCTTTACATTTGGATTACCACCATCTGAAGGAGGTATTCTTAAATGTTGACCTTGCTCTTTTAATTTCTGTTCAATTAGATTTCCTGTACTCATGGATTTATTATGTCTAGATTCAGGATCAGATTTATGTTGACTTTGACCTTGTGACATATTCATACCATTAAGCATTGGAATTGCACCTGTAGACTTACGAGATCCTTTATTACCTGGCATTGGCATACCACCTCTACCACCCATGTCAATAACTGCAGGATCTTGCATTGGGAATTGGGATCTTCTATTAGCATTTCTAGGTCTTTGTTGATAAGACATTTGTTGCATATTATTCATCATTTGATTTGGCATCATTTGATTTGGCATCATTTGGCCATTCATCATTTGATTAGGCATCATCTGGTTGTTCATCATTTGATTAGGCATCATTTGATTGTTCATCATTTGATTTTGCATCATTTGCATTTGCATAGGATTCATGTAATTGTTATTATCATAATAATTATTGGATTGTAATGAGTTCAATCTACTTCTAGAAGATCCACCGTGACGTTGATTCATTGGCATGTTCATTTGCATTTGGTTCATGTTCATAGAATTGTTCATTTGGTTTTGGTTCATGTTCATGGAATTGTTCATTTGGTTTTGGTTCATGTTCATGGAATTGTTCATTTGGTTTTGGTTCATGTTCATGGAATTATTCATTTGTTGGTTCATTTGTGGATGCACAGCTTGTGGACTGTTATTGTACATTCCGTTCGAACGTCCCAGGTTAGGACCATTGGATGACATGTCATTTGATTTTGGTTCGTCAAAGTCTTTGAAATTTTGAACCTGTTGGCCTGAGAATTGATGTGATCTACTGCCTTGTCCATTAGAAGAACCGTTCGCTTGGCTATGGCCGTTCATGTGACCACTTCCATTCATTTGACCATTCATTTGACCATTCATTTGACCATTCATTTGACCACTTTGGCCACTTTGACCACTTTGACCACTTTGACCACTTTGATCACTTTGACCACTTTGACCACTTTGACCATTTCCATTCATTTGACTGTGCCCCTTTTCAAGGTGACTACTCAACAGTTGCTGAGAATATGATGGTTGACGAGGTGTAGGTTGTTTTGAACTAGCAGGACTATTTGGATCATAATCACCATTTAATTCTGCACCATAAACAGCAATATCAGCCAAATCAGAAAGACCATCAGTTGTCATAACAGAGTCTCTAACAGGTTTCTGTTTTACAGGAGAGATGGATTTTCTAACTGGTTGTGCAACAGGTTGTGGTACATTTTGAGTAGGAACAGAACCAGTTTGAACTTGTTTGGATCTAGCCTCATTATTTAATTTCATCTCTTCCATATCTCTAATTAAGGCATCATAATTTTTTTGATTTTCATCGAACTTTAATTGTTGTTTATCAAAATTTGAAGCTAAAGTTGAAATCATTACTTTTTTGGAATCTATGTCATTTGATAATTGATTTTTTAAAATCTCTCTTTCTTTAATTGAAGAATTTAAATTAGAATTTCTTTGTTCTAATTCTTTAAAATCTTTTGTAATTAAATTAAGTTGATTCATTTTTTCATCAATTTCAAATTGTAATCTTTCATTTTCTTCAAAAGCTTTTGAATTCAGGTTTGAATTTTTACCAATTCTTTGGAAAAAAATAGATTCTTGATTTGGATCATTGATTTTAATCAATTGACACATCATAGAATATAAATTTTCTAAATAAGGAGTTCTAACACCATTATCATCACCTAAAAGAATTGGTTGTAATAAAAGTAAATCAATTTCTAAATCATATTGATGATAATAATTATAAAATAAATTTGGAGAATCAGAAAAATCTTCATAATCTTTATGATCATTAGGAAACATTTGAGACCAATAATTCATTAAATTTGATTCATTTTCATAACCTTTAACTAATTTACAATCCATTTTTTTAATAATTTTTAAAATTTCATTTAAAATTCCAGTTATTAATGGTTTACATAAAATTTGATTTGTTAATTTTGATGGATAACCAATTTCAAAAATAATTAATAAAGGATTAAAAACTATTCTTGATAATGCTAATTTCCATTGATAAGTCATAAATTCTTTTGGTACAATGGATTTTAATAAACTAAGTTTATTATTACTATCTTCAGTAACTAATTGAAGTAATTTAAATATTTTAATAAAACTTTCATGATTATTTAAATTAAAATCATAAGATATTGAAGTACCAAGATAAATTCTATTATCATTTTTTCTAATTTTATGTAAAAATTGATTAGAATTTGGTATTTGTCTCATATCTGTTTCATTCATAATTGATCCAATAACTAAATCATTCCAATTTTCACCAAAATTTAATTTTAAAAATGGTTCTAAATTAATATATCCAGTACTTTCAATTAAAATAATTGATTGTGAATGGATATAGTTAGCCAAGTCACTGGCTACCATCTGGAAATCTTGTAAAGAATTACAACTAAGTATTACAATATCATGTTTAGTAGCAGGATTTAATTGATTAAGATTATTAAATAAATCGTATGGTTGGAAAGTTGAAGATCCAAGAACATTGGATTTAATTTCTATTGGATATTTCGGGTTAAGTTGGGGGTTTACCACTGATACATTACATGCTTTAGTTTCATGTAAACGCCAGGCATAAAACGATAGATTTGGATTTGATCCGACTAAATCGTTAGTAAATAAAAATGGATCTTGAAGGGTTCAAACATACCTGTTAAAACTCGAACTGAACTTGACATTATATGTGTATTGTCTCTACCTTGTCTCCTTAGATCTCCTCAAATGTCTGTATACTTATTTGATACTATAATCTCGTATACTATGAAGTAGAAAATCAAATCTGTTTTTTTTTGCGTATGTCTCACACTGATCCTGGAATTTTGAGAAGTCAAAGGAGGCGTTTGTACGACGACAATAGACTTAGATGTACAACTTAGAGATCAATAGGTTAGAGATCAAAGATCAAACAAGTAGAGTTATTAATATTATTACATGAGATCGTCGTCTAAAAACTTATTCGTTTTTAGTCTCATATTTTACATTTTCAAATTTAAAATATACACATGTCTGTCAAATATCAACAAATACCTAGGAAACAACACCTATTAATAGGTTTTGAACAACTTGTCACCGCAATGTTGGTTACCAGGCTGTGTCGCAGGATAGTATTCGCAACATGAGCAAGTAGTGGGTTTATGCAAGGTACACGAAATCGAATGATTCACTCTAAAAGCATAATTTATTAATTAAGGCGTTTAACCTTATAGTTTATTTGTCTATATTTAGTTAATTCTCTTTTACAAACTGTTTTGTCTGTCTATTGTGACTTGACCCTTCTACGCGTAGAAGTAACGTGCTAATACCACTAATCTGATCTCACCGGCGAAGCCTTTTTAGGATACCGGATTTAACATCTCTAAACTCCGCCAACCCTTAGTAATACACCAAATGTCAGTGTTAGCCACTAGCTACATCTGTGATGGCTCTACTTCTTGATTCTCTTTTGTTCTACAACTTGAGTTTCATATATTTTAACTAACTAATTTTCCGATCCAAAAAATGTAGTATATAACACTTCCAGATGAACTCTTTTAACACTTATTCACTCTATTACAAATCTACTCGTAAATGATTCATAGATTCGTAATGTTTTCGGTCATTCCCAAAAAAGCAAGTCCGTTTTCTATAAACTATACCAATTGTAAAGCTTTAATTGGTGCCAGGTAAAAGAGAAGGTGAAAAATATCTTGTTTTGCCCATTGATAGTTCATAGGAAAATTTTACCCTACTGAAATCACCACAATATGATGTTGAAATTCAACTCTTTCTTTCTAAATTTTTTTTTTGCAGCCACTTGACTCGTGTTCAAATGCTTTCTCCTTTCAGAATTATGGACGGCTGAATTTGTTCGGAGATGTCCCAATATAGATACAACATGTCAAACAGTTTCGGGTGGGTAATCGTCGGTCCTATTATATGTAATCATAAAGCTTATGATGTGTCATCATTAGGGTATTCGAAGAGTATAAGAATATCAACTTTTCGTATGAATGTAAAATCAATCAAATATGACCTTTTTAAGAGACAGTTTTTGGGGAAGAACTATCTACCATCTTTCTTCTCATAAATATTTCAATTATAAGGAAGAACAGAAGGATTATGTAATCCCAGAGAAGTATATACTAGAGGACAAGCTGAGTTTCAATGATGATGACGAAACCAAACAAATTATCGTTACATGGGATGGTGATACAGACCCTGAAAACCCCAGGAATTGGCCAACTTGGAAAAAGGCAGTTTTGATTACCGAAATAAATTTTCTTACAATTTCTGTCTATATGGGAAGTTCCATTTATACCCCAGGGATAGAAGTACTTATGAATGATTTGGGTATAAGTAGAATTAAAGCAACACTCCCATTAACCATGTTCATTTTCGGATATGCATTTGGACCTATGCTTTGGTCTCCATTGTCAGAGAATCCAAGGTATGGTAGAACAACCATCTATATCATTACTTTATTCATATTTTTCATTCTTCAAATTCCCATTTCACTTGTCAATGATATTGCTTCATTAACAGTCTTAAGATTTGTGGCTGGATTTTTTTCTAGTCCAGCCTTAGCTACCGGTGGTGCTTCAATGGGTGACGTTATATCTCCTGCTTATATGCCTTTGGTGGTTGCAATTTGGAATCTTGGGTGTGTTTCAGGTCCATCCTTTGGTCCCTTAATAGGTTCAATTTTAATTGTAAAGAGAAATTGGCATTGGACTTTCTGGTTTATGTGTATGATAACAGGAATAGCTTTAGTGTTATTGAGCTGGTTCTTACCAGAAACCCATGAACAAACACTTTTGTTGAGGAAAGCTAAGAGATTAAGAAAACTCACAGGCAATGATGACATCGTTTCAAAGGCTGAATTGGAAGAAAAAGGTTTAACAACAAAGGAAATACTTATAGATACTTTATGGAGGCCAGTAGAAATTATTATATTCGAACCAATTGTTCTTGCTATCAATCTTTATATCTCGTTGAATTATTCCGTTATGTATCTTTGGTTCGAGGCATTTCCAATTGTCTTTTTTGAAATTCATCATTTTAAAATGATTCCTTTTGGTGCAACATTTTTAAATGTAGTAGTTGGATGTGCTTTGGCTTCGATTTTTTATATTACTTATATGCATAAAACATTTACTAAGCAAGTTTTGAGAGGTGATGAAATTAAACCAGAGTTCTTTATTCCTTTGATGATCGTTGGCTCAATTATTTTGCCTGTGGGAATTTTTATTTTTGGATGGACTGCATCGGCGGAGTATTCTTGGTTTGGTCCAGTTTCTGGATCAGCATTGTATTTTGTTGGATCGTATTTCATCTTCCAAGCTGGTTATAATTATTTGGGTAGTTCTTTTTGGAGATATTTGGCATCAGTGTTTGCTGGAACTGCTTTGACAAGATCATTGATAGCTGGAAGCTTTCCATTATTCGGGTATCCATTGTTTAATAATCTAAAAATTAAAAAATTCCCAGTTGGTTGGGGGATTTCAATACTTGGGTTTGTAGGAGTTGCAATGATTTCAATTCCCGTGGTATTATATTTGAAAGGCCCTGAGATCAGAGCCAGATCAAGATATTCTGGATTCTAGTGTAGGTATATATTAAAATATATGGTTGCAAATATTGGATGTGGCACTACCCAGGTTAATGGTGACATCAACAGCGTATCTTGCTAATCATCTCCATCGTTTCTCTTCAACTTTTTTCGGTGAAAAATGTCATAAAACCAGGATCACATTTTCAAGCAAAAAGTCAGCCTTGCTTCCATTCTTAATCTCTGTTTCGGACCAGCTGGGGTATTTGTTCTTTGCGGTGGTAGGGTTATTTCTCATCCTTCAGATAAGCAAACATGCAAGGGTTTGAACAGGGTTACTAGTAGCAGCGATATGAGAAGCATATATCCAGTTAGAAGCGGAGAAGAAAAGATGCAGATATGGGAATTGTTAGATAGGATCTACTGATCGATAGATTTTCAAATTCTAGGTTTAATCCGTGCTGATCTACTATAGGATTGTTGTCTTCTTTAAGCGAAGATAAGACTGAAGCGAAAAGTCCTGAGAAAGCTTAATTCAAAATCAGGTTGCTTAGTGGGAGTAATGAGAGATGCATAGACAATATATATGGTAAGGTATTTACCATATTTTCTGTACTTTTCAATATGTCAATACTCGTATTCGTGAGAGATAGTTTTTGGGGTAGGCTTTTATATCATATCTCCTCCCATAAGATTTTCAATCACAAAGAAGAAAGACAAGATTACATAATCCCTGAAAAGTACATTCCTGAAAAAGATGAAATGGCAAGACCTATTGTTGAAGATGGTGACGAAACAAGTAGTGTATCAGATAATACTTCAGCTACATTAACCGGAAAGGCTTCTAAAATTATAGTGACTTGGGATGGTGAAGATGATAAGGAAAACCCTAGAAATTGGCCAACTTGGCAAAAAGGTTTCTTTATGGGACAGATCTGTTTTCTTACTATCTCTGTATACATGGCAAGTGCAATTCACACACCAGGTTTAGAAAACATAATGAAAGAAATGAAAATAAGTAGAGTCATTGCTACACTTCCCTTAACAATGTTTGTATTTGGTTACGCTTTTGGACCAATGTTTTTATCACCATTATCTGAAAACCCGAAATATGGGAGAACTAATATTTACATCATCACCTTGTTTATATTCTTTATTCTCCAGATTCCGATCTCACTTGTTAATGATATTGCATCTTTGACTGTCTTAAGACTTATAGCAGGATTTTTTGCAAGTCCTGCATTAGCCACTGGTGGTGCTTCGATGGGTGATATCATTTCTCCTCCTTACTTGCCTTTGGTGCTTGCAGTTTGGAGTTTAGGGGCAATTTGTGGTCCTTCTCTTGGTCCAATGATTGGCTCAATCTTGGTAGTTAAAAGAAATTGGCATTGGACATTTTGGTTCATGTGTATGATTTCCGGAATTTCTTTTTCAGTTTTGAGTTGGTTCTTACCAGAAACTTATGAGCCAACTCTTTTACTCAGAAAGGCTAGAAGATTAAGAAAGCTTACGGGTAATAATAATATTGTTTCACAAGGAGAGATAGATAATGAAGGCTTTACAACTAAACAAATTCTCATAAAAACATTTTGGAGACCAATCGAAATTACTCTACTCGAACCAATTGTTCTTGCAATAAATTTATATATTGCTTTGAACTATTCTATCATATATCTTTGGTTTGAAGCTTTTCCAATTGTTTTTATGGATATACATCATTTTGCGTTGATTCCTTTCGGGGTCACATTTATGAATGTAGTCGTGGGTGGGGTTTTAGGAGCTATCATGTTCATAACTTATGTTCACAAGTCTTACACCAAAAGGGTTTTGAGAGGAGATGTAATCACACCCGAGTATTTCATTCCCATCATGATATTTGGTTCCATTGTCATGCCAATAGGAATCTTTATTTTTGGGTGGACTGCCTCGCCTGATTTACACTGGATTGGTCCATTAATTGGATCATCTATCTTTTGCGTAGGAGCATTTTTTATATTCCAAACTGGTTTTAATTATTTAGGAAGCTCTTTTTGGAGATATTTGGCGTCTGTTTACGCTGGTAATGCTTTGTTTAGATCAATCATTGCAGGAAGCTTCCCATTATTTGGGTATCCTTTATTTAACAATCTAAAGACTGATAAATTTCCTGTTGCATGGGGTATTTCTATACTTGGGTTTATTGCGGTTGGAATGATTGCAATTCCTGTTACATTCTATTTGAATGGTCCTAAACTTAGAGCTAGATCAAAATATTCTGGATTTTAAGTAGTATAGTAGTATAATAGAATATATAAGAGAGAAAAAATGGCTGCAAAGTTCCACTTACGCATCCGTACCACACAAAAATACTGCAACGGAACGGCTAGTACTTCACTCCGCAAAACTTTATCACACAAAGTATATTGTCTAATCTCCCAGACTTTGATTGTTATCTCCCACAACTGAGCCTCTTAATATTCATATCTTACCCATGATGAATCACATCATGTAAGCAAATAGCGGGGCTCGAAATTTGATAGAGAGAAAAGTAGGTACGATGTCGCTTTAAAGTAAACCCGAATAAGTACAAGGAATTCAAGTAGTATATGGAATCGTTCTACAGTTATTGAAGTCTGTATAGAAGTGTCATCCATAAAATCTATAGTTCAATTCAAGTTGGCATGTTCCCTGTGGTGTTTCTTCGAGAAGCAATTTTCTTAGCATACTTGCCGTTCACTATGATTATTAATGTCTGATAGTCTCACATGATTTGTATTCGGTGGTTTCCCAAAGGAGTAAATTCTTCTCATTTTTGGATAGTTCGGATGGCAATTAGGATCAAAAAAAGATATCCGTACCCGCACGTTGAAAACTAAGAGTTAGGATGAGTAATCAAGAAACTGTAATTCATGAAATATTTCCAATACTAATCCCCTAATAGGTATCCCAAAATGTATCTGTGGGTGTTGGGTCTCTTGACCAATATTCTTTGTTTAGTTGTTCCGACTCGACTCTATACGGAGGCAATTTTGTTCCACACTCCGTATAGATTTACGATGAGCCCCACGGAGTTACCTATTTGGGCCACATCACAAAAGGCTGAACTGCCCGGAGAACCCTAATTAAGAAACCGTGTAACAAGATTACTAACTTTTGATATGTAATCAATCAGACCTTGGAAATAGTATAAATTGGGGTCGTAATCCCCTGTAAATTATTAATTAACATGTCGTTATCAAATTTTGTCAGAGATAGTTTTTGGGGTAGAATTTTGTACCATATTTCTACCCATAAAGTTTTTAATCACAAAGAAGAGAAAAAAGATTATGTTATTCCAGAAAAATATCTTTTGGAAACCAAACAACAAGTTGCTGAAGCTGTTGAGTCTGTTGATGGATCAATTAGTGAATCTGATGATTCATCTGCTACAACCAAGACTAATCAAATTATAGTAACTTGGGATGGTGAAGATGATAAAGAAAATCCAAGAAATTGGCCAATGTGGCAAAAGGGTTTATTCATGGCAGAAGTTTGTTTCCTTACCGTTTCTGTCTATATGGCTAGTGCTATTCATACTCCTGGTATGGAAGATATAATGGCAGAAATGAAAATAGATAGGGTCATTGCTACACTTCCTTTAACGATGTTTGTATTCGGTTATGCATTGGGACCAATGTTCTGGTCTCCTTTATCAGAGAATCCAAAATATGGTAGAACATATATCTACATAGTGACATTATTTATATTTTTCATTCTTCAAATTCCAATTTCACTTGTTAATGATATTGCATCTTTAACAGTCTTAAGACTCATTGCAGGTTTTTTTGCAAGTCCTGCATTAGCCACTGGTGGTGCTTCGATGGGTGATATTATTTCTCCTGCCTATTTACCACTCGCTATTGCTGTTTGGAGTCTTGGTGCAGTTTGTGGACCTTCTTTAGGGCCAATGGTTGGATCAATTTTGGTAGTTAAAAGAAATTGGCATTGGACCTTTTGGTTCATGTGTATGATTTCTGGAATTTCATTTGCAGTTTTAAGTTGGTTCTTACCAGAAACTTATGAGCCAACTCTTTTACTCAGAAAGGCTAGAAGATTAAGAAAACTTACTGGTAATAATAATATTGTTTCACAAGGAGAAATCGATGATGAGGGACTTACACCAAAACAACTTTTGATCAAGACCCTTTGGAGACCAATTGAAATCAGTTTGTTTGAGCCAATTGTCCTTGCAATCAATTTATATATTGCATTGAATTACTCAATCATGTACCTTTGGTTTGAAGCATTTCCAATTGTTTTTGTAGAAATTCATCATTTTGCATTGATTCCATTTGGTGTAACATTTATGAATGTTATTGTCGGTTGTGTTGCTGGAGCAATATTTTATATAATTTATGTTAACAGAACTTATACCAAACAAGTATTAAGAGGTGATCCAATTAACCCAGAATTCTTTCTTCCATTAATGATTGTTGGTTCTGTTATTATGCCAACTGGTATATTTATTTTTGGGTGGACTGCTTCACCTGATTTACATTGGATTGGTCCATTAATTGGATCTGCAATCTTTTGTGTAGGAGCATTTTTCATTTTCCAAACTGGCTTCAATTACTTAGGTAGTTCTTTCTGGAGATATTTAGCATCAGTATTCGCTGGTAATGCTTTATTCAGATCAATCATTGCAGGTAGTTTCCCATTATTTGGATATCCATTATTCAATAATCTTAGAACAGATAAATTTCCTGTTGCATGGGGTATTTCAATTCTTGGATTCATAGCTATTGCAATGATAGCAATTCCTGTAACATTTTATTGGAAAGGTCCAAAACTTAGAGCTAGATCTAAGTATTCTGATTTTTAATGAAGTAAATAGTTAATAGATTATGATATAATATATGTATGGTTGAAATATTTGTAAGTGTAAATTTGTAATGGTTGCAAAATTTACGAAAATCAGATTAAATTAAAAAAAGAAAAAAAAAAAGAGGAAAAAGGAGAATAACAAAACAACAACAAACTAGGAAGAAATGTTCTTGTACTATCGAAGGGGGATTCGTATCCAAAAGCATAGATTTGCGACATCACCCCCCAGATCCCTCAGATTAATAGAGAGAATTCAATTTCTTATTTCTATATTCATCTACGAACACATACTTTAATTTATTTATCTATAGCATCTTTATTTGTTGCATATATATAATATATAATTACATCTTTACCTAAATCTATATTTAAATCTTTTTTATTCGTAAATATCGCCATGTGCACCATCATCTTTATAGTATATTTTATCGTTTATTTGATAGAAATAAAATTCACATCTGTCTACACAATAATAATCCAATTTCACTATGCTATCATATTTAACTACATAATTTTATTGTTTATATATTTATAATTCTCTTTGTAGTTTGTCATTTTTATCATATAAATTATATCTTCTTGTTTTAAAGAAAGACAATAATATATTCAATATAATATTAAACATCATTAAAATAATAATTAGGATCAAATCTATTGATTCTATCCATTTCTCCTAGAATTTGAGTATTTATAGCAACATTTTGTATCAACTCTGTAAAGTATATAAATATAACCTTCATAAATTATCGAAGAACAATTGTATTTAGTATGAAATATTCTATTGTAGGTATTTTTTCTTTATCAATTTTTTCATTTTGAACCTGTATAATTCCCATCTTTTGTATAAACATTAATTTTATATTCCTTTAATATATTTCTAACTAAATCATAGAAACAAATACATTTCTAACTAAATCATATAAATCATCATAATCATAATTTGTTTTTTCGAAGCAGTCATATTTTTGTTCAATTTTTTTCTGATATATAGTTTTATGTTCGTCTATGTATAAATATCTTTTAATAATTGAATGATCATAATCGATTTCATATTTATCTATATTATTCATATCATCAATATAAATAATATTTGCTAGATCTTTTAACTTATAATCTATTTCTAATTCCATTTCCAACTCTACATTAATATAAACATTCACTTTATCACTAAAATTTTTATAACGTCCGTTTAAAAATAACATTCCATTATTTGCTAAATAAATACCTGTATTCATAGCATAATAATTTTTGACCTCATCATTGTAGTTCTTAAAACTAGTATTTATCCATTTCAAATATATTTTTTCATTTATAATTACAAAATATAAAGGAAAAATATCGTTAAAATCTTCATTAATTAAGTGTAATTTTACTTCTTCTATATTATTCATGTTTATGAATTTTAGCTGAATATATATTGGTTCTTCAAAATGTTCTTTATCTGGTATATTAGAATTGATTAAATATACGTATATTAATTTAGTTTTTTCTTTCAGAATAAAAAAATTCATAAAACTAGACCACATTTCGGACTTCTTAAACTAGTAACTACCACAATGCTCGCACTAATTTGGTCGTAGTTCGTATCTGCGATTCTAACGCGTAGTATGAGAGGACAGCTTATTTTAATAGAAGGATTAGATAGATCAGGAAAATCTACACAAGTTTCTAACCTACACGAATCGATTCCAAACTCCAAGATTCTCAAGTTTCCAGATCGTTCCACAAGAATTGGTAAAATAATTAATGAATACTTAACCAATCCAGATTTCGTACTTCCAGATCAATCAATTCATTTACTTTTCAGTGCCAATAGATGGGAACTTTATCAAAGTATAATAGACGATTTGAATAAAGGAGTAACTATCATTTTAGATAGATATATCTATTCAGGAATTGCATATTCCTTAGCTAAACTGGATTCCAATAAAGTTTCTAATGAAATGTCATCAGTTGATTGGCTTTATGGTCCAGATAAAGGATTACCTAAACCAGATTTGACAATATTTTTAACATTAGATTTGGATGAAATAGATAAGAGGGCTAATTTTGGTGCAGAAAGATATGAAAAGAGAAAATTTCAAGAGATTGTAAAGAAGAATTTCTTAATACTTTTGGATCCAAAAAAAGATGAGACAATTAATCTTTTAGATGTGAATGGTAAATCAATTGAACAAGTCCGTGAAGATATTTGGAAAATGGTTGATGGGAAGTATAATATAGAAGTTTCAAAAGAGATTAAGTATTTAGAGTAAATAAATTAATCGTACATTCATGAATTATATTCTATTCTAATCTATCAACACTTGTCAATTGGGTCAAGATTCTCTTCTTCAGTATCTCATGTATTTCACCACCTAAAAATATTTCATCAAGTATTGAATATAATTTATAAAAATTAAATACTAAATCCAATTCACAAACATTATCAAAGTAAACATCGAGGATTTCAACGAAAAAATGCAAAGCTTCTAAATAAGCCAACTCACTATCTATCAAATCAATACACATTATGAAATAAAGACCAGCATATCTTCTATAAACCAATTTTCTTTCTTGATATTCAATAAAATTTGATTGATGTTTCAGTTCTCTAGAAGAAACCAATCTGTGTATATCCCCAATACTTTTATTCTGTTCAGCCCTTGTGATACTATTATTATACCATCTACTCAATCTGGTTTTACCTTGTCTATTTAGTATAAGAACATAATGAATTGACATGGTTTAATTTTTAGGATCGCGAATATTCTTTTAGTATGAATTATAATGATTACCTTGAAGATGAAGATAATAAGGATTTTAAACAATATGATATACGAGATGGGATCATATTCTTAATTGAGTCTAATGATGATATGCTTAAACCATTGAAAGAGTTAGGAGACCGTTCGAAGTTCATTGAAATTCTTTCAAGTATAAATCAATTAACTCAAGAATTATTAATTACATCACCAAATAGTGGAGTTGGAATTTTTTTTTATAATTGTAATAAGACATCCAAGAATTATATGGAAGGATCGAATATCAACAGATTATTCAAACTCAGAGAATTAGGGTTGAATGATATGACAAAATTGAATTTCTTTGTAGAAGATGCGTATGATGATATTGATAAAGCCACAAAAGACAACTTTTTACCAGCAAATACTGATCAAATAGATATCAATAATGTATTACAAATTATACTCAAAGAATTTGATAACACCAAGTCTTTTAATAGAAAGAAACTTATATGGTTTACAAACAATGATAATCCATATAATGGTACTCAAACACAAGAATTGATGGTTAAATTGAGAGAAACTACAGGATTTTATTACTCCTCAAAAATCCCAATTGTACCAGTGTTCCTTCAGAAGGAAGGACAAGACTTTGATATGAATTTTTATGAAGAAATGTTCTTGAATACTAATTTCCTTAAATTTAGAAATAAGATTGTGTCATCTGAGGGAGATACAATGGTATCTAATCAAATCAGGAAAAACATCTTGAGACTTAAACAAGTAAATAGAATCCAAGTATCATGTAATCTTATACTCAGTGATGGAGGTATTGGAGGTAATTTTGGTTGCTCAATTAGAGGATATACCCTTTTTAATCATGAAAAACCAAGAAAATTAAATCATATTTATACTAAAACTGGAGAATTTGCAGTAGTTCAACTGGAAGGCCAAATCGTTACAAAAGATACAAATGAACCAATTGAAATATCAAAAGATGCAAACTTATCGTATCAGGAAAGAAAAGAATCTGCAGGGATTAAAAGAGGATTTGAGTTCAAACTGAAAAGAGATGGTGAAGAGATCATTGATAGATTTTGTTTAACTTCTAAGCAAATTGATTTTCTTAAACAGTATACATTTGATCATCAACCAGAAGATCCTAAAAAGGAAGAAGAAGAAGAAGAAGAAGAATTACCAGAAGATGATGAAATAACTGTATCACTTACAAAAGCACCATATCTTAAACTTTTAGGTTTCAGAAATATTTCAAAATTTCAACCATATTATAACCTTAATGCCCCAATATTCATCACATTTGATTCAAGTAATGGATCATCTCTTCCAATAGGATTCAACAATCTGGATGATACATTCCGTAACCTTTATTTATCATGTGTAGAACTCGAAAAATTTGCAATTGTATTTGGATGCACAAAAAGTAATTCCCAACCAAATTTGTATGCTTTATACCCAACAAATATTAAAAGATCTACTAGTATCGATAAGTTCCCAGATGGATTCTTTTTAGTCAAATTACCCTGGTTAGATGATATAAGATCATTACCTCCTCATATGATTAAAAATACAGAAATCTCAAATCCTTTACCAGATGATTTAGTTAAGAAATACGAATTTGTTGTTAAGAATTTAGAACTTCGAGATTTTAAACCAAGTGAAACGAAAAATCCATCATTAAATTATTTCTATAGTTATATGAAGAATGATTTACTTCAAAGTGAAGAGATATTAAAACCACAAGATTTTGATACAACTTTAGAAGTATTAGAAGAAGTCTATTCAAAATTTAAAGGAGAAGATCTCAGTAAATTAGGTGAAAATCTTAGAAATAGTATTGATAAAAGTGTTGAAGAACCTCCTAAAAAGAAACAAAAAGTTGAAGATGTTACAGAGGAAGATATTCTTACAGCATGGAAAGGAGACAATTTAGGTCAATTTTCTGTACCACAACTTAAATCATTTATTGCAAAATATAAAGGTAAGATAAAGAGTACTGGTAAGAAGCAAGATTTGATTGATAATATAGTAAAGTTTTTGGAGTCAAGAAGGGGATAGTAGGTGTAGGTAAGTATAAGGTTTAATATAAGGCTCTCGGATTAGTAGGGTCTATACAAGGTGTAGGTAGGTATATAAGGTTTAATATAAGGTTTTGTATACGGCTTCTGAGTCGCATATATCGTGTGAAGATCTTTCCCCTCTAAGCGCATAAGAAAAAATTAATCTTATATAACCATCAGACATCCAAAATCTAATAAATCATTAGATAAAGTTAGAAATGGGACAAATCTCATCTCAAGGTAATAATGCTATTATTTACCTTACTTATGCCTTTCTTTTAGGTACAGGTTTATATTTAGCTTTTAGACATTCAAAATCTGAAACCTTTTTATCATCAAATGGTACTCAAAGAACTTTACCATTAATTTTGAATTTTGTGGCATCAGGTATGTGATATTATAAGCATCTAATACAATGAGACAACGGGTGCCATATGGCTGAGATCATACCGTTTTAAACTCGATCAAGTTAATACTTGCGTGAGGATGTTCTTATTGTAATCTTAACTAACAGTTTAGCTATGGGATGTGGTATTTTAAATACTTATTCTCAAATTGCAAATATTGCAGGACTTCATGGTCTTTTAGTTTATACCATTTGTGGAGCTTTACCAATTGCTGCATTTGGAGTTGTTGGTCCAATTATTAGAAAAAAATGTCCTGATGGATTTATTTTAACAGAATGGGTAAGACATAGATATGGTGTAGTTTCTGCTTTATATTTATCATTTTTCACTTGTTTAACAATGTTTTTATATATGGTAGCAGAGATATCAGCTGTTAGATTTGCAATTGAAACCTTAACAGGTTTAAATGCTTTAGGTGCAGTAATTGTTCAATGTGCTGTTACAACAATTTATACATCAGTTGGTGGATTTAAAGTAAGTTTCATTACTGACAATTTCCAAGGTGCTTTAGTTCTTTTACTTATTGTAATTTGTGCTTGTGGAATGGGATCATATATTGAAATTGATACCTCAAAAGTTGGTCCATCTCATTTACTTGGTTCTTCAAAATTAGGTTGGCAATTAGTTTATATTTTACTTGTTGCAATTGGTACAAATGCTTTTTTCCTTAATTCATTCTGGTTAAGAACTTTTGCAAGTAAAAGTGATAAAGGTTTAAGAATTGGTACTTCAATAAGTGCAATAATTGTATTTATAATTTGTACATTAACAGGAGTTCCAGGATTCTTAGCAGTTTGGTCTGGTGATTTAGAAGTTGGAGATGCAAATGGTTCAATGGCATTTTTCATTTTACTTTCAAAAATGCCTGGTTGGGTAATTGCCTTTGTGTTAATTTTTACAATTACAATTTCTACTTGTACTTTTGATTCATTACAATCTGCGTTTGTATCAACTATTTCAAATGATATTTTCCGTAATAAATTAAAGTTAATTTATGTTAGATTAATGGTTGTTATAATGATTTTCCCAATTGTTGTATTAGCTATTAAAGTGGCAGATAATATTTTACAAATTTATTTGATTGCAGATTTAATTTCAAGTTCAATTATTCCTGTTATATTTTTAGGATTAAGTGATAGATTTTTTTGGTTTTTAAAAGGGTTTGATATAATGGTTGGTGGTTTAGGTGCACTTGTAGCAGTTTTCATATTTGGTACAATTTATTATGGTAGTGCAAAAGAAGGTGGGAAATTACTTTTAGTTTGGAATGGGTTATATGATTCTGAAGATTGGGGAGCTTTTGGAGCTTTTGTAATTGCTCCTTTTGGTGGTATTTTAATTTCTTTTGCTTCAGTTTTATTAAGAAATGGTTGCGAATATTTATATTGTAAGATTAAAAATAAGCCATTTACAGGATTCGAGAGACCAGAAAAGGAAGAGATTGTAGAGCAAGATTTCGATAGTACATATGGTTCAACTAATAATAAATCAATATAGTAAATAGTAATAAAATTGATTCTCATTTTATCTCATTTTTCAGTCTCAAAAAATTTTCATCGACATGATCTTTGATAGTATACTTTCTAAACTACCAAGAGTTGGACTTGCGAACTTCTCTAGTGTACGTAACAGCAGTTCATACTTGGGTAGCTTAGCCCCAAATGAAGGGTCAGTCTCATCATATAAAAGATTAGGTAGAGGTCAAGCTTCAGGTAAAGGTAAAACCGCAGGAAGAGGTCAAAAAGGTCAAAAGGCAAGAGGTAAAGTACCTAGATGGTTTGAAGGTGGTCAAACACCATTTTATAAAAGATTCCCAATCATTGGATTCAAAAGACCTCATAAAAATATTTATAAACAATTGAATTTAGAAAGAATTCAAGAATTTTGGGATAATGGTAGAATAAATTTACAACCAGGTGAATTATTAACAATTCAAAAGATGAGAGAATTCGGATTAATAACAGGATCAGTTAAAGATGGTGTTAAGATTTTAGGTAATGGTAAAGAAAATTATAAAGTACCAATAAATATTGAAGCATCAAGAGCATCACTTGGAGCAATAAAATCTATTGAAAGAGCAGGTCAAGAATTTACAGCAAAATATTTTACAAAACTTAGTTTAAGTACACATTTAAGTCCAAATAATTATATTTTGAAAAAAGGTTATCTTCCATTAGAAGCAAGACCAACTCATAGAAGAGATATTGAATATTATTCAGATCCTAATAAGAAAGGATATTTATTAAAAGATCCTTCATTATTAATGGAACATAGAGGAGGTGACGTTGTTATAAAGAAAGCAGCTCGTAAAACTCATATCATCCAATCTTTAGAATCTGCATCTGATGAAAAAGTTAATGATTTTAAAGATACCACAACAATTAAATTATCAGATTTATAACTTGTATATATAATATAGAATGTATTAACTATTTATTCTCTGAACGGGTTATCAGTATCTACGTCTATATATATTTGTAATAATTTTTCAACTATTTCATGTATATCATCAATTTTTACCTTTTGATATTTTTTTAGTGCAAATAAGGTTGATTTATATGTCATATGATAGATTTCTTTTATTCGTATTTTTTCGTTTTTTGATGAAGCAGAATTTGTTGATAACCCTCGTAATCTTAACCCACTTAAAACTACTTTCGATACAGTTGAATTTTGATTTGATAATACATTTGATGATGGGGGTAAAACTGGGGGTTCAGATTTGGTTTGACGTTTCTTTTCCAAGACTTTCTCTATGACATCAACACTATTTTGTCTTGTATTTAAATCTATAATTATATTTGAATCATTAGGAATATTATCGAGATTCTCTAGTTTAGTCATAATAGTTGTGTCTATTACAAGACCCTTGACCCCCGAGTCTTGTAAGAAAACTATAAGTGAAATGTTTGTATTAGATACTTTTTGAAACAACATTCCAACATTTTGATATCGTAGGATCTTTTTAATATAATCTCTTGTATCAGACAGGTTAGTATATATATCAAATATTGAAGATTGTAGTAGATATAAAGGGGTTAACAGAGGATTGACATAATGAAGCGGCGATAAAGTATCATTTGAATCTAATGGAAGAGGATGTTTACACCATAATTGTAAATCATTATAAATGATATCAGAATCTGATATATTTACAATCATCATCAAATTCGCAATCGCAACCTCATCAAAAAAAGGTAGACAAATGAGTGTTAATGCAGTTCTGAAAGTTTACTCAGTTGCAAGAGTTTATGCCGATGTAAATAAACAAAAACCAAGAGAATATTGGGATTATGAAAATCATAAAATTACATGGGGTGATATAAAAAGTTATGAAATTATTAGTAAAATTGGTAGAGGTAAATATAGTGAAGTGTTTGAAGGGGTAAATGTTTTAAATGATGAACCATGTGTTATAAAAGTATTGAAACCTGTAAAGATGAAGAAGATCTATAGAGAAGTTAAGATTCTTAAGAACTTAACTGGAGGACCAAATGTAATTGGATTATTAGATATTGTTAGAGATGAACAAAGTAAAATACCAGCCTTAGTATTTGAAAGGATTGAAAATATTGATTTTAGAGTATTATATCCAAAATTTAGTGTTGGAGATATCCAATATTATATGACACAATTATTAATTGCATTAGATTATTGTCATTCAATGGGTATAATTCATAGAGATGTTAAACCACAAAATATAATGATTGATCCATTAAAGAAAAAATTAAGATTGATTGATTGGGGGTTAGCAGAATTTTATCATACAGGTATGGATTTTAATGTAAGAGTTGCATCAAGATACCATAAAGGACCTGAATTATTAATTAATTTACAACAATATGATTATTCATTAGATTTATGGAGTGTTGGATGTATATTTGCTGGGATTATATTCAAAAAAGATCCATTCTTTAGAGGAGATTCAAACAATGATCAATTAGTTCAAATTGCTAAGATTTTAGGTACAAAAGATTTAATGAAATATATTAATAAGTATGGTATAAAATTAAGTCTGGAATTTGATAAAATTTTAGGTGATTATTCCAGAAAGCCATGGTCTAATTTTATAAATAAAACTAATGAACATTTAATTAGTGATGAAATTATTGATTTAACAGATAAATTGTTGACATATGATCATCAATTACGTCCGACTGCAAGAGAAGCAATGGAACATCCATTTTTTAAGATTAATGTATTATAGAATATACGAGAGATGGGAGATGGGTAGGGGAGGCCACAGGGGAGAGGCCACAGGAGGTGTAGGAGAGGGGGAGGTGTAGGGGAGACAGAGGGAAGACACGAATGAATCGACAGAGGGAAGAGAGTGTGGATCTCTGGATTTCCGGATGGTTAGTAGCTCCATCTAGTAATTTACCAAGACTTAGATAGAGGCGGAGAGGGTGCAGGTGAGAAATAGTGGGGACTGAGGACCGTTGGAGTGATACTGGACGCAGAATGGTACAGGAGACGTGTGAGGACAATAAACCGTCCATAAGACGTGTGAGGACAATAAACCGTCCATGGTACAGTAATATGGTGTCTCTGCTCAGTTATCTGGGACAAGTATGGCACACATATTGCACACACATGGCACACATGGCACACATATTACACTGGCATATGGTCCCTTTCTCCCACCCCCCATCTTTTTTCTCCATTTTTCATACGTGTCGTACCTGTCTATTCTGTCTATTTCTCGCCAATTATCATTAGTATACGGTTTAGACCCGTCAATGTTATATGCACTCATATAACGCGCAATTCGTGTTTCAAAAATAGACGATATAAACATCAGACAATCCAGGGTTTACCTATAATTACTAACATGTTAACTAAAAGACAGATCCCTGAATGGGTCCATCAACAACATAAAACCATGTTGAGATGGATCAATTCAAAATTATCTTTACAATTAACAGATCTATCAACTGATTTAGGTGATGGTTTAGTACTAATAAAATTAATTAATAAAATTATTACTGAGATGGATTTAAAATCAACTGATCTAAAGCTTTACCTACTTAAACCATTATATTGTAAACCTAAACTACCAATACAAAAGCTTGAAAATCTTAATGATTTCTTAGAATTCATTAGAATAGTATTAAAAATTAATACTACTAGTATAAGTGGTGATAATATTCTTGAAGGAAATCTTAAATTGATCTTGGGTTTAACATGGACCTTGTTTATATTTTCGACTACAAGTTCTATTGGATTAATGAATGATGGGAATTCTATTACCCAAATTAAACGTATAGTATTAGAATGGATCAATTCAAAATATAAATTGAATCAAATTTCAAATTTTGATAGAGATTGGTCTCTTGAAATAAATAGCCCAGATGATATCTTCTTAAGTATTCTTAAATCTTATTTACCATCATCGAAATTACCCAATCTTTCTGATTCAAAACTTCAAAATCTTCAATCAATAATTCAATTTGGTGAAGATTTAGGTATACCAAAATTAGCAGATGTTGAAGATTTTAAAAGCCTTGTACCCAATGAAAAATGTATACTTTTTTATATAATAGAATGGTTCAAATGGTTTGAAATGGGTAATAATATAATTGAGGAAGAAACGCAATTTGATTTCATGATAACGAATTTAACTGATGTAATAAAGTACAAATTTGAATATGAAACCAAGTCCCTTAGATTATCAAATAGAATCATTTCAACTTTAAGAAAAGGTGATAATTTAGTTCAACAAATTGGTGAAGCTTTCTTTCAAGATTTAAATGATAAGCAAATTGTAGATACAAAGATGACGTTTATAATAGATTTATTAGATAGATTGAGTTCTCTTAATGATATAGTCGATAGTACTAAGATTGAACTAGATGAAGTTGAACAATTAGATAAAAAGATAAGATCCGTAATAAAAGAAATAAATCCTGATATAAAGTATCAAAGCCAGAAGAATCTTGATCTTGATACATTGAGTGAAAAGCATAACAAGATGATTGAAAAGATGACACTACATACGAGTGTTTTGAAGTCTTTTGGGAAAAGAATGCTTGAGGTACAGGATAATGACCAATTAAAAGAGCTTGTTGAAAGACCAAACAAAACAATTCCAACCAAATCTTCACAATATGTATCTAAACCACAATCAGGATCATACTCTGATTTTAAGAAACAACTTCTTGATTTTGATTCAAATCTTATAACAAATGAATTGGAATTTACAATGATTCTACAAGAACTTACAAGTAAAGACTACCCTATATCGTCTATAAAGAATTTTATAAAATACGTACCAGTTAAACTCGTCAACCTCAACTTTAATGATAGTGATTTTAGTCTTGTTTTAGAATCAGATGATGATGATAGTGAAATAGATAACTCAAAATTAATATTTGAAACTCAAAGAAGAAAAATTGGTAATCAACTTGGTAATGATAGAGTTTATGATTTAGTCAGTTTCTTCGAAAAGATAGAGAATGGTTTAAAATTATAGAATTAATACCCCACAGTGTATAGAAATGAAGAAATGATCGCATCGCAAAATTATCTCACCATTATGAATATTGAAGAACCTTTAACCTCTAATGTACGTCCTGCAACTGATGCCATTTTAACTATCCGTGTAATCAAATCCTTCCCTTATAGAAATGTTAGAAACCATATACTTCATTCAATTAATTTGAAACAAACTACCCCTAAACAATTATTTGATCAAGTAATTGAAACTATTAATACAACTGGTGCTTTTAGACCTTATAGAAACGTTGTCTATGATTCAATGAAGTTATATACAAAAGCTCATAAAACCAAGTCAATGAATTTAGTTATTAATTTTGAAGATGATGAACTGGATATAATATATTCACCTGATGTTAATCCAGAAAAGACTTTATGGGATTTAGGTGTAGAGAATGAGACTGAAATCAGTATTTTCAAGTTAGTTGATTATGAGGAGTTTAAGAAGAATCCTGAAGAGAAATGGTAGATGCTCGAAGATGATATATGTAGAAGATTAATAAACGAGAAGATGATGTAAGGCCCTAGAGATGCTCTTATCGACCTGGAGATGCTCTTATCGACCTGGAGATACTCTTATCGACCTGGAGATGCTCTCATCGACTCTAGAGGTAACTAACCATCCTATAAGTGACCTTTCGACTGTTTCTTTCCTATATATCTTGGTAGATCTTGATTTAAAAGATTATAAACATGTGAGACATGTCACGTGACGTTAAATCTTGAGATTTTAAATCGAGATATTTCACTCAAATCTTGACCAAATGATACCAAACTTCGAAATTCATCTCATAAACATCAGATTAACATTTTAGAACTACAAAAACAACGAAATTCCCAAATTTTGTTCAACAAATATCAACTCGTCAGGTACATCCGAAAAAACCAAACAAGAAAAGCCTGGCTAGCTCAATCGGCTAGAGCGTTTGACTTTTATGAAATAGCAATCAAAAGGTTGCGGGTTCGAGTCCCGCGTCGGGCTTTCTTTTTTGCAACATTTCAGTTTTAATTTAACAAATCAAGACGAGTGTTTTTTTTTCCAGTTGAGATTTCTTTTTCTTCGACGGGAGATCAAATTGTGCGAAAATTGTTGTGAAAAAATAGTGAGAAAATAGGTCGAAAGGAGGGGCATTAGCCACGGAGATAAAGAAATTGGTAGTAAAATGGTACGACAAAAATAAGAGCGAGAAAAGGAAGAATTTTTTTTTTAATATATAAGATTTTTGGATGAAAAGAAAAGAAATCATCACCACTTGAACACACTCTACATATACACCCTCTACCTTGTTCATATATAATTCTTAACCTAACATATACTTCAAATAGACAGTAAAAATGAAACCGGACGTGTTCGTACCGAACTTCGCGGGAGATTTCATCCAATCAATGAAAAGCTTTTGTTCATTAGAAAGGCTCAATTTTTTCACCAAAAGATTTATTATTCAAGTTCAGCTTTTATAAAAAAACTTTTAGTTAAATAAAAAAACCACTTTTTTAAGTTTGCATAAACTAAGATAGTAATAAGGGGACGACCTAAATATACTATACTATATAAGATTGAATAATTTTGCATAATGTTTAAGACAAGTTTTAAAAGTTCAAGCTCATTAATTCATAAAGCCATGATTGGTGGTATGGGATTAACAGGGTTAAGTGCTTCATATTTATTATATAAAGATTCAATGACAGCTAATGCTATGACAGCAGCTGAACATGGGTTACATCCACCAAGTTATGATTGGCCACATAATGGTATGTTTTCAACATTTGATCATGCATCAATTAGAAGAGGATATCAAGTTTATAAAGAAGTTTGTGCAGCATGTCATTCATTAGATAGAATCGCTTGGAGAAATTTAGTTGGTGTAAGTCATACAGCAAGTGAAGCAAAAGAATTTGCTGAAGAATTAGAATATGATGATGAACCTGATGATGAAGGTAAACCAAGAAAGAGACCAGGTAAATTAGCTGATTATATTCCAGGACCTTATGAAAATGAACAAGCTGCAAGAGCTGCAAATCAAGGAGCTTTACCACCAGATTTATCATTAATTGTTAAAGCAAGACATGGTGGTGCAGATTATATTTTTAGTTTATTAACTGGTTATCCTGAAGAACCTCCAGCAGGTGTTGTTTTACCTCCTGGTTCAAACTATAATCCTTATTTCCCAGGTGGTTCAATTGCTATGGGTAGAGTTTTATTTGATGAATTAGTTGAATATGAAGATGGTACTCCTGCCACAACTTCTCAAATGGCAAAAGATGTTAGTACTTTCTTAAACTGGGCTTCTGAACCTGAACACGATGACAGAAAGAAATGGGGTTTGAAGGCAATCATAGTTCTTTCTTCATTATACTTCTTATCATTATATGTCAAGAAATTCAAATGGCAACCAATTAAGAATAGAAAGATCAAATTTGATCCTCCAAAAAAATAATTAAAGTAAACTGTCAAGTTAGTAAATAGAGTGGCAATAAATAATACTGAATGTAGGTTGTAGTGACGGCTTCTGCCTGTGGTCTTCTGTTCTCTGGTCTCCTTCTCCTTGTGCTTGTTCCTGTGCCTGTGCGGGTGTCGTGTGGGGCCATTGTCGTGTCTTGTGAATTGTCTCAGGTGGCCCCCACTCTCTATCTTGCTGCCCCTCTAGTCCCCTCAAGTCCCTGTCTAGACCCTCAAGCCCTGTAAATCCCCCTAAAGTCCCTGTCTAGCCTTGAAAATCAGGCACTGAATAACCAGTTACCCCTGCCCCCCTCGTCAATTTCTAGCAAATTCTAGTCGTGTCGCTATTCCTCATCGGTGAAAATAATCCCAAATTCAGCGAGAATTTGTAGCCCTTGCACAAGATCCGCCGAATTTTAAAATCTCAAATAAATCAGTATAAAAGCAACATAATCCGCACTTTTCTAAGCCAATTAAAAAGTATGGAATCAGATCCTATAGATTATAAATCTCCAACTGCTTATACAGCAAATGATTTATCTAGTGAATCATCAAGTCAAAATCTTGTTAAAGATAATCAAAGTCATATAACAGAAAGATCAAAAACTAAACCAAGTAAATTACTTATATTACTTGTTTTAGCATCTTCAATTTCTGGATTTATGTTTGGTTATGATACAGGTTATATATCTGGTGCCTTAATTAGTGTTAATAAAGATTTATCAAATAAATTTTTAACAGGAAGTGAAAAAGAATTAATTACAAGTGCAACATCATTAGGTGCATTATTTGGAGCAATTATTGGAGGATTATTAGCAAATTTATTAGGTAGAAGAGTGGTTTTATTAGGTTCAAATATCGTATTTATTGCTGGTACAATTATTCAATTAGCTGCTAAAACTGTTTGGACAATGATTGCTGGTAGATTTGTTTTAGGTTGGGGTGTTGGTATTGCATCATTAATATCTCCTTTAATGATTTCTGAATTAGCTCCTGCAAGATATAGAGGTAGTTTAATTGTTACAAACAGTATGTTAATTACTTTTGGTCAATTAGTTGCTTATTTTATTAATTGGGGGTTAACAACTGTTAATCATGGTTGGAGAATTTCTGTTGGATTATGTATGGTACCACCAGTTGTTCAATTTGGATTATTTTGGTTCTTACCTGATACTCCAAGATTTTATATTATTAATAATGATCCAACAAATGCAAGAAAAGTTTTAAAGAAAGTTTATAAAGATGCTGATGATTTATTTATTGATGCTGAAATTGATGAAATGATTACTTCAAATTCAAATGTTCCAGGTACTGGTCCATTATCAAGATCTTGGAATTCAATTAAATTAATTCATAAATCTCCTGCTAATTTTAGAGCTTTAATTTTAGCTTGTGGTTTACAAGGTATTCAACAATTTACAGGTTTTAATTCTTTAATGTATTTTAGTCCAACCGTTTTTGAAACTTGTGGATTTAATAATCCAACTGCTGTTTCAATTATTATTGCTGCAACTAATTGTGTATTTTCAGCTGTTTCAATTGCAATTATTGATAAAGTTGGTAGAAGAAGAATTTTATTATTTGCAGTTCCACTTATGTGTGTATTTTTAGTAGTTTGTGCAATTGGATTTCATTTCTTAGGTATTAAATTTACTGGTTCAAATGATGTTGTTGTTGAAGCAACTGGTATAACTGGTTGGGGGGTTGTAATTATTATGTCAATGGTTGGTTTTAGTGCATGTTATGCCATTGGTATTGGTACTTCTGCATGGACTGGTGTTGAATTGTTTTCTGATGTTAATGTTAGATCAATGGGTAGTATGTATGCAGCTGCAACAAATTGGGCTGGTTCTTTAACAATTGCTTCAACCTTTTTAACCATGTTGGAAAGAATTACTCCAACTGGTACTTTTTCATTTTTTGCTGGTTTATGTTTTATAGCATTTTTATTTGTATTCTTTTTATATCCAGAAGTTTCTGGTTTAGAATTAGAAGAAACTACCCAATTATTAAATGATGGATTTAATGTTAAAGCTGCAAGTAAATTGAGTAAAGAGAGAAAGAAGGCATCAAAATTCAAGGCTCCAGTTAGTGGTGTATAGATATTTATTAATGAATAAACGAGAGAAATTACATGAACGAGAGAGATACATGAACGAGAGATACATGAACCAAGAGAGATACATGAACGAGAGAAATATATGAACCAAGAGATACATGAACCAAGAGAAGTACATGAACCAAGAGAAGTACATGAACCAAGAGAAGTACATGAACGAGAGAGATACAGTATAGAATGTTTTTTCTCATTCTCACTCAGCTTCTTCACTATGACTCCCACACAACCCATAGACAAGTTCTATGACATGAATAAACTAAAGAACTACACAATACTAAAGAAACTAGGACAAGGAACATTTGGGGTAGTTCAAAAAGCCAAAAACAACAAATCCGGACAATTAGTTGCTTTAAAACAACTTTTAAACCATTCAGCAAAAGATGGATTCCCAATAACTGCAATGAGAGAAATCACTATAATGAAGAAACTTCACCACAAGAATGTTCTAGAGATAATAGATATGATCTTTGAAGAACCCAAGATTTCAACTTCTCAAGATCCCATAAGATCTCGTGGTTGTTTCCATACAGTTACAGGATTTATGTCATCAGATTTAGTTGGGATCTTATCAAACCCAAGGATAACTTTGAAGATTGGTGAAATCAAATGTATTATGTTACAGTTATTAGAAGGGATTCAATATATTCATGAACAAAAATTTCTTCATAGAGATGTAAAAGCTGCAAATATTCTTATAAATCAAGATGGAATTTTAAAGATTGCAGATTTTGGATTGGCTAGAACTTATCATGGTAGTATTCCAACTCTTGGGAATGGTCCAGGAGGTGGTGAAAGAAATTATACAAGTTTAGTTGTAACAAGATGGTATAGACCACCAGAAATTTTATTAGGTGAGCGTAAATATACAACAAGTGTTGATATGTGGGGGGTTGGATGTGTTTTTGGTGAACTATTTACAGGTAAACCAATATTCCCTGGTAAATCAGATTCTCATCAATGTCAATTAATTTTCCAATGTTTAGGATCTCCAAGTAGAGATTGGCCTGAAGTAATTGATTTACCAAATAAAGTTGAATTAAATGTTGGCTTAACTAGTAAAAGAATTTTCGAAGAAGAATTCGGTCCAATTTTAAACGATCCAATCGGTTTAGACTTATTAAATAATTTTCTTACGATGAATCCATATAAAAGATTTAATGCATTAGATGGTATGAATCATGAATATTTCAAATCTGATCCATTACCTTTTAAACCTAATCAATTAAAATTTGAAGAATGCCATGAAATCGATAAAGAAAAATTCAAAGGTATTCCAAGAGAACCAAAAAGATCAAGAGAATACGGATCTGACTATCCAAATAAAAGAGAAAAAGGAAATGATAGTTTCAGATCAAGTTCTGAACCTCCAGAATCTTGGTCAAACATAACAAGGTATAGCATGCCTAAACCAGTAAATAAAAGTGGCACTAGTACACCACAAAAACCCAAAAGATCACAACCACCAAATGGGATGTTTATACCGAAGAAAAGGCCAGATCCGAGACCACAAAATGGTAGATCCGAGATAGAAAGTGATTTAACAGATTTCGAAGATGTATCAGAACTGAAAATCAATGGACTTAATTTGGAGAGTATAGAGAAAGGAGGGTAGAGAAGGAGAGAGAAGGAGAGAGAAGGAGAGAGAAGGAGGGAGAAGGAGGGAGAAGGAGGGAGAAGGAGGGAGAAGGAGGGAGAAGGAGGGAGAAGGAGGGAGAAGGAGGGAGAAGAAGAGGGCAGAGAAGAGGGCAGAGAAGAAAAGAGGTATGTAGATAGCAATTTCGTAACAGTATGTAGATTATAGATTAATGTATACGCCAAGTTATTGGTCACGGGGTTTATTAAACAATTTACCGGTCTCACTCGTAAATAAATCAGTTTCCGGGCTCGGCAGTGAGTGATGAAAAAGATAAAATTTTCAAACGGCACCAAACCATAAAATGGCTACACTTCAAGACTTTTTTTCATTTCAAGTGTTCCTTATTGTGTTGAGGGAAACGTTAGAACTGGCAATTATCATCTCCGTGTTACTTGCTTTCTTACATCAAACGTTTTCAACCGAATCTTCAGAACCTACAGATGGATCAGATAATCAGATCTTACTCGGAGATAATGAACTAGAAGAAACTAATTTGCTCAATGAACCAAAAGATCTTCATGTCTCGACTTATAAATACCTCAAGCTTCAAGTATGGGTTGGTGGATTACTCGGTTTAGTATGTTGTCTAATGATTGGATCAATTATTCTTAGTATCTTTTATATAATCGGTAATGATCTTTGGTCAGTTACTGAACATTATTGGGAAGGTACTTTTTCAATTATTGCAAGTTTGATCATTTCGATTATGGGAGTAAAAATTCTTAGAGTTAATAAAATGCAAGAAAAATGGAAAGCAAAATTAACAACTATTATTAAAAAATCAAATTATATAGATAGAGCTTTAAATCATAAACATTCCTTTTCTATAGATAATTTTAGTGAAAAGTATAGTATGTTTATACTTCCATTTATCACTACATTAAGAGAAGGTATGGAAGCTATTGTATTTATTGGAGGGATTGGTATTAATGAAAACACTTCTTTAGCTTCAATTATTATTAGTGTAATTACTGCCATTGTAATTGGTACATCTGTCGGGGTAATTCTTTATAGAACTGGTAACAGTTTATCACTTCAATGGTTTTTAGTCTGTTCTACATGTTTCCTTTATTTAATCGCTGCAGGATTATTTTCTAAAGGAGTTTGGAATTTTGAATTACAAAGATTTATTGATTTATGTGATGGTTTTGATGTGAGTGAAACAGGTCATGGTCCTGGTTCTTATGATATCACAACAAGCGTTTGGCATGTAAATTGTTGTAATGGTGAATTACAAGAAGATGGTGTTTTTTGGATGATTGTAACTGCTGTTTTAGGTTGGACAAATAGTGCTACTTATGGTAGTGTATTGAGCTATATTTTTTATTGGGTAATAATTTCAATAGCTTTTAATTCACTTTTATTCGAAGAAAGAAATGGTTATCTTCCTTTAGTACCAATCAAATGGCAACAAAAAAGAATTAAAAAGAGATTGTTACTTAGTAAACTGATTGAAACTACTAGAGATAGAATTAGTGTAGATAGTTCGACCCCATTAACTAGTTAAAATATATGACCTATGACTAAAAAATTATTGTATATCAACCCATATCTAAAGTTCTCCCAGGCACGATCTTACTTTAACCACCAGACATATTGGTCCTGTAACAAGGCAGTGATTTGATTAACATGGCTTTCCCGTCGTCCATGGCTTCTCGCATCCATGCCTTTCCCGTCATCCACCGCTTGAGCCACATAATATTTTTTAAAGTGTCAAAATAATCCTTTCAAACTTGGATCTAACCATATTAAGCTTTATACTCCATTACGTTAATTGAATTCCAGATTATAACAACGCCTTGATAGGCTTAAACTTTAGATTGTCTCCTGAATTCTTATTCTTTCCCTTTACACTTCTATATTAAGAAGTTTGCCAATCTTTTTGATGTAGATCCTTATTATATTCCTTAACACGCAACGGTTAGGCTTATCTGAATAACGTCCTTTGATTCGCTTATTCGGACTCAATGAGCAATTGATCTACATGTCATGTAAGGTTCGCCTGTACATAAAAATTTTTTAGGTTCATGCAGGAAAAAAAGTTATCTGATTGGATCTTTCAAACAAACGCCTTTATTATCCAACTTGGTGAATAATTCTTCGTGCATGTGATCACTTAGATGAAATTTCAACCTATCAAACGCCTGTCTTTACACTTATAATGTATGGGGTTTTTTCGTACTTGAAAATTTATTGAGCTCTTTCTGAAAAAAATTTTTAGACAAGAAATTTTGACACCTGTCAAACCCCATAAATCAGGGACTTGGCAAGCAAATACGAACGGCTAAAATACGTACCTATATAGAAAATGTACTCTATAATCAGTAGATGTTATCTGATAAACTACCTCTAAGTCTAAAATACTGGCTAGACTTACAGTAAACTCTTTCTTTCTTTTCTATTTACGAAAGTTAATTTCAATGCCGTTTGTTGGACAATAATTTTTTTTTTTTTTTTTTCAATATTATTCTAAATATGACATGATGCATAAAAAAAATTAGATCTATAAGAATAGTTAATCCCCCATTCTTTTATGCCAACTTTATACTATGAAGTTTATCTTATTTGCAACCTTATTTGCGTCGGTGCTTGCAAAAAAGCCAAGTGCTTATGAATCTTATACTTCAGGTCAAGAAGGTGCATATTCTTGTAGTGGTTATGTTCGTACATTAGCTACTTACTGTAATGCTACTGACCCAATGTTATACGGATGTTATTGTGTAAATGAAAATAATAGAGCTACTTTTATGGGTTGTTTAGAACTTCAAGGTAGAAACACACCAACTGATTTAAAAAATGTCGTGAAGGCTTGTGAATATTATACAACAGATGTTACAGTAGAAGACTTCCAAAAATCCTATCAAGATTATCTTGATAATGCTGTAAATATAACTGATATTCCAGACTTTAATGCTACTGTTCCTATTGATGTTCCAGTTTTAGTCGACCCACAAGCCGTTAAAGACTGGTATATCTCTTATCGTCACTTTTTAGGTGTATATATTGATTCTTTATGGTATGGATCTGCTTGTTTAGGATATTGGGCATTAGTATTATTGATTGGAACCATTTTCAATGTTTTAAGTCTTATAGCTCCAAATTTACTTAACAAAAATACTGGAGCTATCCCAACTTGGATTCAAAAACATGTTGTCCTTCCAGCAGTTAGAAGAAGAAAAACTGATGCTAAGCCATTTCTTAAAATTTTAGACCTTCTTGTGCCATCAAGATTAGAAACCTTAATCTTAACTCTTTGGTTAATGTTATGTATTGCATGTATGGGTGCAAATATTTCATACTATGATCGTGATACAGTTTTTGATGGTAAAAAATTTGCTTTAAGTAGATATATAGCAGTTAGACAAGGGATTCTTGCATCAAGTTGTGCACCATTATTGATTCTTTTTGCTGGTAGAAATAATTTTTTACAATGGCTCACAGGTTGGAATTTTGCAACTTATATAACATATCATAGATGGGTTGGTAGAATGGTGTTTTTCTTTGTTATGCTTCATTCAATTGGTTATTCAATTGCCTTCTCAGAAAACTATTTATTATACATGAAAGATAATTATGTTATTTGGGGGTTTATTGGTACAGTTTCTGGAGGATTAATAATGATTCAAGGATTATTAGTTTTAAGAAGAAAATCGTATGAAAGTTTCATTGCAATCCATATTATTCTTGCTGCATTATTTGTAGTTGGAGCATGGTATCATGTTTATGAATTAGGATATATTTGGTTCTATTATGCTTGTGTTGCAGTTTGGGCCTTTGATAGACTTTTAAGATTTATAAGATTAGGAATATTTGGATTCCCAAAAGCAAAACTTGAATTAGTTTCTGACGAAACAGTAAAAGTAACAGTACCAAAACCAAGATATTGGAAGTCAATCCCTGGAGGACATGCATTTATTCATTTTATAAAACCAACATATTTTTGGCAATCACATCCTTTTACATTTACTGATTCAGTTGAAACAAAAGATAAAATTGTTTTATATTGTAAAGTTAAAGGAGGAGTTACACATGGATTATATAAATATCTTATAAAACAACCAGGAAAAATTGTTAGTATGAGAGTTGGAGTTGAAGGCCCATATGGTGAACCATCAAATGCTAAACATTATAATAATGCAATTTTCGTTGCTGGTGGTAATGGTATACCAGGTATTTATTCCGAAGCATTTGATTTAGCTAAACGTAATACAAAGACAGTTGTTAAATTAATTTGGATTATCAGAGAAAAGAAATCATTAAAATGGTTTCATGAAGAATTACAAGCTCTTAAAGATATCAATATTGAAACAGTTGTTTATATAACCAAACCAATGGTTGAAGTTGAATCTAGTGATAGTGAAAAGAAAAAGGAAGAAGATAATTCCAGTAGTATTATCCCTGAAGATTTATCTCATATAGATTTTAGATTTGGTAGACCAGACATGGGATCCTTTGTTAAACTGGAAGTTGATCAAAGTGTTGGATCTATTGCCTTTGTTACATGTGGACATCCAGCTCAAGTTGATGATTTAAGATATCATGTTTGTGAAAACGTTCAAACTGGTAGAAAAGTTAATTTCTTTGAACAATTACAAGTATGGAGTTAATTTTCGTTTATTATAGATTTAGTAATACAAATATTTATCTATCATGTCTCATTATTGTTTTGTCTCTTCTCTTTCTCTATCAATATCTTCAAACATTCCATCAACACTACCACCTAAATAGACTTTCAATGTCTTTCTTGTTGCAGGAAGTAATTTACATTTAACATTAACATCTTTACCTTCAGCGGCTAATCTGTCATAAGCTTGAAATCTATGACATCCACCAAATGCAAAGAAGTAATCTTTACCTTGTTCTCTGACTCTAAATACATCAATTGGTGGTAAAACTCCTGGTTCAATATCTTCAATTTGGCATGTAGCAGATGCCATTGGATTACCATTTAATGTAGATACCATAGCATCGATTTTTTGATAGTCAAGAACAGGAGGGATAGGTCTTCTGATTTGACTTAAAGGTACTTCACTTATATTAATTTGACTTGTTTGAATAGACATGTTTGATTTTTAGCAGCCGATTCTTCGGTACTTATATATAGTCCGCGACGTTCTAGGTCTATTATTATTAATCAGAGGAATGACTGATTAGAAATTGGTTGAAATCCATGGTAAAAGGTGTATGGCTGGGATATAAAATCTAATGATTCCATCTCTTATGGAACATTCCGTATGGAATCATTCTAAGGAGTCATAAGGAATGCCTATCTACCCCTCCCCCTCCGTTCATACGGACCGGATGGTGTCCGCGTCACGTGAACTCATCTCACACAGGATTGCCGTGCCGTGCACTACTACGGAATTATCTAAAAAATCAATTGGCTAACAAATTTTATCGAATCGATCAACGGACCTCAAGTTTATTGGCTGAAAAAAGCGGGACAAAAGTTTATTATCCGTTTTAAAAGAAATTTCGTATCTTATATTATTGTGGTATATATTGCTTATAAATACCGGTTAGTATTGCGATTTAATTCACTACACCGTAATTGTCAACCTTTGCGAAAAGTTTTACAAAGGATCCAAACATCAACAAGCAACAAGAAGCTACCAAAAAAGATTCTCCATGTACTACTCGTGGATATACATCACAATAGGGATACTAGTACTACTATCACCATTATGTATACCCATTAAACTACGAAATCAAACCCTCAGAAAACTTAGGACAATCCTTACCATATGTCTTTTGATATCATTATTTATTACATTCACTCCTGATAAAGCCGTTAGAGGTGCTCCAATACATAAATTCGGACAGGGGAAAATTATTTATTTTAGCTGTAGTTATCAAATCTATAGAAGTATGGCATTATTTTGTGATCCAAATACTGATGATTTAAAGACTTGTTATTGTATGAATCCAAATGCAAAAGCAACCATGGCATATTGTTTTAATTCAACTGATCCAGAAAAAAAATATTCATACCTTGACCTTTGTCAACTGGATTTCAATGTGAATTTGACACCAAATGATTTTGAAGAATCTCTTTCAAATTATTCAAAGTACGCAAAAAGTGTTAAAGATATAGATGGGTATCAAGGTGGATTAATCGATTTCCCATTAAAATTAAATGAAACAGAGATTCCTTTATTTAAAGAATCTTATGATCAATTTTTAGGTAATTATGATACTTCTGTTTATTATGGTGGGATTCTTATACTTTATTGGATGATATTCTTCTTGATTGTTTCTATACTTAATTGGTCAAAAATAATCTTACCAGGATTACATAAAAAAATGGTTGATCCTACAACCAATTGGATTAGAAAACATATCACCATACCTGCAACTTATGGGAAGAATAAAACTAATGAAAAACCCTTTATGAAAGTTTTAGACCTTTTAGTACCTACAAGATTAGAAACTTTATCTCTTGTAGGATTTTTAGGATTAACCATTTATTTAATTTTAGCTAAAATTCATTACGTTGAAAATGATCCAATCTTCCCGGTTAAAAATGATGCATTATTAAGATTTTATGCCGTTAGAACAAGTATTTTAACAAGTTCTTTAATGCCATTGCTTATACTTTTTGGTGGTAGAAATAATTTTCTTCAAACTGCTACAAGATGGGATTATTCCTGTTTTATAACCTTACATAGATGGATTTCTAGAATCATAGTTATAATGATTACTATTCATAGTGTTTTTTACTCACTTTATTCTGATAATTTCAGAAAATTACTTACAAACACTTATATTAAATGGGGGATTCTTGGTACAACTTCAGGGATTCTTATTTTAATTCAAGGGTTATTAGTTTTAAGAAGAACTTATTATGAAGTATTTCTTTTAATTCACATTGTTTTAGCATTTGCATTTATCTTTGCTGCTTATATTCATGTTTTAGGACTTTATTGTCTTTGGTTTTATCATTTTACATTTGCAATTTGGATTCTTGATAGATTAGTTAGAATTGGTAGATTAGTTAGTTTTGGATTCCCAAATGCAAAAGTAATGTTATTAGCTGATGAAGCTTTAAAAGTGGTTATACCAAAACCTTCAAATTGGGAAGTTATACCAGGAGGACATGTATTTATTCATTTCTTAAGACCTTCATGTTTTTGGCAATCTCATCCTTTTACATATACAAGTTCAATTGATAATAAAGATGAAATAATTATTTTTATAAAAATTAAAAAAGGTGTAACTCAAGATCTTTATAATTATCTTAAGACCCATCCTGGTAAATCAACTGAAATAAAAGTTGCAATCGAAGGGTCTTATGGTGAATCAACACCTGCTAGTAGATATGATTCAAGTGTATTTATTGCTGGTGGGAATGGTATTCCAGGGATTTATTCTGAGGCTATTGATTTAGCTAATAGACATATTGATCAAAAGATTAAACTTTATTGGGTTATAAGAGAATATAGATCACTTTATTGGTTTTATGAAGAATTATTATCTTTAAGAAATTCAAAAGTTGATGTGGTGATTTATGTTACTCAACCAAATAATTATATTCATTTAGAGGAATTTGATATGAGGTTTCCTAGAAGTGGTAGTACAAGTAGTGAAGAAATTACAACTAAAGTACCTAATCAAATTTCTGAAACTACACAATTAAAAACCTCATCTCCGTCATATGGATCTATTTGTGATGGTGCTGAAATTATAAGTAAAATTAAGCAAGAATTGGATTTTGTTGAATTTAGACATGGTAGACCATCGATGGATAAGATTGTTAAGGAATCTACAAAGGAGTCCAAAGGATCAGCATGTTTCGTTACATGTGGACATCCAATTATGGTTGATGATTTAAGATCAGCTGTTGCAGATAATGTAGATAATGAAGAAAAGAAACGTATAGATTATTATGAACAATTACAGGTGTGGGCATAGATAGGAGTAATAAATAGACCAGAGAGTAGAGACTAGAGAGTAGAGACTAGAGAGAGAGTAGAGTGTAGAGTGTAGGAGTAGAGACTAGAGTGTAGACACTAGAGTGTAGAGACTAGAGTATAGAGACTAGAGGGTGTGCAGTCCCTCGCATCTCATCTCACCCCATCTCCTCATCTCATCTCACATCTCAATTTTTTCACCAAGATGATTAGAACTATCAAACCAAAGAATGCCCGTTCTAAAAGAGCATTAGCTAAGAAAGAAGCTAAGTTAGTTGAAAATACAAAAACTGCATTATTCGTTCCAGGAGCTACAGGAAACAAATTTCTTCATGATGCAATGTGTGATTTAATGGCATTTAAAAAACCTCTTGCTAAAAGATTCACTAAAAAAAATGATATCAGACCATTTGATGATCCAAGTACTTTAGAATTCTTCAGTGAAAAAAATGATACTTCCTTAATGGTATTCTCCACCAATAACAAGAAAAGACCAAATACATTAATTTTCACAAGATTTTTCAATCACAAAGTATACGATATGATTGAACTTTCAATCCAACAAAATCATAAACTTTTACAAGATTTCAAGAAGTTAACATTTACCGTTGGATTAAAACCAATGTTTGTATTTAATGGACCAGCATTTGATTCCGTACCAGCATTTCAACATGCTAAATCATTATTTATGGATTTTTTTAGAGGTGAAGAAACAGATTTACAAGATGTTGCAGGTTTACAATATGTTATAGCACTTTCAACAGGAGAAATTGAAGATCCAAATTCTTCAAATTTACCATTATTAAACTTTAGAGTTTATAGAATAAAATCATATAAATCAGGACAAAAATTACCAAGAATTGAATTAAATGAAATTGGACCAAGATTTGATTTTAAAATTGGTAGAAGAACATCACCACCACCAGAAATGGAAAAGGAAGCATTAATGAAACCAAAACAATTACAAGCTAAAGAAAAGAAGAATGTTAAAACTGATTTTATGGGTGATAAGGTTGCACAAATTCATATTGGTAATCAAGATTTAAGTAAATTACAAACAAGAAAGATGAAAGGTTTGAAATCAAGATATGATCAAGAATCTTCTGGAGAAGAAGTTAGTGGAGAAGAATATGATGAAATTTCTGGTGACGAGATTTCTGGTGATGAATCAGATTTTGTTTCTGGTGATGAAGTTTATGATGAACCATCTGTTAAAAAGCAAAAGGTATAGAGTGTATAGTAATAGAGGACAGGAAAGAGGGCATGTGGGTGTGTGGGTGTAGGGTATGTGGGTGTGTAGAGTGGGTGTAGGGTGTGTCTCAGTGTTTCTCATCGCTCACTCACTTTTCACTGTTTATGTCTCTGGATATCTCTTCCATATTCAAACCCAGAAAAGGGTTCAGATCAGATACCCAAACACCTCCTATCCAATCCAATGCCAATACGCAAACTCAAGAATTAACAAAAACTGACCATTATTGTATATCAAAACTTCCTGGTTTACCAACCATCTTAAAAGATTCAACCAATAAAACTCTCAATGGATATACAGATAATTCTACAAACTATGCAGTAGTTGTTTCTGAAGATGGGATTTTCGTATGGTGTTATGGATCAACAGATTCTAATCCTTTAACCATAGAATTCCCTTTAGAAGATTCTAATCTTTTACCTTTAGCTTTATTAACCACCTCATCAGGTTCAACTAAAGATCCAGGTATTGTTATAATTAATTCATCTAATGGACATGTAAAGTTCTATGAAAGCGTCCAACATTCACCAGCTTTAGGTTTAATTGACAACAAGAATCTTGAAATTTCATTACCTATTGATTATCAAAATGGTGAATTTATAACTTTTGGTCAAAATGTTGAACCAAGTGGGGTCATTGTTGTTACATCTTGGAAAAGAGTATTACTTATTGGATTAAAAAATAATAACAATAAACCATGTCTTTCTGTCACAACCTTGATGAAACCAAATACCAATTTTTTAACTAAATTCTTTAATAATGAGGTTAATGATGATATTGTAAGTATAAGGAGTGGGGATGTTAATAGCCAAACATCCGAACAACAAATTCTTATTCAAGAGAATTCGGGAATCATTCATATTCTTACTATCCAATTATCATCAATTAATGGGTTCCCATATTTAGATAAATCGAAATCTTTTACACATAATTTGAATCCTTATGTTGAATCTGATCTTGATGGGTTTAACAAGATCACTGGAGAAACCGTTCAATATTTCGATATTTGGAAACTTAATATTCATGTCCCAGATACTTATTTGATCTTATGTTGTGTAAATAATCCATTTGATTCTTTGGTTCATAATCTTATACTTGTTAGTGTCAAGATCGATTCAAGTGGTGTTTTAGTATATGGTAGTCATAGATCTAATAGATTTGATGGGAAAATTGGAGAATCTAAACCAAAATTATTTATACCATCACCTCAAACAAGTGGATTTATTATAGTTGATAATAATATTATTTTAACTGATATCGATGTTTCATATATCTCTAATCAAGGAACCATTCTGTATTATAAGAACAGATGGGAAGATTTAATCAAGATCAATGAATCTATTAATATCATTGGTTTAGGATATGAAAATAAAAATGATACTTGTAATAGTGGATTGATTTTATTAACTAAAGAATCGGGGATTTTAAGAATCGAAAGATTTAATGTAATTGAAGATAATTTTGATCCAATTAAATTAGTAAAATCTCATGTAGAACAAGCGATTTTTTATTCGACTAATTCTATTGATTTTAATTTATCTGAAGAATTTTCTCATGATACAATTAATGAAGCCATTAGTCAATTAATTAATGAAATAATGACTTCGAAATCTCCTTATCTTCCAAAAACCTCTACAAGTATAGATTCATTACTTGAGAAGAAATGTATTTTATTAATCAATTTGATTGAATATTGTAATTCAAATTTCTCAAGTCTTGATAATAAATTGAAGATTAATCTTATTCACTGTTTAGAAAAGACTCAGACATGTAGTAAGATCTGGAAAGTAATAGAAACGTCTAAAAAATTAAAACAAATTTTTGAACAAGTTTTAAATGAACCAATTAGAAAATTCTTTAACTCTAAAACCAATTCAATCAATTTGATTTTAACTGAATTCCTTCAATTATCTTTCCAACAAGATTCAAGTGATGTTTTGTTATCTCTTATAACAAGTGTCTTATATGATTCTATTCTTATTAATGAAATCAAATATTCTCAAGATATACCAAATCGTAAATCATGGATTTTTGATACTCAATTATTACTTAATGTAGAATCTTTCTTTCAATTAAAATATTGTAATCAAGACAATTTCCCAAACTCTCTGGTTAGACAAGATATAAATAAATTATGTAATGTACTTTATTATTTTATTAATGAAGCTATAGAATATATGAAGGTTGAAAATGATGATTCCTTACCTAGTTATATCAAATGGTATAACAAAAACAAAGTTAAATGGATCCAGTGTTTATTAATTAATAACCTTAATGAAGAAGCGATTTTATTAGTTGAAAAATATAAAGATTTTACATCACTTTGTATAATTCTTGAAGATGAAAGAGATAAAATCATTGAAAATTTTGGTATTCAAAGTAATGAATATGGAATCTTAATTACAAATTATTTTGTATATTTTGAAAAATATCAATATGAATTTGCTGAATCCTTATTTGATTATTATATAAAAAATGATAAGATTCAAATGCTTTTAACTGGGTTCCCAAGATATCAATATTTATTGGATCAATATATGATTAAAAAATCTAATAAAGTATCAAATGTCGGGTGGATTAGAAAATTATTAGATGGTGATAACCATTCAGCAAGTGAATACTTGATAACAAGTGCTCAATTAAATGAAAAGGAATCTCAATCTAATCAAGAATTAAGATATTCTTTGGCAAAATTGAGTGAAATTGCTTCAGGTGGTGATTCAACTTCCTTATTTAAAATCGAAACTAATTTAATTCTTATAAGAATTCAAAAACTGTTATTTCAATATGTTAATGAAGCAATGGTAAAATTAGATAATGGTGATGATATTAAATTCAATGCTTTGATTCAATTTGTGAATGAAAAATTATCAAAAGATACTGCTAGAGGTATATTTGGTACATCATATAAAGACTTGATTCATAATAAAAGTCTTGAATCTTCAACTTTAATTGATTATCTTACATTGATTAAACCAACCACAAAGTTTTCTAATGGGTTTTCTAATGCATTCAAGGTGGCTTCTTTGATACCTGATGAAGTAGCTTATAATAGACAAGTGAAAAAGATTTGGGTAAGATTATTTAACCTTACAGAAGATTATAAATCACTTACAGAGAATGAATCACAAACTGATGATTATTTAAGAAGACAAATAAAGACATCTACACTTTATAAGACACTTTTAGGAGTTGGTAAAAATGAAATAGAGGTATTAGAAAACATGAAGGAACAAGAAGAATTCGAATTTGAAGAGGTGTTATTGTCTGAATTAGATAAGACATGGTATAAACATACGTTAGATTTGATTAACGGAGGGTTGATATCGTGGATTGAATCTATAAAGACTGATGCTAATTTAATTAAATAGATAATAAGATCGTAGAGTCTCGTGGACCAGAGCGAATACTTGTAGTATATCTTGTCTCAGTATTGTCCAGTGTATTTTATCTCATGGGATGAAATATCATGGAATCGTACCCTAGCCTATCGTGTACCCTAGCCTATCATGTACCTTTCCTATCATAGCCTATAATGTACCCTAGCCTATAGTACCCTAGCCTATAATGTACCCTAGCCTATAATGTACCCTAGCCTATAATGTACCCTAGCCTATCTTGTCTCATAGGATTGTGCTCTAGCATCTTCTCCCATACCTATATACCTCTGATGGTATTTAAGGGTTCTCGTCGGTTCTCGTCTCCCCCATTCACGTCTCCTCTTCATCCTGTTCTCTCTCCTTCGCCATCATTCTTAATAATCCTTCTGGAAATGGCAACTCACCAACCTCTTCTCCCTGTGAATACTTATATAACCCCAATGATGCTAAACTAACTGCTCTTGTTACATCCTTCCAAGTTGATAATACTAAATCTACCTTCTCAGCTCCTTCAACCATTATATCTAATTTCGACTCCAAAGTTTCAAGTTGTTCAGTTAAACTACCCGTGTACTCCTTGATTAATAATAAGCTTTCCAACTCTGCTCTTTTAGCTAAAATTTTCTGTTGTATTGGACCTGATTTTTGCATTAGTATTTATTTTTCAAGATCGCGATTGTAAATTGTAAACAAAGGTATGGCTAAACCATCAGCAAGCTCTTTATCATTTGTTACTACACAGAAGAGTAGAGATAGTAGTGGTGGGGAGAGTGATACAAGCCTGATCATCCACAAATATGAATTACAAAATAAATCCTTAACAAAGAATAATGAGATCATGTCAAATAGAATAAAGGAATTGGAGCAAATGGTTGGTGATTTAATAGCCGAGAATATGTCCTTGAAGGCTAAGCATTCAGGTAATGATCTGAAGGACGGTTTGGAAAGGAGAGTTGGATGGTTAGAGGATAAGCTTGGTGAACAGTTTACTGAAATGTATAAGGTTATAGGAGAATTTAGATCAAAGGAGGGATTGAAGTCTAGGGATAAAGAAGTGGATGAGGCTAAAGGGTTGGCGGAAGAGTTGAGAGGATTGATGAAGGAGGCAAGGGAAGTGCAGGCAGAGTTAGGGCCAAGGGCCAAAGGGCCAAGGGGCAAGGAACCAGAGGAGTTAAAAGAAGCCAAGGGCCCAATATTGATCCAGTCAGTAGAAACACAACCAGAAGTAACACATTCACAACCAGCTCCAGTAAAACCAGTAACACCACCAACTACCACACCAATGTCTAAAAAGAGATCATCCAACCGTAAACCATCATCCTTCTCTTCAAGACAAACTATTGATAATCTGAGATTAGCTCGTGCTGTAATGATACCTCATAGATATAGTATGAGACCACAAACAAAGAGAATTAGAAACATTGATATATATGAGGATTCATCAGAAGCAGAATCTAGACCTCTCACCACGATCTTATCAGTAAATACAGATAGTGATAAAGAAAATCATACCCCTAGTGAATCACCACAAAAAGCTAAACGAAGAGCATCGCATACTCCAACTCCATTGGATCATAAAAGACCAACAAGAGTAAGAAATCCAGTCAATTATAAAGAACCTCCATTGGGAGCAAAACTACGTAGAGAATCTGCACAATTTGTTGATGCAGTGATGGGGATGAAAAGTGTAAGAAGTGCTATGGTGACCCTCGATCATAATAAGATAAAGGAGGAGGGAAAGGAGGAGGGAAAGGAAGAGAGAGTTCGTAACAGAAGGTTTACAAGTAAGTACTAGAGAGAGTATAGGTCGCAATATATAGTTCGTGATACAGTATAGTTCGTGTACAGTAATATAGAGTTCATCTAGTACATATATTAAACACTCATCTTCATCTTAATCGGTGGATATGGGTCATATTCCAGGATTTCAAAATCCTCATACTTAAAATCGTCAATTGTCTTAATTTCACCTAATCTCTCCAGTTTTATCTTCAATTTTGGAAATTCTCTTGGAACCCTTTGGATTTGTTCCTTTAATGCATCAATATGATCTAAATAAACGTGAGAATCTCCCATAGTATGAATGAATTCTCCACAATCCATATCAACTATATGAGCAATCATTTTTGTTAATAAAGAATACGATGCAATATTAAAAGGTACTCCTAATCCCATATCACAAGATCTTTGATACATTAAACATGACAATTTTGGTTTCTTTCCTTCTGGGAAATTAACATAAAATTGACAAAATACGTGACATGGAGGTAATGCCATTTTACTAAAATCTGATGGATTCCAAGCTGACATAATAATTCTTCTATCATAAGGATTAGTTTTTAATTTATGAATGATCTCTGCAAGTTGATCAATTCCTTGACCTGAATAATCTGCATCACAATTTGAATATTTTGCACCAAAATGTCTCCATTGAAATCCATAAACTGGACCTAAATCACCTTCTCTACGATCTTTAAGTCCTAAAGAATCAAGATATTCTCTTGATCCGTTACCTTCCCAAATCTTAACTCCTAATTCCGATAATTTCTTCCCATCTGTACATCCTGCCACAAACCATAATAATTCATGAATAATTGCTTTAGTGAAAACTTTCTTAGTGGTGAGTAAAGGAAATGAGTCATTACTTAAATCGAATCTCAATTGAGGAGGTCCAAAAATTGATCTGGTACCAGTTCCTGTTCTATCTGGACGGTTTTCACCTTCTTCGATGATTCTTTGACATAAATCAAGGTAACTTTGTTCTGAAGTGTTAGTTATAGTCATGACGCGTAGAGAAGACGAGTCGCGACGATGGTGCTAGAGTACTAAGTACCTAGACAAGTACCTAGACAAGTACACACCTAGACCAAATTCCTAAGACCATTTCAATAGATCAGATCTTTAGTCTAAAGTCATTGTTCTAGGTCTGGTAGATCAACAGAATATAAGTGTAAATCGGTCTATCACTTCTCATGCCTTGATTGCTCGTATTTCTCGTTGTATACAGGTGAGACATCTCTATCACGTACACTCCATCTCCATGTACGCTCCATCTCCCTGTACGCTCCACATGTCTACACACATCACATATCCCCTTCCCCAAGATCGCCCCGATATCTCTCTACAACTCTTCATTCTTTTCAGCATTTAATTTATTAACTACTTACTTATTTTTTGTCACCAAAAATAGCATCACTGGCTTGTTGAGTCCATGATTTACCATCACCACCAGTGTTACCTCCAACAAGATCATCAGCTTTATCAGTAATTTTATCTGAAGCTTGACCTAAAGTTGACTTTTGAGAGTCTGGGGTGATTTTTGATTCGATTTTATCTGAGATATCTTTTCTTCCAATGTCTGACATGTTTATTTGATGATTTAAAACAAGAAATTCATCTGAATTTATAGTATTTTGAACATTGCTACATTGCTATTGTGGCAGTCTCAGACATGATCATTCTCGAAAAACATGCTCAATAATACCAAACTCAGACAATTTTTAATGATGCAATAAACTTTTGGGGTAGCAACTCATAGCAATCAATACCTCCTGGGACCAAATCTAAATAAATCCCAATAAGGCAAAATATTTAAACCATTTGGGTTCAATTAATATACAGTTAGCACTTGCAATAATTTCTGGATTTTCATCAAGAGTTTCTATATCTCCTGTAATTATCACTTTACGACCTTTATGCTCTTTAACCTCTGCTTTCAAAACTACTAAAGATTTTGGTGGGGCAGGATTTTTAAAATCAATTGTTAAATTCGCTGTGACTCCTTTCTTTGATGGTAAAAGTGGAAATCCGGTTGCACAGAGACCCTCATCTAATAAAGTTGATGTAATACCATTGTGAATTTTACCATCTTCGCTAATTAACTTATCTCCGAAATAATGAAATGCTACAAGTTTCCCTTTATTATTAGTAAATACTATTGGTTCGATTTCGAATAGATTATCACCATAAAGTAATCCTGATGTTACATAGTTTTGATGGTGTTGTTTAGGAAATTCTTTTCTATTAGAAGTTTGACTAAATGTTGGATCTTGTTCGAGTGATTTATATAATGGATGGCTTTTAATTTGTTCTAAGATTTTGGGGTTACCGATACTTTCATGGGTTTCGAATTTACTTTTACCAGGAAACAAAGCAAATCCAAGTCCTCCGGCAATTATTGGGGTGGTATATCTGGTGATACTTCTAAACATATCTAGTCCGCGAAAAAAACTGGAGGATTTAGAGGGATGATATGAGGGATGAGTGAGATTTACTTAAAGGTTTAAGTTGGGACTGTTGAAATGGGGTGACCGTAAAGTGGACCTAGTTGGATTTAAGTGGTATTGGGTGGTCTTACTGGACCTATTGACTCCAGGACAATCTTGTAAGGTGAAAATCACGGTCATATCACGTGATACGCTTGTTTCTAGAATATACATTCAAGGTCCTAGAATTCTTCGTACTTCTATTGGTCTCTGTGATTCTACGGTAAAACAATAGCAGCTCCTAGTATTTCGTAGTACCAACATCTCTACCCTTCTTTTGACTGTTTTTGTGAATGTTCTAAAAGCAGATATTACACAGTTGTGTAGCTCCTCATCCGCCACTCTACAAAACTTCCGCTTCCATTGGTGAACACCTACTATTAAGCTACTTTTAATTTAGAGTCATGTATTAATAAATCCGGTAATTTAATATGTATTATTACCTAACCTAAATAGAATTATTCAATCTTTCTTGTTCACCCGTTTTCAACTGAAATTCACCACTTGACCTCCTCTTGTGGGGCGTTTAGTTTCCGAACACTGTCCCCAATCCTAGAAAACAAATCATGGATAATTTCCTTGCATTGGATAACCTTTTTGAACACTGATCTCGCGTGTTAATTAAACTTCACGCCACAACCTAAAGAACTAACGAAATGGTGTAATATCACAATACTTCAAGGATATCCGTTATCGGAATTCATGTAATTTAATCTAAATTTATGAATTTATCATGAACCCACTTCTACATGTCTATTTCAAATGAGCCGCGTTGGCTGCAAAACAATTTATTATTATATAGAATAAATATCTAAACTAATAAAGCACCTGCTGCTAAAGCAACAACAGATAAACCGTATCCAACGGATTTGATGGAACCAGCACCTTCAGAGGATTCGGAAGAAGAACCGGATTCAGAACCGGATTCAGAGGAATCGGATGAACCAGATGATTCAGATGATGAACCAGATTCTTCAGAATCAGCAGATTCGGAAGCATCACTTGAAGATTCAGATTCATCAGATGCACTTGAACCAGATTCTTCAGATTCGTCAGATTCACTTGAACCGGATTCTTCAGATAATGAACCAGATTCTTCGGAAGAAGAACCAGTTTCACTAGCATCAAGGGATTCAGATTCAGCTCTAACAGCTAAGATTTTAGCGTTAACTTGTAAAGCGGCAACGGCAATGGCTAATAAAGTGGAGTATTGCATATTAATAGATTGAATTAATTAATTTTAAAGGTGAATTGATCGTCCTTTTATAGTTTTTTAAAGTATAAAGCAAGATAGAAATATACATAAGCCATAGCCATTAGTGTTGTGATCACTTGCCCCAAACGAATATTGTAGCAAATGTAAATTGTGTTCCCCTTACAAAACGTGTCAGACAATACGAAATTAGCAGATTAGACCGGAAAAGGAGAAATTGTGACGAGAAAGAAGAGAGGTAAAACAGGGTTATATGATTCAATTGAAGGAATTGATGGAGAATATCTATGTAACCAATTGGATTAACTTGTTTAACCACTATATATTTAAATTATTTAGGCCTTGAAGCCACAAATTCGAGAATTATCTCGAATTAACGATTGCTGTTTCTGTATAAAAGGTAGTAAAACCACTGTACCAAAAGTAGCTAATTTCATCTAAATATTTTTAATCAGCACGAAAAAGTATAGCCATTAATAACGTGGTACCTTAATTATTCGAAGGGTTCACGCGTTGGTGGCTGGGTTAGACGAGTTTGACAGATTATGAAAGAAAAGCCTCACTATGGGGTTATACTTGACAGGTAGAGTTCCCCGTTGGTATCTTGAGGGTAGAATTAAGTTTTAGAAACTCGGAATATACAACCTGTAACATACTCTCGAAGATGAAATCCGGGGAATGAGTGCAGGTAAGTTAATATTGCTCCCTCAGAGGATTTAGATTTAGAACGATAGATTATCTTACCGATTTTAGTGCACGTTTTAGAATGACCTCACTGCCACTAGTCTAAGAAGATTTACACGATAACCGAAACAATGTTTACACGTAAAAGAACAGAAATGTAATAGCTAGTGCTGGTGGAATTCATTTTGCCGTTATACTATAAATCTATTATTAGCATTGGCTGCAAAACCCTCAGGAACGTGCTAAATCGGCCGAGACACTACCCAGAAAGGGGCCATACCACAAATAGACTACTTTTGTAATAATATTCACCCTTTTTGGTATCTAGAGCTTTATACATGTCTGGGGAGAATTTGCGCTTCAAATGTAGTTCATTTGGATCAAAAAGATCTCTAGAATGCTATTTAATGTAATAAGCTTGATGATTTGTTGATTGAAAGGCTGAGATTTCTCCTATAATAATCTGCGTCACCAAATTTAGGCAATACATACTAAACTTATTGTCTATAACAACTTATGATAATCTTGTGACCTGGTGTCTGGTGAGGAGTTGAAAAGTGGAGAGGTGCGAGATTCATCTCTTGCGATCATGAATGAGTTCCATATTGAAAAGCATGTTAAGTTCTTCACGTTATGTCTTAACATGCTCCCATCGAAGCATCAAGACCAGGATGATAACAGATTGGCATTGATGTGCTTTTGTCTCGAAGGACTTGAGTTATTAAAAAGTTTGAAATTTTCAGATGAGGAAAGGCTGCAATTTTCAAAATTTATTTACGACAATTTCTTTATTGAAAATGGATTTAAGAATACAATGGCTGACTCTGGGGTTTATGATGTACCAAATATCTCAGCTACGTTTTTTGGGTTACAAAATCTAGCACTTTTAAAAGAAAAATTTTGTGATAAAATTGATAGACATAAAGTTATGAAATTTATTTCAAAATGTCAAATTAAAGAAGGACCAGAAAAGGGTAGTTTTGCACCAACCCTTACAACAGATGGCACCCCATTTGGAGCATCGGATATGAGAATTTGTTATATGGCATTAGGAATAAGGAAGATGTTAAAATATGATGAAATCAATGGTAACGAAGATATAAATGTTGAAGATCTTATAGGGTATATTGTATCTCGAATGAATATCAATGGAGGGTTTTCATATTTAGGAGCCAGTGAAAGTCATCTAGGTTATACATATTGTGCAATTGGAGCCCTTGAATTAGTAGGATTTAATTTTTCCCAACTTGATATAAATCAAACAACAGATTGGATTATACATAGACAAGTGAATTATCCAGATATTCTTTATGAGGACCAAACGGTTAACCACTATGAATTCGGTGGGTTTAATGGTAGAGAAAATAAGAGTAGTGATAGTTGTTATAGTTGGTGGAGTTTAGGAAGTTTAAAGATTTTGAATAAGATTCAAGTTGGTAATATCAAAAGCAATATCCAATTCTTATTACAAAATCAAGACCATCGAGTTGGAGGAATATCAAGTACATTTGAAGGTAGACCAGATCCTTATCATACATATCTTTCAATTGCAAGTTTATCACTTCTGAAACATATTGAAAAATTTGATAGAAGTGACGAACTTGAAGACATTGATCCAAGTTTGACCCTTCCAAAACCATCAAAAGATTTTATATCATCATTTAATTGGAGTATATAATTTAATTCGATATCTTTTCACGTGACTCTCACATCTCAATAAAGCCAATTGAGATAAAGGTAAAATCATCTTAGTATGTCAAATGAACTCTCAAATAAAAAATCATTAGTTGCAGGGGGTATAGCAGGACTTACGTCGTCTGTATTACTTCAACCTTTAGATTTATTGAAAACAAGATTACAACAACAAAAACTTCATAATTCAAATTATAATACTACCTTAACTAAAGAAATACGAAAATTGAAAAATTTCAAAGAATTATGGAGAGGAGTTTTACCTTCATGTTTAAGAACTTCAATGGGGTCTGCAATCTACCTAACCCTTTTATCACAAACAAGAATTTATTTATCACATCTTAAAACTGCCACCATCCAATCAGCTGGTGGTCATCATTCGAGTATCTTACCAAAATTATCACATCTTGAAAATTTATCTGTTGGGTTTATAGTAAGAGCTATAGCCGGTTATATTACAATGCCAATAACAATCATAAAAACAAGATACGAATCTAATTTATATAATTATAATTCAATGTATGAAAGTGTTGAAAATATTTATTTTGATGGGAAGAATCCAAAGGGTTCATTGAAAAATTTTTTTAAAGGAAGTTTTGTTACCCTTTCAAGAGATTGTCCATATGCTGGATTTTATGTATTATTTTATGAAGCATTCAAAACCGAGATTCCGTTGATTCTACCAAATGTAAGTAATTCAATAATTAATGATGGGGTAATCAATTCTGGTTCTGCTGCATTAGCTGCTGGAGTGGCTACAACTATAACTGCACCATTTGATAGTATAAAGACAAGAATGCAATTATCTAGTACCAAGGTAAGTATTTTTGAAAGTATGAAATCTTTAGTTAATGAACCTGGTGGAGTTAAAAATTTATTTAGAGGGTTAAGTTTAAGATTAAGTAGAAAAGGGTTTAGTGCTGGTATTAGTTGGTGTATATATGAGGAGTTGTTGAAGTTGTAAATAGGGTATGGTGACTGTAAATAGAAATAAAGGCATAAGGGAGGGTTGTAGAAGAGAGTAGGACTAGGGTTTGACTAGGGACTAGGGAACCACACTAGAGACACTACACTATGAACTGGGGCTAGAGACTGAGGATGCTACACAAGACACTAGGGACTAGAGACTAAGGCCACTACACAGGGACTAGGGACTAGGGACTAGATTAGACATATTTCCTAGAGACACAGGGCCTAGTTTCTCGGCTCTCGGTCTCTCAGTCTGTTCTCTCGGTCTCTCAGTCTGTTCTCTCGGTCTCTCAGTCTCACTCATATGCTACTTCCCCATAAATGACCGCGGAAATTCTTCACTCCAACATGAATGAAGACTTAATTCAATCAGCAGTTAGTTTCCTTAAAGATCCTAACGTTACTTCATCTCCTTTGAATAAGAAAATAGAATTCTTACAATCAAAAGGTCTTGATGAACAAGAAATTGAAGAAGCATTAAAAAGAGCAAACTCTGGTCAATCTCAAAGTCAATCTCAAGTCCAACCACTGAATCAACCTCAATCCCAACCCCAACCCCAACCTTATGGACCCCCTCTTGACTACTACAACGTAAGCCCACAAGTCCCAGAAAGAAGCTGGAAAGACTATTTCATTATGGCTACTGCAACAGTAGGTGTCACTTATGGATTATATCAAGTCGTTTCAAGATATGTTATTCCAAGTCTTATACCACCAACCCAAAGTACTATAGACAATGATAAGAAACAAATCGATGAGGAATTCGTCAAGATCGATAAACTCTTGGAACAATTAGCTACAGAACAAAAAGAGATTAAACTGAGTAATGAAGAAAAGTTAAGTGAGATTGATGATGTTATTAATAATGTTAATGACTTCTTAACAAAGTACAATAAGGACAAATTGACGTTTGATGATGATTTAAGGTTGATGAAATTAGAAATTGATAATTTGAAAAATTCCATAGAAAAAAATTTGAATGTAACCAAAAATAATTTAAAAGATGATTTAGGTGACATTAATGAAGAGTTGAATAGTTTAAAGAATTTGATTCAATTGAGATCTAAAGAATCTGATAGAAAGCTTACACCGGTTAGTTCGATTCCATCAGCATCTGAGATTTTGAAGAAAGCAAAAAAGGCAACTCCTGCTCCTGCTCCTGCCGCTGCTCCTGCCCCAGCATCTGTCCCAGCATCTGTACTGGCACCAGTCTCTTCATTATCTAGTCCTGATCCACAGGTTGGACAAGGAAATGGGTCATTATCTAGTGAAGCTGTTAATTCTAAACCAAATGTAAGATTTACTGAACCAACATCTCTTAATGGGGTAACAGCAGGTGGGATTCCAGAATGGCAAATGAAGCACAAATTAAAAGAAGAGCAAGAGTCTCAAGAGAAGCTTGTTAATGATACAATTGAAAAGGTTGGAGTGCCAGCATGGCAATTGAACCAATCTACTTCTAGTTAATAGTAAGGGACTAGAGACTGGAGATTAGTGAGTTAATAGTAATATAAGATTGTAGAAGTTATACATTAGTCTCTGGTGTACAAGAGACATTAGAATTTAATACTGGTCTTCAGACGCCAGAGATGTTCTCAGTACGTCGTAAATTTGAGCGATGAGCTTATATACAGTCCAAGAAATATATCTACAATATAAAAAGACAGTCACATAAGCGCCAAAATACCAACACCTTTTCTGTTGTACCATTTCTCTAAATCTCATGTATCTTATCTCTCCTCTTTTTACCCTCCAGTTGTCCCTCTTCCCTGCATCTCTGACCATTCCATCACCGCGTAATGGACAAAGCGAGCAGAATTTTTCACGTCTCGAAGACAAAAAAGAATACTACATAGTAATAGAGAGGTAGCATTTCACATCATTTAATTATTGTTTGATTTTGTATTTTATTCACACTCATTATTTATTATTCACTCATTCCTTAATATTATATTTATTCATCTATTAAATTATTGTTGTTAGTATCTTTTTATGATATAATGTACCCAAAAAGAGAACTACAACTTACTTCATTTAATCAACAATTCGAGAATATTGAAGGGTTACTTATTTCAAATGCTTCATACCAATCTAATCAAAAGAGCTATCAAAATGAAAAGTATTCTTTAGCTACTATTGCAGCTGTTGCAGCTGCGAAACAACAACATAACCAGACATTTAATTATTATGGGTATTATGGACAGTATGCACAGGGACAAGGTCAGGGCCAGGGCCAGGTTGGTCAGGGGATCAGTGGAATCAGTGGGCAGAGACTCAGTGGCCAGGGACTTACGGGTCAAGTCACAGGTCAAGGGCTTACGCAAGGAAACTTGTCTGGTCAAGGAAACTCTGGTCAAGGAGATTTATCAGGCCAAGGAAACTTGTCTGGCCAAACTAACTTATCTGGTCATGGCATTCCGGTGTCTCAAAGAGCCCTGGCAATGTCTCAGACACTCTCAACAGGACTCCCTCAAACCCAACCTCATCTTAACCTCAGTAGTCCAACTTCAATCAGCCTGCAAGGACTGAGCCTGGTTCCACAAGTATTTGGAGTACCACTTCAACAGTCTTACTCACTTAACTCAAATCCTAAATCACTTGATATTTCCCTTGCATCATTTCAATCTCCACAATTAACATCTAGAACCAAATTGTATGAGAATGAATCAATAAGTAGTCAATCGTTACCAATAAATCAAATGAAGAACCTTGATTTTGGTACACAGATTAATTGGGAGAATGGGATTTGGAATAAGGATGAGAGGAGTATATGGTAGGGGAGACGTAATAGACGGTGAACGGTATAGATGGTGAACGGTATAGATGGTATAGATGGTGAACGGTATAGACGGATGTAATGGGTGGTGAACGGTATAGATCGGTGAGGATAGAACGGTAATGGTTGTATTATAGCATATCTGACCCAGGTCAGTCTAATATGTATATAGATTGGGTAGGAATACACTTCGCGGAAAATATTCTCTATGCGTATCCAACGATTACTCCATCTAAGTAATAAAAGGAAGATCACTGAAAATCAATTCCTTAGATTGTTCGAACAGCTCAATAATGAGGAACCTCTTAATCTCAAGGAATACTCAGACCTTCTAGAAGATTCAAGTAATGAAAAATATCTTATAGCAATCTCATTAAAAGATATTTCACTCTTTTGGAAATCTATCAATAGATTACCAATAAATCAACAGATTAGATTACTAAGATTATACCAATCGAACATTCATTTCATAAAGGATCCAGAAGGTCTAATCAATTGTCTTATAGAGTACTCTGACTATGTTTTAAATCAAAATCATGAAGGGTTATTAAATGAAATTATATTTAATTGGGAAATTGTCATCAATACTTTCCATGTTAAGAGCCATGAAAGTGTCAAGAAGTACGTGGATAAGTTACTTGTGTTCTTGACATCAAACGGGTATACAAGACAATTTGAATATTGTAGTTCAAAGCTCACCAATTCAAAGCAAATTAATATCCAACCAAAATTAAATAATCTTACATTAAATATTAACTCTAAAAACTATACAAACTTTGAAAACCTAAAGATTTTCTATTTCTTTAATAACCTCTTTATTGATTTTCCAATACCTTCGAATGAAAAGATTTTTAGAGGATTTGATACAATTTTTGGAGGTGATTGTAGTAAATTAATATATTCGATATTTAATGGGATTTCATTAAGTATTCAAACTAATCAACCAGATCATATTAAACATCATTGGAGAACATTTTTAACCGCCAGATTACCAAAATTGATATCATTTTATAAAGTTGAAAATATTGAAGAAGTGGTAAGTAAATCGTTTGAAAACCTTGAAATTGATATAGAGTATAAACAAGAATTTATAAAGTCACTTATATTCAATAAAATCCTCTCTATTAAGGCATTCCATAGATTTTTTTCTAATGAAAAAAAAATTAATCAACAAACACTTATTCATGAGATGTCAAATATAAATTCAATTGATAATTTTAATGAGCATTTGAATAATAAATTATATAGTATTAATTGTGAGTTTATATCACTTGAAGAGTCCGGGTTAATTGAATATTTAGATACAATTATTAGTAAGTTGGAATTTTCTCTTTCTAAACAAACTGATCTAATTAATACCTTAGTAAAATTTATGAATTTATTAATTGATGAACAAAATTTTGAAAGATTAAACAGAATTCTATTGGTGCTTTTACTTAATAAAAGACTCTTTCATCTTTTCTTATTAAACTTACCAAATAAAGAATTGATTATAAAAATCATTAAATTACTTGATCAAGATACTTTTAAACTTAATGATAATGAAGGATCATTTGAAGAGTTTTTCTCGTATTTTGGAGTGATGATTCTATTTATTATGGAATGTAATAAGTATATGAAGTTAAATTTCAATTTCAAAAATTCATTTACTTTAGGATACCTTAAAAATTTTGAAACGAATTATTCTCAATTAACATCAATTTATAATCAAGAGATTGAAAATGATCAGACGATTGTAAATAATTATAACAATCTTTTAAACGACTGGATCACCTCATTATTTGATGAATCTGAAGGGTTAAGCGATGATATAATTAAATCAATTGATGTTAAACAAACATATCAACTCATCCCACTAATTTATCAACAAGCTTTTACAGCATTTGTTTATGGGAAAATCAATCTTAAAATATTAATGAATGGTTTAGATTATTTATCTCAATCTTTCTTACTTCCATGTAGTTTATCAATTGTAAAATATTTAGTATCAAAAATCTCTCTTAAAAAAAATACAACTAGATATCTTACAATTCTTAATGAGATTATTAAATTAATTGTGTCATCGAAAAATGAAAATAATAATGAATCTAAATTTATCAGTTCTTTAATTCTTGATACTATTTGTGATATAATTGTTGATGATTTAAGTCCATTAAATCTTCAAGGTAATTTCCATGAACTTGTTCAAGAAAGGATAAATACTAAAAAACCGAAAAAAATCATTCCAACATTTGATTCTTTTGAATCCAACCTCTTAAAAGCATTCAATGGAACAGATTCAAATTTTGAACTAGTTGATGATTTTATTAATTCAAATTCTAATAAACTTGTATTGTGTCTTAATTCAAAATCAAATAATGAAAATCTTAAATTTGTAATTGATTTCATCTTATTTATTGATTTGATTAAAACTGTAAAATCTGAAAATATCAGACAATCTTGGATTAAGAAATTTACAGAATTGAAAATTGATAATGATAATTTCGTATCACCAAACCAATTTGAAAAAAGTATAGATTATCATTATTCAAGTATATTTAATATAGGAGAAGAGAATAGTTTTGAAGATAAAGATGATTTATTTAATTCCATATCACTTGAATATTGTTTAGATGAGATGAAGAAGGTGAATTTCGATTTTGTTGAATTGTTTCATATTTTAAGAAGATGTGAGAAGGATAATAAGTCGTTAGAGTTGATAAGGACAAAAGTGTTACATGATTTGGGTAGTTTTTATATTGTATAGAAATCATAGGTAAGGGCAAATTGTCACTGTCCTCTGTCTAGTCACTGTCCTCTGTCTAGTCACTGTCCTCTGTCTAGTCACTGTCCTCTGTCTAGTCATTGTCCTCTGTCTAGTCTCCAGGTCGTGTCCGTCCCCACTCACGTCTACGCGATGAAGCAACTACGCGTAGATCTCTTTACTCATGTCAAAAAGGCAACTCGATAATCAAGAACTGGCCCATTCCTTACCTGTGGCTTCTCAAACCCTTAGTGGGTCTAAGGAATCACTCACAGAATCTCAGGAATCTGTTCTAAAGAAATTAAAACGTGATACAAATATAGATGAACCTTCAAGTTTTGAAAAAGAATTAGTCAAAATGACAGGAAATGATCAAGAACATCAAAATTGGGAAAGACCTCCTTTAAGTGATGGATACGATGTCAAAGATATCAGCTTCCAACAACTAGACGCCGAAGAAACTTATTTGAATGATGATATGGCGGCTAGATTTTTTGGAATTACTGAAGAAGGTAATTCAATCTTATGTACAGTAACAGGATTCGTACATTATTTTTATGTTCCAGTACCAAGAGGATTTAGTATAAATGACAATCTCGCCAGTTTTACCAACTATCTTACGGGAGCCTTTCAAGGTATCAAAAAAATTGAAATCTGTTCAAAAGAATCTATTTGGGGGTTTAATAATAATATGAAAACACCATTTTTTAAGATTTATGTTAATAATGCTAGAAATATTGGGAGAGTAAGATCAGGATTCGAAAGAGGAGAAGTTCATTTTGAAGAATTATTTCCTTTAGGTACGACGAGTTATGATAATTTAACATATTTATTAAGATTAATGGTTGATTGTCATATTACTGGAATGTCATGGATAACTTTACCAAAAGGGAAATATACTTTACAAAGAGACCCGAATCTATTCAAATCCACATGTCAAATAGAATGTTCTATTTCATATAAAGATTTAATAAGTCATGCATCAGAAGGAGAATGGCTTAAAATGGCACCATTAAGAATTTTATCATTTGATATTGAATGTGCTGGTAGAAAAGGAGTATTTCCTGAAGCAGAGCATGATCCAGTAATTCAAATTGCAAATGTGGTTTCAAAATATGGTGAACAAAAACCATTTATTAGAAATGTATTTACTGTTAAATCATGTTCTCCAATTATTGGGAGTCAAATTTGTGCATATGAAACTGAAGAAGAAATGTTAATGAAATGGAAAGAATTTATACTTAAATCAGATCCTGATGTTATAATTGGTTATAATACAGCAAATTTCGATATACCTTATATACTTGATAGAGCTCAAGCATTAAATCTTAAGAATTTCCCATATTTTGGTAGAATGAAACAAATTAAACAAGAAATTAAAGATACTACATTCAGTTCAAGAGCTTATGGTAATAGAGAAAGTAAAGTGGTTAATATTGATGGTAGAATGCAATTAGATTTATTACAATTTATTCAAAGAGAATATAAATTAAGAAGTTATACATTAAATTCAGTATCTGCTCATTTCTTAGGAGAACAAAAAGAAGATGTCCAACATTCAATTATTACTGATTTACAAAATGGTGATGCAGAAACAAGAAGAAGATTAGCAGTTTATTGTTTAAAAGATGCATATTTACCCTTAAGATTACTTGAGAAATTGATGTGTTTGGTTAATTATACAGAAATGGCAAGAGTTACAGGAGTACCATTTTCTTATTTATTATCAAGAGGTCAACAAATTAAAGTTATATCTCAATTATTTAGAAAATGTTTATCACAAGATATTGTTATACCAAATATGAAGAGTGAAGGAACAAATGAAGAATATGAAGGTGCTACAGTTATTGAACCAATAAGAGGGTATTATGATGTACCAATTACAACTCTTGATTTTAGTTCTTTATATCCTTCAATTATGATGGCTCATAATCTTTGTTATACAACTCTTTTAAATAAACAAACCATTCAAACTTATGGATTATCAGAAGATGATTATACTCATACTCCAAATGGTGATTATTTTGTTAAAGATCATAAAAGAAAAGGAATCTTACCAACAATTTTAAATGAACTTATTAGTGCAAGAAAAAAGGCTAAAAATGATTTAAAAAAAGAAACTGATCCATTTAGAAAATCTGTTTTAAATGGTAGACAATTAGCATTAAAAATATCTGCAAATTCAGTTTATGGATTTACAGGTGCAACTATTGGGAAATTACCTTGTTTAGCAATTTCTTCATCAACAACTGCTTTTGGTAGAGTCATGATTGAAAAGACAAAAAGTGAAGTTCAAGAACATTATTCTAAAAAAAATGGATATCCTCATGATGCTCAAGTGGTTTATGGTGATACAGATTCTGTTATGATTAAATTTGGTTATACAGATTTACAAAAATGTATGGAATTAGGTGAAGAAGCTGCAGCTTATGTTTCATCAAAATTTAAAAATCCAATCAAATTAGAATTTGAAAAATGTTATTATCCATATCTTTTAATTAATAAAAAAAGATATGCCGGATTATATTGGACAAATCCAAATAAATTTGATAAAATGGATACAAAAGGTATTGAAACTGTTAGAAGAGATAATTGTAGATTAGTTCAAAATGTTATTACAAAAGTTTTAGAATTAATTTTAGAAGAAAGAAATGTTGAAAAAGCTGAAAGATATGTTAAACAAACTATTGCAGATTTATTACAAAATCGAGTTGATTTATCACAATTAGTTATTACAAAAGCTTATGCAAAACATGATTATGCTGCTAAACAAGCCCATGTTGTTTTAGCAGAAAAAATGAAAAAAAGAGATCCTGGTAGTGCACCAGCTCTTGGAGATAGAGTTGCTTATGTTATTATAAATGGTCCAGCTGGTGCTAAAAATTATGATAAATCTGAAGATCCTTTATATGTCTTGGAAAATTCTTTATCAATTGATGTTAATTATTATTTAGATAATCAATTAGCAAATCCTTTAATGAGAATTTTTGAACCAATTTTAGGTGAAAAGAAAGCAAAAGAATTACTTAATGGTGATCATACAAGAACTGTTAAAAAATCTGCTCCAAAAAGTGGTGGGTTATTAAGATTTGCTAAAAAAGCTGAAACTTGTAAAAATTGTAAAACTCCTTTAAAACCAAATGTTAAAGGTGCTCTTTGTAATAATTGTATTGATGAAGGTCCAAAATTATATTGTAATGCTTTAGCACAAATGAATTATTTAGAGAATAAATTCTCAAGATTATGGACTGAATGTCAAAGATGTCAAGGTTCATTACATCAAGAAGTTTTATGTTCAAATAATGATTGTCCAATTTTTTATATGAGAAAAAAGGCACAAAAAGATGTTCATCAACATAGTCAAGAATTAATTAAATGGCAAGAAACTATATGGTAGGGTTATGTAGAAATATACTTATTTATTTATTCATTACACATTCTCTTTCTTTTCAACTTCTATAGCAGATTCTGTCATTGATCTATTATTTGCATTTAATTGACCAGGTCTTCCTTTTAACATAAAATCATTCAGATTAGCCTTTTTTGGACTACCAGGCCTTGAGGTTATTTCAAGTATTTTTGGTTCATTTGTACCATTTGGTGAACTTGTTGTACTACTAATATTTGAAAGATCTAATGACCCATTCTTTAAATTCTTTGCAAAATTCGATGTTCTATTACTATTATTTTGTTTTGATAATTCTTTAAGTTGTTTAATATTATGAATACATTTATTAATTGTTTGCATTAATAATTTTGGTTTTAAAGGTTTTGAAACATAATCATCCATACCTTTTGATAAGGATTTTTCACGATCTCCCAACATTGCATGAGCTGTTAATGCAATGATTGGAGTTCTAAAACTTAATGAATCAATTGGATTAGATTTTCTTTCCCATTGTCTAATCTTTTCAGTTGCTTCAAATCCTCCCATTACAGGCATTTGAACATCCATTAAAACAACATCATATTTACTTCTTCTAATGGCTTCATAAGCTTCTAATCCATTTTCAACAACTTCAACTTTATGACCTTGTTTTTCAAGAATTTTAACTGCCAATTTTTGATTAACAAGATTATCTTCTGCAAGTAAAATTTTATAACTAACACTTTCATCAGTATTTTGTGCAATAGATCTTGATTCAAGTGCTGGTAATATAGCGCTTGCTAAATCACTAATAGTACATGGAGTATTACCATAAGAAGAAATCCCCATATCAATACAAACTCTCATATTTAATTCAGGAATTGAATGATGTAAAAGTACTAAAGGAATATATTTAACTTCCAGTAATAATCTTAATCTTTTAGCGGTATCAATTGAATCAATAATTATAATATCATAATTAACTGGTTCAGTTAAATCTGCATCATCAATATTTCTTACAATAATTGGTACCAAACCTAATTCAACAATACCTTTACGAATTTCTTCTAATTCTGCTTCACTATGATCAGTACTTACAAACAAAATATGATGATTACCAAATGGTAATAATTGTTCAGTTTGTCTTGTATATCTAATACTTGAAGGTGCAACACTTACAGTAAAATAAAAATTAGATCCATCACCATAATCTGAAGTAACCCAAATTTCTCCTCCCATTAAATGAATTAATTGTTTTGAAATTGAAAGTCCTAAACCTGTACCACCAAATTTTCTTGTTGTTGAACCATCTGCTTGACAAAATGTATCAAAAATTAATCCTAATTTATCCTTTTCAATTCCAATCCCTGTATCACTAACACAAAATTCTAATAATAATCTACCATCATCTGAACATGTCTTTGAAGATTTTTTAACTGATACACTAACTCTACCTTCTTTAGTAAATTTAATTGCATTACCAGCTAAATTTAATATAACTTGTCTTAATCTAAAAGAATCACCAATTAAATTATCTGGGAATGATGAATCACATTGATATGTTAAATCCAATGATTTTTCAATTGCTTTTACTGCTAAAGTTTTCAAAGCTCCAAAAACTGTACCTCTAATTGAAAAATCGATTTGTTCAACTGTCATTCTATTTGCTTCAATTTTCGAAATATCTAAAATATCATCAATAATTGTTAATAAAGAATTTGCTAAATTATGTACAATTGATAACATTTCTCTTTGATATTGTGTTAATTCGGTATCCAATGATAATTGGGTCATACCAATTATACCATTTAATGGAGTTCTAATTTCATGAGACATATTTGCTAAGAATTCTGATTTTGCACTATTTGCTAATTCTGCTGCTTCTCTAGCAGCGGTATTTCTTTGAATTGATTCTCTTAAATTTAAAACCATTTGATTAATTTTAGTCTTCAATGCATCCATTTCACCTGATGCTTCAACGGTAATAAATCTTGTAAAATCACCATCTGTTGCAGCAGCAGTAATTTGAGCAAATGCTCTAACTTGTGATGTTAAATTTGATGCCATAGTATTTACATTTGATGTAATTTCTTTCCATAATCCATCAACATCACTAACTTGTGCTTGAATACCTAATTTACCATTAATACCAACATCTCTTGCAACTTTTGAAACTTCAGATGCAAACAATTGTAATGAATCCACCATCTTATTAATAGTATTTTTTAATTGTAAAATTTCTCCTTGAGCATGAACATCAATTTTTTGTGATAAATCTCCATGAGCAACTGCTGTTGTAACTGTTGCAATTGATCTAACTTGATTGGTTAAATTGGTTGCCATTAAATTAACATTTTCTGTCACTGCTTTCCATGCTCCTTCAACATCTTTAACATTTGCTTGACCACCTAAAATACCTAATGTACCAACTTCTCTTGATAATGTTGTAACTTCTAAAGCAAAATTCTGTAATCTATCCACCATTTGATTAATTGTTAATTTTAAATCCAAAATTTCTCCTTTACAATCAGCTGTAACTTTTTTTGATAAATCACCTCTTGCAACAGCTGTTGTAACATTTGCAATATTTCTAACTTGAGTAGTTAAATTAAGAGCCATAGCATTTACGTTATCAGTTAATTCTTTCCAAATCCCTTCAACTCCTTCAATAAATGCTTGACCTCCTAATATACCTAAAACTCCAACATCTCTTGCAACTTTTGATACTTCAAATGCAAATTTCCTTAATTGATCAACCATAGTATTTATAGTCATTTGTAATTGTAAAATTTCTCCTTGAGCATGGACATTAATCTTACGAGATAAATCACCTCTTGCAACAGCTCTTGTAACATCAGCAATTTCTCTAACTTGATTGGTTAAATTAAGAGCCATAATATTAACATTATCAGTTAATGATCTCCAAATACCAACTGACCCTTCGTTTTTAGCTTGTCCACCTAATTCACCATTAGCAACTTCTGTGGCAACTTTTGTAACTTCATTTGCAAAGGTTTGAAGTTGATCCATCATAGTATTAATTGTAATCTTAACTTTTAAAATTTCTGGATCACTTTCAACCGTATGAATTTCAACTTTCTTCGATAAATCTCCCATAGCTACTGAAATAACAACCGTACCGATTTCTGATAATGCCTTTTTAAATGCTTTATTAGCATGTTTAGAAGTTTCTAAATCATCCTTCAATTCACAAATTAATGTGTCTTGAGATTTAATATGTTCAACTAAATTATTACGTATTAATTCATGATTCTTTTGATAAAGTTCTGGATCCTCAAGAATTTTAATTAATTCACTTGAATCCATACCTTCGAATCTCTGTTTTTTAGCTGGTGGTGTTATTTTGATTATAGTCACTGAATTCTCAGTGGGTTAATTTGGTGTGTATAAATTGCTCTTACCCGTGATAAGAATTTGTAAGTATATGACTTTGTTTTGCTCGTCTCAAACAATATCAATTAATTTGAGTCCCTGTCTCTAAATATAGAACGAAGCCTTGTCTGAAATTAATGAGTGCGAAATTCTATTTAGGTAGGTTGACGATGTGACTTTGATTACGAGCCTGTGAATTTGTTTGATAATAAATATATTATTTGAATTGGAATTTTGGCCGTTGTTGTTACTTGTTTAATACCCGGTTATATTTGGTGTAATATGGGTAATTTACTAGTATTCTGCTTGAGCGCATTCGGATCCGTTTGTCACGTGAGATGTCAGCCTCAGGGGTAAAATTACCATGTCAATTATCTTAAATATTTTTCTTCTTTTATTGTTCTTTTTCTTATTCTTTCATTTATTCCCTCCTATCTGTTTCCCGTATGCATGATTTGTTATCTCTCACTTTTTTCCCTTTCTATACAATCCCTATTTTTGTTCTGCTGATGGCTGCAAATAATATGTTGAGATTGATATAAATCCTGTAATCTATCCTCTTTCTTATCAACTATGAAATTACCTATTTTAACTCTCTTATCATTATTACCAGCAATTTATTCAATTCCTGTTGATTCGGGTTCTGATAATTTACCAATTTGGATCCCAAATTCAATTACCAACAGTTCAATTATTTCCAATGATTTTACTACCCAGGGTGTTATTGATCTAACACAAGAATATCCTCCATTTCAAGATAGATACTTTGAAATTAGTGTACCAAATAGAGATAAAATTAACATTCTGTTTCTTAAACAAAAAGCTAAACAACATGGTAAAGTAAGAATCTCAGTCCAAGATTCCCAAACATATATTATCATTAATCATTTAAAAAATGATTCAAAAAGTAAAACTTTCGAAATCAATGAATGGGATTTCAATGAAGCTTATTGGGAAGAATCAATAAATAGAAGAATCCCACTTACTCCAGAATTCAAACAAAATAAACCTGATGGGTCTGGTTCAGCTGGGGCATCAGTAAGTTTGGATTTAACAAGTAAATTTAAACAAAATAAAGTTTTAAATTTACAAGTATCTCAGCTGGTATCTGTTGGTATTATTCCTGGATTATCACTTGGATTTCAAATTACTTTTACTCGTAAAGCAAGTAAAACTCTTGGTGTAACAAATTCAATCAGTGGTAGTTTAAGTTGTGCTACACAAGATGGAAAGACAGTATATGGTTATATGAATGTAATCGCTGGTAGATATAATGGTATTAAAATAAAAAGATTAAGTTATAATGAAGAAGAAAAAATTTGGAAAGCTTATAAGGAGATTGTAACAGATGACGTATTTGATCCAGTTGCTAATTTAGTTTGTGTTACAGAAGAAGGAAATTTCGATTAGATATATAGAATCAATTCAAACTTGTCTCACCATTATTTATTTACATACTCTAATGTTATATACTCTATACCAAATTATATTGTCTTAAAAATTGACAATTTGGCATTGGATAATTTTCGGCCTTTTCAAGTTTCCTCTTATCAACTGAAAACCATCCTTGTGCGTCTTCAAATAATTCGTTTTTGATCATTTGCTCTTTGGAACATTTTGTCCTTTTATCTTGAATGAATAAATTTTCAATCTTTGCATCAAAACTTTCTAAGTCCTTATCACTATAATTTTTCTTTGTAACGAATTGTTCATTCACAAAAAAAGGAATATTTAATCTTGGGGTTTTCCTTTCCATATTAAATTTTGATGTTGGCTTAAATGAATAATCTGGTACACTAGATTCTGAAAAAAATGTTGGAATTATTGATACTAAAACAAATAATAAAATAGGTAATAATTGTTTCAAATTCGTAAACAAGTCACCTGAATCTTGTGTAGTTTGTCTTGGGGTTTGTCTTTGTCTTGGTCTTTGTTGTTGAAATCCTTGAAACCCTGTACCAGGTCCACCAAATGAGTGGAATTGAAATCCATTATTACCAAATGAGAATGTTTGTGGTCCACCTCCCATACCTCCCATACCTCTTCCTGGTACTCCACCACCTGCACCTCCAAAAAAGAAATCAAATATATCATCTAATCCATCTCCTCCTCCTCTACTTTGACCGAATGGATTACCTGCTCCTCCAGTTCTTGCACTATTACTTGACATAGATGGATTAAATCTAGCATCTGGGTCTGTACCTGTTTGGTCAAAGATTCTCTTCTTTTGTGGGTCACTTAAAACTTCCCATGCTTTATTAATTACCTTAAATGCTTCTGCTGCTCTTGGATGAGGATTTTTATCTGGATGTAATTTTATTGCTAATTTTCTGTATGATCTCTTTATTTCATTATCATCAGCGGATTTGGTGACTTGAAGAATCTCGTAGTACTGATGTGGGCCATGAGATAATACTTTTAACACTATCTTCTCTTGATCTGAACTATGTGACATGCTGAACTTATCTTTTTCACTTCCTCATTCGGTGAGAACACGAAGCAGATTTGAAGATAGCCTCAAAATTAAAAGTGGCAAAAACGAAATCGTGGGTGTGTTTGTTAAATATTTGAGACTCCAGCATTACAACCATGAAATTTTTCAATCAAAAACTATTCTTAGATATCTTCTTATTGGTATTTGAAATTTTCATAGTCACGTGATTTCTTATCCGCGTGCTTTTCACGTGATCTATTTTTGCGTGGAAAAATGCGACCTGGAATTTCTTTTTCAATAAGGGCGTGTGGTCTAGTGGTATGATTCTCGCTTTGGGTTTCCAAGCATGCGAGAGGCCCTGGGTTCAATTCCCAGCTCGCCCCTTAACATTATTTTTTTGTTTTTTGAATATTTAGAATGCTGACATCTATTTTAATTTTTTTGTTTACTTCATAGTTTTAGGGAGATCGGTATAAGGAGACAGGTATGTATTAAAGAAAAGACTTTTCGATTTTTTTTTGATTTTTGTGAATTTTGCAGAAATAAAAATCAGATCAAATGATTCTCACTGTATAAAATAAAGGTAAGAGGGAGAAATATTTAATGACAAGATAGAAGAGTTTGAAAATCAAATAGTGTAATTGCACAGGTTCTGGTGGCCTTTAGTTTCAAGTTCATTGCTAATTGATAGTCTATAACTTTCATAAGACAAGATGTAGTAAAAGAACTAACTCCAATAAGATCTGGAAAGTGCCACGGGAGGACAAGAATGTGGCTATAAAGGCAATTGTCATGATGGACAGAGAGATATGTAAGTCAGAGCAAGTAAGAGGATTGAATTGTAGCGGGGAGTTCAGATTTCTATTATTAGAGGACACTTGAGACCACAGAACAGCCATGACGACGGAAAGACGCAGTAAAGGCTAGAGGATTCTTCACAGTAAAGACTAGAAGAAGCTTAAAATCACGTGTTTCGATTAATCCTATACCGAAGGTTAATTGATTTTTAGTGTATTTATCAAAGATACCCAAATGCTTGTTGGGTAAAATGGCTGCGAAATCAGACTACACAATATACATTCAAGTAGACTATTGTAGGATAATTATAATATGATAGCTAACTAGCCTCTATACACAGGTAAATGATCATACTGTTGTGTAGCACACACTTGTTTCTGTTTTTGTCAATTCTCTCTCTATGTTGTACGAGCAAGCACTAATTAACAAATCGTTTCTTTATCAATTGAAGCCAAGCCAATTGAAACAGACCGGGGAACATGTTAGCTATTGATGTTGATTGCAAACAAGATTACTTGCCCAACAAATTCAACCCACAAATTGATAATCACACTATCAACGGTTGTCAAGTGTAAGACAATAGATGCGACCAACCATAAAATGTAACATCTAAGCTTGTGATGTAATGCCGTAGGTCATTTGTTTTGGTTACTATCAAATGGGATGCGATAGATAGGCACAATTAAAGTAACTTAGGTACTGTACGCATAAAATTGGTTGTCAATACAATTGAAAAAGGGGTACATAAAACCATTAGTAGTTTTACCCGAAGCATGACCTAACTTATTGATCCAACGGTTATTATGCATTATCTGAGTACGGCAAAACTTATGCACCCAATACTATTTTTATTGTTGTCTCTGTATATAAAATTTTAATAATAATATACATAATAAGTAAAGTAGTTATAGATAAAGGGATAAAACCTAATATGGAACCTAAAAAGGGGATGTTTGTGTATAGGGGTTGCAGTGTAACGGGTTTTACCGGGAGATCAAGTATAAAAGCAGAAGGAAATGGAGAAAAATATTAGATCACAGATCAAGAAATACAATTACAAATACAATGTTCGAATTAGTTAACACTCACAAAGACTCCAAATGTGGATCATGTTCTACTTGTGCATCATGTTCATGCCAAAAGAAATGTACTTCATGCTCTACTTGTAAGAAATAGAGATAGTGGAGAAATATATAGCTAGATGGCTATCACCTTTTTGTTTTACAAGGTGAACATTTTATATTGGTATTCTGTGAATACATTTTTCAGTTCAATAAATAAAGCAAAAAAAATATAATGTAGGTCTCTAATTTTTTGCAACTCTTATCTCACGTGATACCATTTTTCACGTGACTAGTCTCACCCCAACCTTCGGATAATTCACACTCTAAGTTGAACCGCGGAAGTATCCCCACAATTTGCCTATAAAAGCAAATTGAAAAATTCTTTCTAAAACTACCTAACTAACATGGAATTAACAAAATCATATCTCGAAACTTCAGCTTGGAAACCAGACTTATTCAAAGGTAAAGTCGTATTCATTACAGGTGGTGCTGGTACTATCTGTAAAGTTCAAGCTCAAGCTTTAGTTTTATTAGGAGCAAATGCTGCAATTATTGGTAGAAACGAACAAAAAACTATTAAAGCAGCAGAAGAAATGGCCAAATTAAGAGATGGTGCTAAAGTTGTTGGTATTGGTAACATTGACGTTAGAGACGTTAAATCACTTGTTAAAGCAGTTGATCAAACAGTTTCAGAATTAGGTAAAATTGATTTTGTTATTGCAGGAGCTGCTGGTAACTTTTTAAGTGATTTCAATCATTTATCAAGTAATGCTTTTAAGTCTGTTGTATCAATTGATTTATTAGGATCATTTAACACCATCAAAGCATGTTTTGATCAACTTCGTAAGAATAAAGGTAGAATTATTTTTGTTAGTGCTACCTTACATTATTATGGAGTACCATTCCAATCACATGTTGGGGCTGCTAAAGCTGGTATTGATGCATTAAGTAATGCGTTAGCTGTTGAATTAGGACCTTTAGGTATTACATCTAATTGTATCGCTCCAGGTGCAATTGGTGGTACTGAAGGTATGGAAAGATTAACCCCACCAGGTGGTAAACCAATGGATAAAAAAGTTCCATTACAAAGATTAGGTACTACAAAAGATATTGCTGATTCTACTGTTTATTTATTTTCACCAGCTGGTGATTATGTTACAGGAACTATTCAAGTTGTTGATGGTGGTTTATGGCATATTGGAGGTATGATGGGTGATTTATACCCAGATGTAATTATTAGTCAAGGAAACGATCCAAATTCAAAATTGTAGAGGTTAGAAAGAGACTAAGAGTATATAGTATGTAGTAATTGAAAATGGTTTTATTTTTATGTGTCATTTATATGGCTATGTAATCTGGGGTCGCATATATTGAATCGACCGCGAAGTGAAATTATTCACTATGTTTCCAGGATCAGGTCAACATTCATACGGTGGAAGACAACAAGGACAAGGGTATCCACAGGGGTATAACCAAGGTCCACCACAAGGGTACCAAGGAGGATATAACCAAGGGCCTCCTCAAGGATATCAAGGAGGATATAATCAAGGACCTCCTCAAGGGTACTATAATCAAGGACCTCCTCAAGGATATAACCAAGGACAAGGACAAGGACAAGGGGGGTACAACCGTAACCAAATGTCAGCACCTTCTACAGCCCCACAAAGATTCAGTAACCAAGTTGATGCTACTTTCCAATACTCCAATTGTACTGGACGTAGAAGAGCAGTTTTAGTAGGTATCAATTATTTTAATTCAAAGAACGAATTAAGAGGATGTATCAATGATGTTAAAAACATGAGTAAGTTCTTAAATGAAAGATTTGGATACTCATGGGATGACATGTTGATTCTTACCGATGACCAAAGACAATATAATAAAATCCCAACTAGAGATAATATTCTTAGTGCAATGCAATGGTTAGTAAGTGGAGCCCAACCAAATGATTCATTATTCTTTCATTACTCAGGACACGGAGGAGTCACTAAGGATAGAGATGGAGATGAAGATGATGGATATGATCAAGTAATCTATCCTCTTGATTTTGAACAAAATGGATTCATAGTAGATGATATTATGCATCAAATTATGGTTGCATCATTACCACCAGGATGTAGATTAACAGCATTATACGATTCATGTCACAGTGGTACAGCATTAGATTTACCATATGTTTATTCAACAAAAGGAGTTGTTAAAGAACCAAGTATTTTAAAAGATGTTGGAGGTGATGCTTTAGGAGCAGTTTTAAGTTACGGTAGAGGTAACATTGGTGGGATGTTATCATCTTTAGGTAACATTGCCACTACAGTAGTTCGTTCAGGTAAATATGATGATGATAAAGTTAGAAAAATGAAGGCATCTCCTGCTGATGTTATTAGTTTGTCAGGTAGTAAAGACGATCAAACTTCAGCTGATGCTACTTTCAATGGTAATGCAAGTGGTGCCATGAGTTACGCTTTTATATCAATTTTGACTCAAGATCCTAATCAATCATATATTTCTTTATTGAATAATATGAGAAGTTTCTTAAGTGGTAAATATTCACAAAAACCACAATTGAGTAGTTCTCATCCGATTGATGTGAATTTGAAGTTTGTTATGTAGAGTGTAGAAATATGAACAGAAAAGAGTGTAGGCAGAGTGTAGGCAGAATATCGTGTTTCATCAGCATATTCACGCATACTCACTTCTATTTTTATTCGCATCATTTATTTACATCATGGCTGATAAGTTTGGTAGACATAAATCTGCTAGATGGGTAAGAGCTTCTGTACCCTCTTATGGAGACGACTGGAATGACGAAGGATATGATTATGGCAGTGCAACTGAATCAGAACCTGAAGAAGTTGGTGGAAGAGAAGTTATTGCTGAAAGATTTGTGATTCCTGAAAAATCTCAAGAACAAGAAATAGAAAGTCCAGTAAAACCAAATGATAAATTAGTGTTATCTATAGATGGACTCAATAGAGATGATGACTCAGACGAAGATGAAGACGAAGAGGTTGTGGAAGAAATTCAAGATCAAAACTTACATCAAGATGATGGTGAAATAAAGACAACAGTAATTCAAGTTCCTGAAAAAGAATTTATACCACAGAAACCAATTCATCCACCAGAGACACCAATGAGTGAACAAAGTTTCCAAAGTGATGCAGATTCCATTCAAAATGAAACTGATTTAAGAGTGGCTACTCATCAAAAGACTAGTCTGTTGAGTCAAGCAGAACCAATAAATGAGATTGAAGAAGATCAAGAAAAGGAGATAAGTCAAGAAGAAGTAGAGATTCCAGACAGATCAATTTCAAATCTGTCGGAAAAGTCTAAAGTTGAATCTCCTACTGATTCAGACCTTCCAACTAATAATCTTGTACTCTCGATTGATGATCGTAAATTTGATCTGGACTCAGACTCAGATCAAGATCCAATTCCTTATTATGAGAAGAAACTTGATCAAGAAACAGATTCAGAATTCGAAAATGAATATGAGGATGAAAGTAAGCATCAAAGTTATCAATCACAAGAAAAATCACATAAAAGAAATGATTCAGCGCTTGATTCTCTTATACAAGACTTACAATCAGCATCAATGACCAAAGAAGAAGAGTATCAATTACCAAGATTAAATACTAATGTATCCTTACCAGATTTTAATCATAGTTATAGTTATTATGATTTAGATGATATTGCTGATGACAATGATGATGACCAATTCACACCAATAACACCATTAGCAACCAAAGATGAGCAAAGGATTCATGAACAATATGTTCAAGGACTAGGAGGACATAAACCATCGGTAAGAAAACCACCAGTAATTAATGAAGAAAAACCTGAAAGTTATGCTAATTTCACCGAAGCAGTTGATGCTTATATGAGTGATAGAGCAAGTGTACAAACAAGTAAAGCCGAAGAAGTTAAAAAGGAAGAAGAAACACCTGAAATTAATGTTGAAGAAACTGGATCTATTAATTATGATTCATCACTTGATAATTCAGATAGACATGTATCAGAAACTCTTGAATTACAACCAATTGCATCAACTGGAAGTCTTTCAACTGGTAAAATGTCATTTGATCAAAAAGGAGAATTTGAAAATTCTGAAAGACCAGGAGTTGATAGAAGAGAATCAACAATGAGTACAAATACATTCATGGGAAGTTGGAAACCAAATACAACTAATTTCCGAGATCAATTTATAAATGATAACGATAATGAATCAGCCTTTAATTTCAATATGGAAGACAATAATGGATATCAAAAATTTACTAAACCAAGAATTGCATCAGATAATATGTCATTTATATCAGCAGCTTCAATACCAGAAACAATTGATGTACCATTACCAAGTATTAATGAAGACCCTGATGATGGAAACGATGAAACATTTAGTAGTGGTAATACAAGTCAAGGGTTAGGTATAACATCAACAAATGAAGATTCAATACTTAACGAACATGATTATAATAATGGGAAATTCCAAGAGAATTGGAGCTCAGATTCTGTAATAACAAAAGAGAAACAAAGGTATACTAGTTTATTAGCTCCAACCAATGAAGAAGATACTAGAAGTGTGTCAAGTGGATCAATAGCACCTAGTGGATCGATAGCACCAAGTGGATCGATAGCCCAAGAATCCATTGGCCAAACAACTCTTGATCAATCAACTTTTGGTCAATCGACTAGTTCAACTATTCACCAAAGAAACATCAGTGAATCAACTATTGGTACTAACAAAACACTCCCTTCAGGTGCATACCCTGTATCTAATTGGAAGAGTATTATGAAACCGTCCCAAACTCAAGACAGAATTAGATTATTAAAAGATGCTTTAGAGAAAGAGTTTGAATATGATACAGGATTGCAAACTTGGTTAAATGAGACCCTTCGAAAATCTGATAATTTATCAACAGTCCACATTGGTAAATTAGCATCACAAGCGTATCAAAATGCTGCTCATAATGATTTAAGAAGACATGCTTCAATTAGGAGTAGAGTTCTGAGTGTTAAAGATAAGGTAGAAACTGGTGGTTTACATGCATCTAATTTTGGTAAGAAATTTTTCAATCGTGGTAAGAAATTGATGCAGAAGGAGAAGAGTACTTAGAGACAAGAGTAGACAAAGAAGTAGGGAAGATACGTAGACAATAAATATAAGAGAGAGAATCTGTCTCAGATCTCGGTAAAATCTCCGAGGCTCACGCATGACAGGTTAGTCACCTGTACCCGTACTTCTTATATTGAATGAAAACTCTCTGGATTTTCAAGTTTCCACACCCCCCATTCACCCCTCATCCCAAACCCTCTATTTTATCCCATCTCATCCCATCTTTCCCAATAGTTCCCTCTTATCCCATCTCTCATCTCATCCCCACAGAGGACCCTCATTATCATATGACTGCGAACTCCTACATACCACACTTATCACACAAATACTAACCTAGTCTCCCACCCTTGCCACGAGTCCCCAATCCTTACGCTTACACTTATCACACCCTACAACCCACATCCATTCATGCTCAAACAAATCATCCAAAAAATCTTTCTACCCATCGTCACATTCATCTTTAATCATACCCCATCATTTATATGGGCACTAGTGGAATTTCTTCTAGATGTCTTCTTCTTTTGGGTTAAAAAATCTTATTCAATATATTATTATAAGGACCCTCTTAAAGACCTCCTAGATGACCTAAAGAATGTACAAACATATAATGAATGGAAAAAAACTGTCATAGAAATTGATAAAGTCACTAATCTCGATTTATGGAGACAAAATTTCATTTCAAAACATTATGATTATATACTTATAGATGAAAGGATCAAGTCTTTACGTAAAGCAAGACTCAACGAAGACCCAACACTTATCATGTCATTTTTAAGAAGTGGATTAATACGAAATTTTGGTGGTATAACTCAGAAAAAACTTTATGTAAAATCTTATATGGGAACTAAATTTAAAATTGAAGAGTATATTGGAGAAGTATTGAACTGTATTGATTATTTGAATCAAAGTTTAGGTACACAAAATGATCAAAATCCTGAATATATAATGAATAGTAAACAGCTCACATTAGATTTTTTCCATGATGCCAAACAGTCATATGGTAGCACAGCATTAATCCTTCAAGGAGGGTCATTATTTGGACTCTGTCACCTAGGTGTTGTAAAAGCACTTTTTTTCAAAGGGTTATTACCAAAAATATTCGGGGGTAGTGCAGTTGGAGCAGCTGTTGCTTCATTAGTATGTTGTTTAACAGATGAAGAATTGATCCCCATTTTAATTTCTATAGGTGATGTTATGGGTAATGTCGACAGACTCAATCATGATGTTGATGAGAGGTATGGAAATGTATTAGAAAATGTCATTAAAAAAGGATATTCTCAAGATATACTATTATTCTTAAAATTTGTTAGAGATACTATAGGAGATTTAACGTTTGAAGAAGCATATCTTAAAACTGATAAGGTTCTCAATATAGCAGTACATCCAACAGATCATTCAATACCTTCATTATTAAATTATATAACATCTCCAAATGTAATTATCTGGACAGCAGTTTATGCCTCTATTGGTACGGGAGTGTTATCAGATGATGTACAATTATACGTTAAAGATTTTAATAACAATGTTGTACCCCAATCACCAAATACAAATGTAAGGTTTTTAAAACCACAAGATGTAAGTTATACTCAACGATATTTTTCATCACCAAATCAATCAAGACAAAATTCAAGAGATAATTTAGATGAAGGATATTCTGATAGTCATTATCATTTAAAGGCCAAATCCGCTTATACTAGATTAACCGAATTATTCAATGTAAATCATTTTATAACAAGTCTTGTTAGACCTTATTTAGCTCCTTTAATATCAAATGATTTAAAACACCATATTGATTATGGAAGAACAACGTATAAAAGAATCGAAAGAGATAATGATAGTGATGCTTATGTTAAAGATAGTGGGTTTACAAGTATTAAACATTTAAAAAATATCTTAGGAATGGAATTACAACATAGATTAGAATTACTTAATAAGTTAGGTCTTTTACCTGATACAATCAAACGACTCGTTATAGATGAAAAACCTTCAATTCCTCAATCTCTAGCAAGTATTAGAGAAATTACAATTGTACCAGAATTAAGATATTTAGTAAAAGATTTTGGTAGAGTTTTCGATGTTCATAAAACCATGGAAAATATTCCATATTGGGTTTTAGTAGGTGAAAGAAGTGTTTGGCCTTTATTCCCATTAATATGGTCAAGATGTGCTATAGAATTTGCTCTAGATGATTTATATAATATTAATAATAGATAACTATCTAAAATATAATTTAATATTTGATTCTTTTGTAATGTTATAAGTATAACTCTTTTCATCCACCTCTATCACTTCAAAAGGTATTGAACCTCTTGAGATTGTTAATATCCCCGTTATATCTTTAGCTCTACCTGTTGTAAGTGGTTCAATATATATATTTAAATTAGCTCTTTGATGTAATCTAGTTAAGAAATCAGTGGTTTTATATGCTGGTTCATTGGAGTCACTTATATTTAAATCAACAATTTGTGGACTTGTTTGACATGAAATTACAAAAAGATTTCTACATTTTCTGTTGATTTTAATTAAGAAAGATGAGAGTTCAATACTTGTGAGATTTGTAGCAGATAAAAGGATTTCTGGATTCTCTAAAAACACCACTCCATCGTTTATCTCCTTAAGAATATTATCAAATAATTTGTGGACTTGTGAACCTGATTTTTCAGGATTGGTAATGTGCTTTGTAAATAATTCTGTGAAACAGTCAATAAAATGGAAATTCTTTGTTTCTAAATCCACCCCATTCTTCTTACATCCTTTTACATAATGTTCTTTAGGGTTTGAAAATGAGATATACGTTACTTGTGATCTATTTGGTATTGATCTATTTAAATCTTTATTAACAAGTGATGCGGTTCCAACTAATGAATTTTCAATCAAAGAATTTACTAGCCACGTAGGTTGTGTACCTTCAACAAATGCAATGATGGATAAGTAGGAGTCGGTAGATCCAAGGATTTTGTCGGATATAAGTGAATTGTCTTTGAATAATGTTAGATCTTGTTCTTGTGAAGTCATCGTAGATAAAATGTGCGATGCGAATGGGTGCAAGATGAACCTTGACGAACTGAACACTTCACGATAAAAGTATAAAAAAATGACACGCCTAGAGTGTAGTAAGCCTTATATGCTACCTCTTATATTCCCTATTAGAAAAAAACTATTTCCAGCTAAAAATTTGGCAAAAAAGAAATGCTCCGCGACGGGGAATTGAACCCCGGTCTACCATGCGACAAACGGTAATTCTAGCCACTAAACTATCACGGATGTTGTTGACAATGTTACACTGTGATCCCTCTCATGGGATCTAGGTGTATGTTTGCAGCCCTGGCTTAAAATAAATATAGCCTTATTGGCCCACAACAAAGAGGATTTCTTCAAGAAAGACAAATGGATATGAATATCACAATTTTCCGTACATTAATGAACTATATAGATAAAGAAATTAAAGGGGAAGCCGATTCTGTTC